>CM063506.1:34169464-34204464 GCA_032207245.1 Pardosa pseudoannulata
TATTTATCTCTCTTTTGAGAATTTCTATGCGTATTTATAATCTGGAAATTGGTTATAAAGGAAATTATGATTATCGTTCTTTGAAAATTTTTATGTTTACTTATAGGCTGTAATAAAAAGAAGATTCCAAACAAGTTTTTTTTTTCTTAATTTTAGTGCCTTAATGGCAATTGACTGTAATACAAAATGCTGTGGTGTAGTACATTGCTATTGTTATTTCAAAGCCATTAATAAACCCAAGCTTACTTTATATCGTCTTTAATTATAGTAAAATGCCACTGATCTATATTACAACATTCAAATATAGAACAAAAGACAAGGAAATATACTAAAAAACATATTTAAAAAATTAAAAATTAAAAGAAGCACTCCACGTGCTACACCTGAAAAAAAATTGCCAATGTCCAAGAGAAAGCTGCATTCTTTTCTTTCCTCCTTTCTACTCAGGCAACCCTATACTTTTTCCATTATCCTGTGCTGATGCGTTCGTTGTTCCATTGTCCTTTGCACAATGCTCCTTTACCGGCTCTGCAGAAGGACCAGGACTCCAAGGATGGTCCTGAATCGCCTCCTGGAGACCAATCACAATTCTCCAAAACTTGGTGAAGTTTAAGTATAATCGTTTTCACTGGCCACACCACACGCTTCCTGGAGTCGCGAAAAAAAACTTGGGCATTCAACCCACAACCTGTGAGTACGGCGAGCAAATCAGTTTCGCAAACCTTATGTCCGACATAGCTGCACTCTCACACAAAATTTTATTCATTTTTTGTTGTATTTTTTATAATAGATTTTTTTTTATTTTAAAAATTTGTAGAACACTTTAAAGTTAAAAAATAAGTAAATTTCTGCATGATAGTACTATTTTTAAGGTTGTACCACTACTTGTTACCTCATTTACTCTCAAACTTGAAAAAAAAATATATATATATTTTTTTTTGGGGGGGGGGGTTTACAGATAATACATATTATTTTTAAAAAAATTTTCTTGATAACATAAAATAAAAATGAAAAATTTCCTACATCTGTTTTCTTCATAGAATTTTCTACCGGAAGATAGCTGAATTGGTAAGGCACTGGCTTTTGGCAAATGAATCATGTGGCTCAAATCTCCCTATTAGCTTGGTTGTTCGTAGCCGTTTGGAATCGACTTTAAGCAATTTTTCCTGGGCTAATTAGATGTTTTGTAGCTAAACACCAGTGGCGTGCAGTCCATATGTGCAGGGTGTGCACTGCACACCCTAGCAAAATTATGAGAGACAATAATTTTCTGCACCTATGTCTACCTATCTTTATATGTATATAATAAATATTATTTATAATGTATTCAAATATTATGTTGATTTCTTTGCTTGTATTCTCGCAGTGCGTGCGGTATTAGGTGCTGCACTACGTAGCGCGTTCAAAAGCAAACATAAGAAATTTTTATGTGTACGCACTGCGCACTAATAGAAAATCACGCTTTATATTTATGGGCTATTGGAGAAGCACAGCATACTATAGCACTGAGGCAAGTGCAGCTATTTTTCCTGCACTTGGCATTCAGAATCATCCGAAGGTACGGTTTATTAAGCGTTGTATTAGAGCGGGGACTTTTTTTTTTTTGTTGTTTTTTAACTGATTAAATGGCCATACGATTTTGCAGACGGTTAATGTTTATATATTGTTAGATTTTGTTTTCATGGAAATATAAAAGAAGTATTTCATCAATATAAAAGAAAATGCTTTAGTGTGGTAAAGTAATTTCGGTGATGTATTATAATTATAGAAATAATTCGCTGAAAAACAATTTTATTTTGTTAGACAAAAAAGAAACGAATTCTAATAGAATAGTCCAAATTTTACCATTCACTGTGTTTTACAGACAGTATATAAGTTATATCTGTAACACCATATCCCTGGTTTTATTTTTAAACATTGTGAAGATGTTTTTCGCAGAATATATGATTTCCAAGTGTTAAAAACAATTAATAAATATAATTTAATCAACTGACCGAACGAGAAACAGTTCGTTCTATTGTGTCAGAGTGCAGTGGAATCCTCTGCACGTGGACTAGACTTTCGATTTGTCGGCACCAATGAGCATCCTGATGAGGCACAGCAGCGGCGGGCGCCGTGTGGGGCTACGTTTGCTGAAAATAGGTTTTTCGTGGAAATATAAGCTTTTCGTTATTTTATTAGTAATACGGATAGACGTATGGATTTTGTATACAAATGAATAATAAACGTTAAAGAATTGTTTAATGTACATTTTTATGGTTTTATTATTATTATTGTTGTTGTTCTCTGCACACCCTGCTTGAACACCTACCACACGCCACTCCTAAACACTGACCTTAAAGCTTCAAATAAAGCTACTGTATTATTCTACACAGGATTTCACAAACATGTCCCTGTGTTTCATACTAAATGCAACTTATTTTTCAATGTTTTGCTGTAAATTCTTAAAATTCAGAAATAAAGAATTTTTTTTTTACCTTTTTGAAAAAAAAAAAAGTTGTAGAATCATTTATTGTTTTGTACCACTTTTAGAATACCTCTTTTTGCGTCAGTTACAATGATTCATCATTTTTAACAATCGGCATTCATTGAATTTTCCTTAGAAATATAAATAGATGAAATGGCACATTTTTTTACACAATTCATTTTCCTCGTTTAATATGCTTAGTATCTTAACTTCATGTTTAAATAATTCATATCTTTTACTTATATCTGGCACCTGAGTGGAAAAATAGAGAGAGAAGGAGAAAAAGAATAAGCATAATTTCTTAATATATGAAACTATGAAAACAAAACCCAGATATTGGGAACACCGAAGTATACACTCCGATTTTATGTTAAAATGTAGGTTACATCGTGGATAACATTAAAATACTAGCATATGACCCGTCATATTTCGGGATCACTAAAATTTTTAATTTTCCAGGATTGTAAAGTATTCTATAAGGCAGATAAAAAAAATGATTTGTTTTTCGGCTGAGAAATATCTTGCAACAAAAAATTACGGATGATTAAATTTAAAATTATCACATATGTACCTAATCTATTATTTAAGCCAAATATAAAAGAAAATTATTTATGCAATATCTAAGTTCAGTGATAAAGCGTATGAAAATAATGCAGACGATATTTAAATAATTTAAATTAAGAAATGATGGAATGACGTCATAATGCTAGAAAAAAATGTTATTTTTACATATTTATTGTGTGATAAATTTAATCGCTTCCTCTTAACCGGGGAAAATAAATCTTGAAATAATGGCATTAAACGCTCGAAAAGGGGGGGAAGGGGTGGATTTCGAACGTTTTAAAGATGACGCTGTGAAGCATATTTATACCAATTTATTTTAGAATCGGATCGGTAGTTTAGGAGAAGATAAACTTTACTGGCTTTGATTTTGTTAACCCTAACTCATCAAGAATCCAATATGGATTATTCTATCCATTCCAGGTTCAACCGCTTCATAAATTCGAAGACAGATTGACAGATAACTTAGGCTATTATTATAAAGGGGATGAATAAATAAACCTTTGAATTAACTAATAATGATAACTTTACGCACACGGAAAACTAATTTTTGAGGTTTGGGATAAATATGTCCCACTAATATTCTTGTACATATAAATCCCAGACTACAATTCAAAACCTACTTTAGAAAAAAAGATTCCAACTATAAAATGTCTTACATATAAATTCCATTAAAAAGGTAGGCATGCGTAAAAAAGTCTTTTTCAATTCGTAGTCAGAGAATCAAACGAAGATATATAGCTTATAACTGAAAGCATTTACATTTAGACCGAACAATGGCGGAATAGGAAAGGCACTCCACTTGTTACCACTTGTAACTTGTCCACTTGTACCAGAGTTTGTGGTTTCGAATCCCATTTCGTTATGGCCGAACGCTGGCCGATTGGTTAGGGCGCTGATCGTCGGCACCAGAGTTCATGGGTTCGAATCCCACTATGGCATGGTTGTTCGTAGCCGTTCGGAATCGGCTTTAAGCTGTAGGTCCAGGTCTCATTAACCCTCGTGTGCAAAATAGTAGACCGTAGCGCTCCAAACCAAACCAAACCAAACCCATTTCGTTATGGATGTTCGTAGTCGTTTTGAATCTGTTTTAAACAGTAGAGCCTCGGTCTCATCATAGATAGTATACACATTTGCAGCCAGTTTGATTTTTTCTAGATAATGTCTTGTCATAACAAATTTGAAGCGACAAACTTGAAGCAAAACTCCTGCAAGTTAGACAGAACTGAAAGCGACCACTCCTTTGCAACGCTATTTTGCTGCAAAACTGCGGCAACCTTGTCATGACAACCTTGGAGTAAATGGAAATTCTTAGACTTGCTGCAGTCTTGTTTCAAGGTTGCAGACTTGTCATGCTGAACTTGCTGCAAGTTTGCAGGCTTGCAAGTAGAGCTGTGAGCAGTGAAAAAAACCCAGTTTAAACCCAGGAAAAAAAAAAACAGTTTTTGGGGAAGGGAATTTTGAAGTGTTTTGTTTACTTTTATCCTAATCGAACAAGACAATTTTTACACTTCATAAATGATTTGATATTAATAGTTAACTGGCAACTGTAATGAATAAACGTGTAAGGAAGCCAAACAGCCAAAAAATTGAATAATTGGGATTAACTAACTATATTTGGCAAAGGTATCATGTTTAGCATGAAAGTATGAGTATATTTTTCCTTTGAGAAATATCCAATATTTTTATTACATAAATATTAGGCAATAATCTGTAGTGTCACAAAACCCATAAATCATTATTTTTCTTGGATAACATTTTCTCTCTCTCTCTCTCTCTCTCTCTCTCTCTCTCTCTCTCTCTCTCTATACATTGTAACACTATAAATCCAACACAAACTATCTACATTTAACAATTTACGTTTAATTATTAATATATTTACACATATTTACAAGTTTACTTAACAATTAACATTATTGAGAATGCAGAGAGCAGGAGGCCCTCGCACACACCAGCATACCTCAACGGACACTCTAACAGTCTGTCCTTTTAGGCTAAAACAAAAGGGTGCGCGCGCAGATGGCCGTTGCGCGCTGCTACACTCTTCCCCTCAACCATCGACTAATGTCCTCATGTCGATGGGTGAAGTCTAGGAGATCTTCTGACTGGGGTAGAGTCTGGCTGTTGCTCACTTTCTGGCCATTTAGGTCGACCTCGGGGTAGAGTCTGGCTGTTGCTCACTTTCTGGCCATTTAGGTCGACCTCTTCTTTTCAGGGGCAACATTGGGTTGCTCTGCCCTTGCCCTCTATAAGGTTGGAGGCATGATGAGTGGTATTTTCCTATGGGAGTAAAAGGATTATTTTGGGTAGCAATCAAATAAGATGTAGGAGATTGTACTTTATAAATAACATATGGGCCATCGCGTCGTGGCATAAATTTAGCTGTTCTTTCGGATTTGGTTTGACTTTTGGGGTGGAGAGTTACCCACACTTTATCACCTGTTTTGAATTGAGGCGTTTTTCTGATATGTTTATCAGCATAAAATTTATTTTTATCCTGTTTCAGTTCTATATCAGACTTCAACTGATTCATATAATTTGCCAAACGTTTCAAATAGGGCGTTATCTCGGGCACGAAGTTGTCATTTGAGATAATAGCGCGAAGGTCGCGAGTAACATCGTCTGTTGTTCGAAGCTCTCTTCCGAACATAAGAAATGCTGCTGTTTCACCTGTTGTGTCGCATCTTGCTGTGTTCAGGGCAAAACGTATGGTTGGGAGTTTCTCACTCCAAATAGTGTGGTTACCTTTGACAAGGATTGCCAATCTTGGTTTTAAGTCTCGGTTCTTCCTCTCCACCGGGTTTGCCCGTGGGTGATATACCGGGGTTAACACCTGATCTATATTAAGAAGATAACAAACTTGCTGCATCACTGAACTAACAAACTGACTTCCATTGTCACTTATTATTCTTCTTGGGAATCCATAACGTAAATAAACTTCTTCTATCAGGGTGATAGCACATTCCCTAGCTGTAGCATGTTCTAATGCGAAAAGTTCAGTCCATCTAGTAGCGCAGTCTTCTACTATAAATATCCATTTCTTACCATCAGGACTCTTGGGTAATGGTCCAAATAAGTCAATTGAAATTGATTCAAAACGTTGGTTATATACAGGTGTTTGTAGCAAACCTGAAGGTTTCTGGTTACTAGCTTTAAATCGGCAACAATCTTCACAATTCCTTATGTACTCTGCAATGTATCTACGCATGCCAGTCCAGTAGTACCGCTTCGCTATCTTACTAAGTGTTCCTTCTACACCATAATGTCCCGCCATTGGGGCATCATGATATTCTTTCAGTATTCTTTCACATTCATGCTTCGGCACTACTAACTGGGCTTCTTCTGTCTCTGCTTCTGGTGAATATCGGTATAAAACTCCTTGATTCAACAAATATCCCCGATTTAGCCAATTTGTAAAATTTTCATCTTTAGCAGGACTCTCAAATGATTCAATGATCTTTTTAAGGTCTGCGTCCTTAAGTTGTTCTTCTCGTAATTCTCTGGGACTTCGTGTTGGCATATCAATGGCAATTTTGCAGAATTGGCAATATTCTTCAGCGTGTTGGCAGAAAGGTCTTGACAAGAGATCTGCCACAACGTTGGCTCTTCCAGGTATGTATTCCATCTTTGGGGCAAACGACTGGACTTGCAAAGCCCAACGAGCAAGTCTTCCAGTTGGAGATTTTAAACTCATTAGCCAACGAAGAGGTTGATGATCTGATGTCACTGTTATATCTTGTCCCTCGATGTATCCCCGAAATTTATTTAGGGCCCAAACCACTGCCAACGCTTCTCGTTCTGTGGTTGTATAGTTCCGTTCTGCATCGTTTAATAGTCTGCTCGCATATTCAATAGGATGCTCCTCAGCTCCCTCACCTTGCAACAGCACTGCTCCAAGCGCGTAGTTGCTAGCATCGGTTCGCAAGATGTATGGCTTATTTGGGTCATTTTGTCGTAGAACAGGAGGACTAATCAGATGATGTTTTAGGGTTTTAAATGCGTTTTCCTCTTCTTTTCCCCATTTCCAAGAGCTATTTTTCTTCGTGAGATTACTTAAGGGCCTTGCTATGTCAGAAAAGTTCGGTACAAATCTTCTATACCACGAGCAAGTTTGCAAAAAGGATTGGACTTGCTTTAAATTCCTGGGAGATGGTAAATTTTGAATGGCGGCAACCTTATCTGGGTCAACTTCAAGACCAGAATTGGTAATGTAGTGTCCTAAGTATTTCACTCGGTTACAGGCGAAATTACACTTCTCTCTGTTAGCATGTAATTTAAACTCACGCAATTTTGATAATACTTTTCCTAAATCATCAATATGCTTCTCGAAAGTTTCAGATAAAATTATTATGTCATCTAAGTACGACAGGACCAAAACATCATTCAGGGAGTTTCTGAAGTTATCGATTAGTCTTTGAAATGTCGCCGGAGCATTTTTAAGCCCAAAAGGCATGCGGCAATATCTGTAAGTACCAAAAGGGCACACGAAAGCTGTTTTATCTCGATCAGTGGGATTTACCTCGATTTGGTGATATCCAGATCTTAAATCTATCGTTGACATGTAAGGAGTGTGTTTAGCTTCATGGAGCAAATCATCCATTCTAGGCAGAGGGTATTTATCAGTTTTTATAGTGGAATTCAACTTTCTGTAGTCCACACAAAGGCGAAATTGACCATTAGGTTTTGGAACTAGCACCACTGGTGAGGCATACGGTGACTCACATTCTTCAATTGTGCCATTGGCCAAAAGATTCTCTAACTCTTTCTTAAGAATGTCCTTCTTTAATGGAGACATGCGATATGGTGGCATAGCTACAGGGAGATTATTACCAGTGTCTATATAATGTTTAATTCTAGGTGTAGGCTCTTCCCCTGGCTGAAAGATATCCGTAAACATTTCTAACAGTTTACATAATTGTAACCTTTCCTCGGCAGATAAGTGACTGCCTTCAGTTTCTTTCAAAACGCAAATGTTCAGCTCAGGAGACACAATAATTTTATCGGATGATATAGTGCTAATGTTTTGCGAATTACCTGAGGATTCGAAAGAGTTTTATGTGGCACACAAGCTGGTATAAATGTATCTTTCTCAAAATTGAATTTTTTCCTAGGATTACTGTTGAAATACCATTTTCTGTTCTGAGTATCCAAGCTAACACCAGCTTTGGATAAAAAATCAGTACCAAGGAGAGTTCGATTGTCCTTAGCTGTAGGTAATACAAATAGTGTAGTAGGAATTCTTTTCCCTAACAATTCAATGTCTATTTCGGTATTATAAACTTCAGAGAATTTCGGCACTCCGTCCGCGAGTGTTATATTTAAATTCACTTTACGAAAAATTACCCCTTGTTCTCGGAGGAGGTTATACAGGGTTTCTCCAGCAACAGTGTGGCTGGCTCCAGTGTCAGCACATGCTAAACCCCACATACCATTTATTTTAATCTTCATTAACATTGCCTTGGGTTCTTGTATCGCACACGTTTGAAATTTCAAGCAACTAACCTGGGCGGAATCAACTTTAATGTTTGGGGAACACGTAGGGCATTTTGCCTTTATGAAACCAGGTTTCCCACAGCCATAGCAGCTAATAGGTCTTTCGTTAATTTTATTAACAGTTCTATTCGTTGAGTATTTATAATTAACACTATTCTTAAAATTTCTTAAATTGTTACTTGGCTTAGAATTTTCCATTCTATGTTGTTCATGGTTCGTGTTTCTACCTTTTAAGTTTCTACTTTCTTCATAAGCATCTAGCTTATCAACTAAAGCAACTGGATCGCTCAATTCACTCCAGTGATCTAAAAAAAGATCTTTGTAATCCGGAGGACACTTCTTTTTGATTTGATCAGAAATTATTAGATCTTTTAACTGATCAAATGTAGTGATATTAAGCTCACTGAGCCAACCTTCAAAAAATTTTCTCAAATCATAGAAATAATCTCTCCACGTGGAGTCTGGATTTTTTCTGTGTTGGACGAAAAATTGTCGGAATTTCTCTGCACTCATCTTGAATCGACGTAATAAAATTTTTTTTATTTCCCCATATTCCGGTGGTTTATCCGGAGAATCCGATTCTATAGCAATTAATTTTGAAATTTCAATAAGTAAAAGCCCGATCAGATATACCACCCATTTTGATTCTGGTATTTTCAAAAATGACAGTTGTCTCTCGAAAAGGTTTAAAAACGTACTAATCTCATCTACCTTCGGGTCAAACTGAGGGATTAACCCTTTAATTTCAAATTTAGATACATCCGTATCACTATCGGCAAGAACGGTTCCTGTTTTCGAAGCATGATTTAAATTTTGTAACTTTAGTTTCTCTAATTCAAATTCCATTTGCCGTCTCTCGGTTTCTGCTTCCTTTTCTTTTACTTCGCATTCTTTTCTGGTCCTAATGATTGTATCCAACAATGTTTTTGTGAATTCTTCGTCATATGAAGTACATCCGGTTATAACATCTTTAATTTTTATTACTGTGGCGTCGGGTTCCAACTCGATGCCTAATTCTGCGGCCAAAACCAAAAGGTCGCATTTTTTACCTCTAGCAAGATATGCCATTTTTATTCTTTTCAGGCCAAACTTAAAATTAATGGTAAAACTCAATTACTGCGAGAATGGCTCATTAGAATGACATAATATGCATACATCTGATTAATCAACTAAACTATATTATTCCGATTTGAAACCGGAAGTATCAATAAATTTGAAGGAATAAAATAATACTTCTTAATCATACAAATATTTCAGATACATAATATTTCTATTAAAAAGAACCATCGATGCAAAATTAAATAATAACACAAAAAAAGAACATTAACCTGAGCAATATCTTTTGTTATTAATATAAAAATTCAAATTAAATTGAACCTGCACCAATATTCAACACTGAAATATTAACTATCTTTATGAATTCTTAATCAAAACAATTGAAATTAACAATATCCATAAGTGCTAATAATAAAAATGTTAAGAAAAATAAAATTCAAAACTTGGACCGAAACCACAAACTATTCAAATTTCAATCGTCAGGCACTAAAGGAACTGGCATGCGGTATTTAAATTTGATCTGGATGATCATAATAAAACAAAACGAATTCAGGGTGAATTCAAATCAGAATCTCTTCTTCATTTGTCAGGATGACAAAATTAATAAAGTTCCTTGAGTGCTTGTCAAAAAGAAAAGAAATCACTTATCTGTGGTCATGTCTTCGGCTTCGTGTTTCGAGCCACGGGTTGGGCGCCAATCTGTAACACTATAAATCCAACACAAACTATCTACATTTAACAAATTTAAGTTTAATTATTAATATATTTACACATATTTACAAGTTACTTAACAATTAACATTGTAGAGAATGCAGAGAGCAGGAGGCCCTCGCACGTTAACACACCACACACAACGAACTCTCTAACAGTCTGTCCTTTTAGGCTAAAACAAAAAGGTGCGCGCGCAGATGGCCGTTGCGCGCTGCTACATTTTCTTATTATTTTTGGGGATTTGTACATTAAATTTCTTTACAGTATTAGTAGCGGGGATGGGAGCAGGGCCGTAGCTAGAAATTATGTTCTGAAGGGGACCAAGGGAAGAGATATTGTTCTTTGTGAATGATACTTCTGTAAAACTACTAGTTTTCTTATGCATGTATACCCCTAATGAGTACCATAGCACAAGGTGGCTTTAAAATGGCAAAATGATTAAAAAATGATATAATGAACAAATTTAAAGCCTTGAATGAATATTCAAGAATCTGCACAATGAATTTAATAGTAAAATGAACATTAAAAACCTTTTATACATTTATTCTTTTAAATATCTCTGTCTTAGCTAAATACAAAAAATCTAGTCTAAAGTAAAAAGTTGAAGCTATTTTAGAAGATAGAATCAGTCTCAAAATACTCACCATGGATCCTCCCAGACAGGAAGGCGAAATACAATAGATTCTGGAAAATGAGCTTGAGACGAATGTCCATAGGGGATGGAGGTGGGGGTGGGGTACATAAAGCCTTCGGCCCAAGACATTTATGACCGAAGCACTCTCTTTCTGAGAACACTGTTGTCTACGTACAGCTAGGCAGATGACACCCACACACGTGGTCAATTTTCTTTCCACAAAACGGTTTTTTACATAGAGAGAGATGGTTAACGGAGTTTCCTGGGCCGAGACCTCTAACTCCGAAAAACTACCACACAGGTAAAATGGGAACTAGCGGTGGTGAGAACTAGAACCTATTAAGTTAAATAAAATTTTGAACAGAAATCCAAAATTATGCCAAGGCGATCACCGGGATCAGTAATATTGTTTAGGCTAATTAGAAGTTCTTTAAGTTTAGTTATGAGAGCTTTTATGTTAGTGATACCAAGAGATTTAAGAAATTAATTTTCCAAATTCAATAATTTCATTAAAGGTAGAGTTATTTTGTTTAACGTTTTCAGCATTAGAATCTTGGGTGGTTTTAGTTACTGAGGAATTTTGCAGAGTTTGAGCATATCATTTACCATTAAAAATATTAGTATTAGGAGGTTGTATATTTTTAGTTTCAAAGGAAGGTTTGTTGGTTTTAGATTACTAGGGAGTTTTGGGAATTTATTACATCCTTTGTAACTTGCAGGATGATTTCCGATGCAGTTTCAACATTTTATAAAATCTGCACTTTCAGAATTTTCTCGCGTGTACGGACATTCATTCGTTAGATGATTTTGTGCACATTTTACACATCGTGGAGCAATTGAACAATTCGAACTATTGTGGAAAAAATTTTGACAACGATGGTATTGAGGGATTGGGGATCTATATTTTTCAACAGTCACTCTGAAATATTTAACATTTCTTAGTTCCAGAATTTTCATGCTATTGGGATTAGGATTTAGTTGAACTTGGTAGATAGGGAGAAGTTTTTTATCCTCCTACTATTAAATTCGGCTATTTTTAAAACTTCAAATTTACGATTGATTAATTCGTCAAATATTTCATCTATTGGGTAATCAATGGGTAATCCTTTTATCACTGCTTTAAATGGTTTAACAAAGTTATGGGCATACGGTTTTTTAGAATTTTGGAATTTCGGAGAGGGATTGGACCCCTACATCCCATCCCTTGTTTGCGGCCTCGGATGGGAAGTAAATTTTCTGACTTATTGATTTTGGATAAACTGTTACAGTCTTTGTAGCTGCTAACAGATGCCACCTCCTATCAGTATACATAATTTTTACCTTTTAATTAACTTAACCAGAGGATGCGGACTTGTTTGAAACTAGTGTATAAACATAAAACAGGTATTTATTTTACTTATCTAAAAATTTTCTAAGCACTGAATACATACTTGTGTAATTAATATTTATTCACGGGTTCGGTTGCTATGTATGTGGTAAAAAAAATAAAAAGAAAGGTTCCATGGAATAAAGAGTATGAGAATCACTGCCATAGGTTAACACCGAGCAAGAGAAATCCAATATAACCAACCTTGACCACCTAAACTGGCATTTGACAAACTACCTTTTTTTTTAAAAAAAAAAAAATCCTTTCCTTCAAATGTACCTATATATATATATATATATATATATATATATATATATATATATATATATATATATATATATATAAGTAGATAGAAAATGGGGATTCTGCATCACGGATCCAGGGGTTGTGACGTCACGGGTGACGTAGGTGATAACGTTATCTTATCTACGATAACGTTATCTATGTTGAGTGGAGTGGAGTAGTAGGGGTCCTGTCGTAACCTTTTACGAGGGTGAAACCGAAACTAGAAGTTTCTATAGGAAGGAATGGCAACGGTACATTTTTTCGAAAGTTTCTAGGAACGGTATGGCAACGACTTGAAATTTTAGTGCTGCCACCTGTTGTTGAAATGAGTTATTTTGGAATTTTGTAGTGCTGCCATCTGTTGAGGGATGTACGATCTTTGTAAAATATAGGGGTACCGGGAATCGAACGTGGAACTCCGCGGTGGGAAGCCAGCGACTTATCCACTGGGCTACAAACACTTGAAAACGGACCGGTTAAAATGCAAGCCATGAATTTTCGAAACATGAATACCGCTTTCTTTCACTTTTAAATAAAATATTTAATTCAATTTCTTTTACAGACATGATAATGCTACCTTTTGTAGTAAATTTATATTTATTGTCTAACAAAATATTTCACCGACATACCAGGATGTACTCATATCAATAAAATATGTAAATGACGAATTTTCGAGACTATAACATTTGTGGATGTTGAAAAGAATAGTTTAAACTTAGAACTTTTAATTAAGTTTTTAGTTTAGAAAATTTTATTTATTACAGAACTTTCAAAATCCTCTATCACAAATTTTTGTGCGAAGAGTTTTTAAATTTTTTTTCTTAAATTTAGAATTGTTATATATTTTATTTTGTTACAGAGATTAATATTTTTATTTTTCAAAACTTTTTTTTAAGTTGCGAATTTCTTTAAAACTCAAATACTTATTTATTGACTTTCTGCTAATATTAGAAAATAAAGTTTACCATTCTAAGTACATTTCATTGTATTTTCAGACTTTGTAAAGTCGATAGAATTTTTAAATCAGTTTTTAGCTTAGAACATTTTATTTATTACAGAACTTTCAAAATCCTCTGTTACAAATTTTTGTGCGAAAAGTTTTTAAATTTTTTTTTTCTTAAATTTAGAATTGTTATATATTTTATTTTGTTACAGAAATTGATATTTTTATTTTTCAAAACTTTTTTTTTTTTTTAGTTGCAAATTTCTTTAAAACTCAAATACTTATTTATTGACTTTCTGCTAATATTAGAAAATAAATTTTCCCTGTCGAAGTACATTTCATTGTATTTTCAGACTTTGTAAAGTCGATAGAACTTTTAACTCAGTTTTTAGCTTAGAACATTTTATTTATTACAGAACTTTCAAAATCCTCTGTTACAAATTTTTGTGCGAAAAGTTTTTAAATTTTTTTTTTCTTAAATTTAGAATTGTTATATATTTTATTTTGTTACAGAGATTAATATTTTTATTTTTCAAAACTTTTTTTTAGTTGCAAATTTCTTTAAAACTCAAATACTTATTTATTAACTTTCTGCTAATATTAGAAAATAACTTTTCCCTGTCGAAGTACATTTCATTGTATTTTCAGACTTTGTAAAGTCAATGTTTTAAGTAATATATTACTGTCGAAATAGATCATATTGTAAACTTAGAATACTTTTGCAGGGATTTGAAAAGATTTTCTGTGTTTTTTTATACATACATAGTATATATGCTACATTTAAATAAATGATATTCCCATAGAACTATTAGTTAGAATATGATCCAATTTACCTACTTCACAAAAATACATCTATAATTTAAGTATAGACAATATATTTTTCACTTTATTTATTTTTTTAATATTGGAAGAAAATGTTAATTGTTATATAGATTATAAAGTATTAGCATTCTAATTTTCAAAAGACTTAAAATTTTTTTATTATTATTATTATTAATATTACATGTATTTACACTATATCCTAAAGTAAGACATTTCTGATCCAAGAACATTTATTTATGAAAACAAAAATCTAAATGCTAATCTCCAATGTGATAAAACCTGAATAACAAACGTCTTATATCTAAGGACTCTTTCAGAAAGCTATTCAAGTATCCAAAAGACTTCGTAGCATTTTGATCATGTTATAGGTTAAAATTTTGATACATGATATGAATAGAAGAAATTCAATCAGTTAGCACATTCAATTGAAGTATACTATAAAGTAATATATACCTTCCATTGTATGCGAATTGGAAATATAAGTAAAATCGAGAGAATAATCGCGAGATAAAAAAAATTCACAAGTATATTTATCGTTAACTTGTAGCATGCCACTCAACACTCAAGTTGAAAGTAAATTTTCTTAATATAAGTAACAGTTATAGTTATAGGTATATGCTGTGACAAATAATTTTCAAGAAACCTCAAAAATGTCGTAAAACAACCATCGAACTTACTAATTCAGGAGAAAACAATTATAATGTTATAGTACAAATTACTAAAAATTATATTTTAGACTATATACTTTAGCTAATACAAAGGAATATATATTTTCATATGTTCAGATAACGCATAGGTATTAAAAATTAACTTCATACATGAATATATATAATTATATAGGAAGATATATTTTAATATTGAATCTTGTAAAAGTATAGAAAATATCCTAACATACTAGTTTTACACATTCTTTCCTACTATGCAACAGAAATACATGCATGTAAATCTTATAAAAGTATAAATGAGAGGATGTTTAAAATTATTTTTATAAAATGTTTCTCTAAATTGTCAAATTTTACTTTACTCATTTATAAATAGTGAATGAGAAAGGAATAATTTTACCGTCTATGTGCACAAGTCAACTCCCTATAACCATATTTATATAAAAAAAATTGTCTTTACTTTTATATTTTTTCATACTTATTAAAAATTAAACTTTGTTATACTTTAATGCAACGTCTAAAATTGTAAGGTTAAAATTATATTCAATAGCATTCTATTTTTGTTTACATACCAATTCTTCAAATATCGTAACTTCAAATAAATATATTTTTACGATACAGCATAAGCTAATATCAAATTATATTGCATAAATCAAGAATAATGCGTTTATAAAACATGCAAAAATATAATTTCCTAATTTTTTAACAAATAAATTTATTTATATTTGGAATAATATAAAAACAGAGAAAAACGAATAATATACAAAAATAAAAACACATGTTTGTTTTAAAATAATTGAATATTTATTGAAAACTCACAAATAGTATTACTTATAAAAAATATGCTCTATAAATAAAACAAAAATCAAACAACATATAAGATATATAAGTTTAGAAATAAGATGTATCATGTACAAACAAAAGTCTTTTATAGTCCTCCATAGTGAGTTTTTTGACTACATCAAAATTTAAAGAAGGAATTTCACTTAAATCTTTTAGTAGTTCATTGATGTTTAATAATAACCATGCACGCTCACCCAATGATTCGAACTTATTCCTATTAGTTTGATATAAACAGTCATGATTCAATTGAGAAGGGCTATCACAGATACATCCCTGACAAATATACACATTTTTTATCTCTAATGCAATATTCTTTTCTAAACACTTGGCATATGAACTATATATTTCATCTTTATCACAGGAATGAGATGGAAAGTTTTGACACACTGATGCAATTTTTCGGGGCAACAAACTAATCCATAATCTTTCTATGAGGCATTCTGTGATATCCCTTTCTAACTCGCGAAGTTCACTTACTTCAGATTGATTTAATGAAATGAATGTTTCTTTTATGCATACAGAATCATTCGGTCTGCCTTCCAAATGTTGTAAATGTAAAGAATCTCCGGTATTTAAACCAAGCAAACAGTTATTCAATATAAACGAAGCGCTTTTATAAACAAAATTAAAACCATAAATTTTTTCACAAAAGTAATACCAAGTTAATGGATGTATGACAATACCTTCTTTGGTAGGTATCCATCTTCCGTTTAAACGTTTATAACGTCTAATATCAACTCGCAAATTCCCATTAAATTCTTTAACACCGCATTTCACATTGTCACTCAGTTCGAAATATCTCGGTGGTTCTATATGAAAAACAGCATTATCCTTTTCAAGACAGCGTCCTAACCAGTCGTCAGCAGGTATATCGTCCTCATCACCTTGAAGCTTTCTCTTTTTTGTTGGACTCTCTAGAAGTTTGATTCGCGGTTCTTGCACATCTTGTTCAGCTGGGATCGAGTGTTTCCATAGCTTATTCGTCGGTTGGTTCATTCTGTAGAGAGATCCATGCTCTACAGGTAATGTCACTGATGGAAATCCTGTACGCTGGAATATCATATAAACATTTATCTGATAAAAATATATCCCCTAAAAGACTTCATATAAAAATAAATATACATTACACATAGAAACATACATTTCTATCTAAAATCAGACTAAAAGTCTAGCGTTAGTGCTGAAAAGACTTTCTGAAGCATTTCACAAAACCTCTTAATTTTTTAACATACATTTCTTAAAATCTCTTACTATATAGTTTAAATAAATAAGCATTTCCCACATATAAACATTTTAAAGTCGATCATCTAAAACTCTACATATAAATGAATATACATTTCACACAGAAACATGCATTTCTATTTAAAATCAGATTATAAGTCTAGCGTTAGCGCTGAAAAGACTTTATAACACATTTCACATAATCTTTAAATATATAATTGTAACAAATAAATATTTCACGCATATAAATCGTTTTTAAAAGGAATATAAAGTTTAGAGCTGAAAAGACTACATAAAAACATTTCGCATAATCTCTTATTTTTTAACATACATTTCTTAAAATCTCTTACTATATAGTTTAAATAAATAAGCATTTCCCACATATAAACATTTTAAAGTCGATCAAACTAAATTTCGAAAATTTAGTGCTGTTTGTCAAAAGTATTAATTTACAACACATATTAAACGTAATGCTCCTTAATACAAGAGTATATTGACAACTGAGGTTATGTTTAGAATTCAGGTTTTTCTCTAAATATATTGTATGTATAAGAAATCTAAATTTATTTTACTGAGATATTGTAAGACGCATCCTCACTTTGAACGAGTAACCACGAGGGCTGAAGATTGACTTAATTTTAAGAATGGATTCCCGGTCATTTAGACACAAATACGCAGCATAAGAGCCCCTAAGATTGACCTGTTACCATTTTAAAAAAAAAAAAATAGTGGCATGTCAATTTTAATTCAATTCTTAATAATTAAAATATTCACTAAATTTTCGAATAAGGAACATTTGTATTACAGAATTTCATATGAAAAATGTAAAATGGGACATTGAAATTTGTTACAATTATATATTTAAAGATTATGTGAAATGTGTTATAAAGTCTTTTCAGCGCTAACGCTAGACTTATAATCTGATTTTAAATAGAAATGCATGTTTCTGTGTGAAATGTATATTCATTTATATGTAGAGTTTTAGATGATCGACTTTAAAATGTTTATATGTGGGAAATGCTTATTTATTTAAACTATATAGTAAGAGATTTTAAGAAATGTATGTTAAAAAATTAAGAGGTTTTGTGAAATGCTTCAGAAAGTCTTTTCAGCACTAACGCTAGACTTTTAGTCTGATTTTAGATAGAAATGTATGTTTCTATGTGTAATGTATATTTATTTTTATATGAAGTCTTTTAGGGGATATATTTTTATCAGATAAATGTTTATATGATATTCCAGCGTACAGGATTTCCATCAGTGACATTACCTGTAGAGCATGGATCTCTCTACAGAATGAACCAACCGACGAATAAACTATGGAAACACTCGATCCCAGCTGAACAAGATGTGCAAGAACCGCGAATCAAACTTCTAGAGAGTCCAACAAAAAAGAGAAAGCTTCAAGGTGATGAGGACGATATACCTGCTGACGACTGGTTAGGACGCTGTCTTGAAAAGGATAATGCTGTTTTTCATATAGAACCACCAAGATATTTCGAACTGAGTGACAATGTGAAATGCGGTGTTAAAGAATTTAATGGGAATTTGCGAGTTGATATTAGACGTTATAAACGTTTAAACGGAAGATGGATACCTACCAAAGAAGGTATTGTCATACACCCATTAACTTGGTATTACTTTTGTGAAAAAATTTATGGTTTTAATTTTGTTTATAAAGCGCTTCGTTTATATTGAATAACTGTTTGCTTGGTTTAAATACCGGAGATTCTTTACATTTACAACATGTGGAAGGCAGACCGAATGATTCTGTATGCATAAAAGAAACATTCATTTCATTAAATCAATCTGAAGTAAGTGAACTTCGCGAGTTAGAGAGGGATATCACAGAATGCCTCATAGAAAGATTATGGATTAGTTTGTTGCCCCGAAAAATTGCATCAGTGTGTCAAAACTTTCCATCTCATTCCTGTGATAAAGATGAAATATATAGTTCATATGCCAAGTGTTTAGAAAAGAATATTGCATTAGAGATAAAAAATGTGTATATTTGTCAGGGATGTATCTGTGATAGCCCTTCTCAATTGAATCATGACTGTTTATATCAAACTAATAGGAATAAGTTCGAATCATTGGGTGAGCGTGCATGGTTATTATTAAACATCAATGAACTACTAAAAGATTTAAGTGAAATTCCTTCTTTAAATTTTGATGTAGTCAAAAAACTCACTATGGAGGACTATAAAAGACTTTTGTTTGTACATGATACATCTTATTTCTAAACTTATATATCTTATATGTTGTTTGATTTTTGTTTTATTTATAGAGCATATTTTTTATAAGTAATACTATTTGTGAGTTTTCAATAAATATTCAATTATTTTAAAACAAACATGTGTTTTTATTTTTGTATATTATTCGTTTTTCTCTGTTTTTATATTATTCCAAATATAAATAAATTTATTTGTTAAAAAATTAGGAAATTATATTTTTGCATGTTTTATAAACGCATTATTCTTGATTTATGCAATATAATTTGATATTAGCTTATGCTGTATCGTAAAAATATATTTATTTGAAGTTACGATATTTGAAGAATTGGTATGTAAACAAAAATAGAATGCTATTGAATATAATTTTAACCTTACAATTTTAGACGTTGCATTAAAGTATAACAAAGTTTAATTTTTAATAAGTATGAAAAAATATAAAAGTAAAGACAATTTTTTTATATAAATATGGTTATAGGGAGTTGACTTGTGCACATAGACGGTAAAATTATTCCTTTCTCATTCACTATTTATAAATGAGTAAAGTAAAATTTGACAATTTAGAGAAACATTTTATAAAAATAATTTTAAACATCCTCTCATTTATACTTTTATAAGATTTACATGCATGTATTTCTGTTGCATAGTAGGAAAGAATGTGTAAAACTAGTATGTTAGGATATTTTCTATACTTTTACAAGATTCAATATTAAAATATATCTTCCTATATAATTATATATATTCATGTATGAAGTTAATTTTTAATACCTATGCGTTATCTGAACATATGAAAATATATATTCCTTTGTATTAGCTAAAGTATAGTCTAAAATATAATTTTTAGTAATTTGTACTATAACATTATAATTGTTTTCTCCTGAATTAGTAAGTTCGATGGTTGTTTTACGACATTTTTGAGGTTTCTTGAAAATTATTTGTCACAGCATATACCTATAACTATAACTGTTACTTATATTAAGAAAATTTACTTTCAACTTGAGTGTTGAGTGGCATGCTACAAGTTAACGATAAATATACTTGTGAATTTTTTTTATCTCGCGATTATTCTCTCGATTTTACTTATATTTCCAATTCGCATACAATGGAAGGTATATATTACTTTATAGTATACTTCAATTGAATGTGCTAACTGATTGAATTTCTTCTATTCATATCATGTATCAAAATTTTAACCTATAACATGATCAAAATGCTACGAAGTCTTTTGGATACTTGAATAGCTTTCTGAAAGAGCCCTTAGATATAAGACGTTTGTTATTCAGGTTTTATCACATTGGAGATTAGCATTTAGATTTTTGTTTTCATAAATAAATGTTCTTGGATCAGAAATGTCTTACTTTAGGATATAGTGTAAATACATGTAATATTAATAATAATAATAATAATAAAAAAATTTTAAGTCTTTTGAAAATTAGAATGCTAATACTTTATAATCTATATAACAATTAACATTTTCTTCCAATATTAAAAAATAAATAAAGTGAAAAATATATTGTCTATACTTAAATTATAGATGTATTTTTGTGAAGTAGGTAAATTGGATCATATTCTAACTAATAGTTCTATGGGAATATCATTTATTTAAATGTAGCATATATACTATGTATGTATAAAAAAAACACAGAAAATCTTTTCAAATCCCTGCTAAAGTATTCTAAGTTTACAATATGATCTATTTCGACAGTAATATATTACTTAAAACATTGACTTTACAAAGTCTGAAAATACAATGAAATGTACTTCGACAGGGAAAAGTTATTTTCTAATATTAGCAGAAAGTTAATAAATAAGTATTTGAGTTTTAAAGAAATTTGCAACTTAAGAAATGTTTTGAAAAATAAAAATATTAATCTCTGTAACAAAATAAAATAAAATATATAACAATTCTAAATTTAAGAAAAAAAAAATTTAAAAACTTTTCGCACAAAAATTTGTAACAGAGGATTTTGAAAGTTCTGTAATAAATAAAATGTTCTAAGCTAAAAACTGAGTTAAAAGTTCTATCGACTTTACAAAGTCTGAAAATACAATGAAATGTACTTCGACAGGGAAAATTTATTTTCTAATATTAGCAGAAAGTCAATAAATAAGTATTTGAGTTTTAAAGAAATTTGCAACTAAAAAAAAAAAAGTTTTGAAAAATAAAAATATCAATTTCTGTAACAAAATAAAATATATAACAATTCTAAATTTAAGAAAAAAAAATTTAAAAACTTTTCGCACAAAAATTTGTAACAGAGGATTTTGAAAGTTCTGTAATAAATAAAATGTTCTAAGCTAAAAACTGATTTAAAAATTCTATCGACTTTACAAAGTCTGAAAATACAATGAAATGTACTTAGAATGGTAAACTTTATTTTCTAATATTAGCAGAAAGTCAATAAATAAGTATTTGAGTTTTAAAGAAATTCGCAACTTAAAAAAAGTTTTGAAAAATAAAAATATTAATCTCTGTAACAAAATAAAATATATAACAATTCTAAATTTAAGAAAAAAAAATTAAAAACTTTTCGCACAAAAATTTGTAATAGAGGATTTTGAAAGTTCTGTAATAAATAAAATTTTCTAAACTAAAAACTTAATTAAAAGTTCTAAGTTTAAACTATTCTTTTCAACATCCACAAATGTTATAGTCTCGAAAATTCGTCATTTACATATTTTATTGATATGAGTACATCCTGGTATGTCGGTGAAATATTTTGTTAGACAATAAATATAAATTTACTACAAAAGGTAGCATTATCATGTCTGTAAAAGAAATTGAATTAAATATTTTATTTAAAAGTGAAAGAAAGCGGTATTCATGTTTCGAAAATTCATGGCTTGCATTTTAACCGGTCCGTTTTCAAGTGTTTGTAGCCCAGTGGATAAGTCGCTGGCTTCCCACCGCGGAGTTCCACGTTCGATTCCCGGTACCCTTATATTTTACAAAGATCGTACATCCCTCAACAGATGGCAGCACTACAAAATTCCAAAATAACTCATTTCAACAACAGATGACAGCACTAAAATTCCAAGTCGTTGCCATACCGTTCCTAGAAACTTTCGAAAAAATGTACCGTTGCCATTCCTTCCTATAGAAACTTCTAGTTTCGGTTTCACCCTCGTAAAAGGTTACGACAGGACCCCTACTACTCCACTCCACTCAACATAGATAACGTTATCGTAGATAAGATAACGTTATCACCTACGTCACCCGTGACGTCACAACCCCTGGATCCGTGGATCCGTGGGGCAGAATCCCCATTTTCTATCTACTTATATATATATATATATATATATATATATATATATATATATATATATATATATATATATATATATATACATTTGAAGGAAAGGATTTTTTTTTTTTTAAAAAAAAAGGTAGTTTGTCAAATGCCAGTTTAGGTGGTCAAGGGTGGTTATATTGGATTTCTCTTGCTCGGTGTTAACCTATGGCAGTGATTCTCATACTCTTTATTCCATGGAACCTTTCTTTTTATTTTTTTTACCACATACATAGCAACCGAACCCGTGAATAAATATTAATTACACAAGTATGTATTCAGTGCTTAGAAAATTTTTAGATAAGTAAAATAAATACCTGTTTTATGTTTATACACTAGTTTCAAACAAGTCCGCATCCTCTGGTTAAGTTAATTAAAAGGTAAAAATTATGTATACTGATAGGAGGTGGCATCTGTTAGCAGCCACAAAGACTGTAACAGTTTATCCAAAATCAATAAGTCAGAAAATTTACTTCCCATCCGAGGCCGCAAACAAGGGATGGGATGTAGGGGTCCAATCCCTCTCCGAAATTCCAAAATTCTAAAAAACCGTATGCCCATAACTTTGTTAAACCATTTAAAGCAGTGATAAAAGGATTACCCATTGATTACCCAATAGATGAAATATTTGACGAATTAATCAATCGTAAATTTGAAGTTTTAAAAATAGCCGAATTTAATAGTAGGAGGATAAAAAACTTCTCCCTATCTACCAAGTTCAACTAAATCCTAATCCCAATAGCATGAAAATTCTGGAACTAAGAAATGTTAAATATTTCAGAGTGACTGTTGAAAAATATAGATCCCCAATCCCTCAATACCATCGTTGTCAAAATTTTTTCCACAATAGTTCGAATTGTTCAATTGCTCCACGATGTGTAAAATGTGCACAAAATCATCTAACGAATGAATGTCCGTACACGCGAGAAAATTCTGAAAGTGCAGATTTTATAAAATGTTGAAACTGCATCGGAAATCATCCTGCAAGTTACAAAGGATGTAATAAATTCCCAAAACTCCCTAGTAATCTAAAACCAACAAACCTTCCTTTGAAACTAAAAATATACAACCTCCTAATACTAATATTTTTAATGGTAAATGATATGCTCAAACTCTGCAAAATTCCTCAGTAACTAAAACCACCCAAGATTCTAATGCTGAAAACGTTAAACAAAATAACTCTACCTTTAATGAAATTATTGAATTTGGAAAATTAATTTCTTAAATCTCTTGGTATCACTAACATAAAAGCTCTCATAACTAAACTTAAAGAACTTCTAATTAGCCTAAACAATATTACTGATCCCGGTGATCGCCTTGGCATAATTTTGGATTTCTGTTCAAAATTTTATTTAACTTAATAGGTTCTAGTTCTCACCACCGCTAGTTCCCATTTTACCTGTGTGGTAGTTTTTCGGAGTTAGAGGTCTCGGCCCAGGAAACTCCGTTAACCATCTCTCTCTATGTAAAAAACCGTTTTGTGGAAAGAAAATTGACCACGTGTGTGGGTGTCATCTGCCTAGCTGTACGTAGACAACAGTGTTCTCAGAAAGAGAGTGCTTCGGTCATAAATGTCTTGGGCCGAAGGCTTTATGTACCCCACCCCCACCTCCATCCCCTATGGGCATTCGTCTCAAGCTCATTTTCCAGAATCTATTGTATTTCGCCTTCCTGTCTGGGAGGATCCATGGTGAGTATTTTGAGACTGATTCTATCTTCTAAAATAGCTTCAACTTTTTACTTTAGACTAGATTTTTTGTATTTAGCTAAGACAGGGATATTTAAAAGAATAAATGTATAAAAGGTTTTTAATGTTCATTTTACTATTAAATTCATTGTGCAGATTCTTGAATATTCATTCAAGGCTTTAAATTTGTTCATTATATCATTTTTTAATCATTTTGCCATTTTAAAGCCACCTTGTGCTATGGTACTCATTAGGGGTATACATGCATAAGAAAACTAGTAGTTTTACAGAAGTATCATTCACAAAGAACAATATCTCTTCCCTTGGTCCCCTTCAGAACATAATTTCTATCTACGGCCCTGCTCCCATCCCCGCTACTAATACTGTAAAGAAATTTAATGTACAAATCCCCAAATGGTACTCATTAGGGGTATACATGCATAAGAAAACTAGTAGTTTTACAGAAGTATCATTCACAAAGAACAATATCTCTTCCCTTGGTCCCCTTCAGAACATAATTTCTATCTACGGCCCTGCTCCCATCCCCGCTACTAATACTGTAAAGAAATTTAATGTACAAATCCCCAAAAATAATAAGAAAATGTAGCAGCGCGCAACGGCCATCTGCGCGCGCACCTTTTTGTTTTAGCCTAAAAGGACAGACTGTTAGAGAGTTCGTTGTGTGTGGTGTGTTAACGTGCGAGGGCCTCCTGCTCTCTGCATTCTCTACAATGTTAATTGTTAAGTAACTTGTAAATATGTGTAAATATATTAATAATTAAACTTAAATTTGTTAAATGTAGACATTTTTGTTCCTGTGTTGGATTTATAGTGTTACAGATTGGCGCCCAACCCGTGGCTCGAAACACGAAGCCGAAGACATGACCACAGATAAGTGATTTCTTTTCTTTTTGACAAGCACTCAAGGAACTTTATTAATTTTGTCATCCTGACAAATGAAGAAGAGATTCTGATTTGAATTCACCCTGAATTCGTTTTGTTTTATTATGATCATCCAGATCAAATTTAAATACCGCATGCCAGTTCCTTTAGTGCCTGACGATTGAAATTTGAATAGTTTGTGGTTTCGGTCCAAGTTTTGAATTTTATTTTTCTTAACATTTTTATTATTAGGACTTATGGATATTGTTAATTTCAATTGTTTTGATTAAGAATTCATAAAGATAGTTAATATTTCAGTGTTGAATATTGGTGCAGGTTCAATTTAATTTGAATTTTTGTATTAATAACAAAAGATATTGCTCAGGTTAATGTTCTTTTTTTGTGTTATTATTTAATTTTGCATCGATGGTTCTTTTTAATAGAAATATTATGTATCTGAAATATTTGTATAATTAAGAAGTATTATTTTATTCCTTCAAATTTATTGATACTTCCGGTTTCAAATCGGAATAATATAGTTTAGTTGATTAATCAGATGTATGCATATTATGTCATTCTAATGAGCCATTCTCGCAGTAATTGAGTTTTACCATTAATTTTAAGTTTGGCCTGAAAAGAATAAAAATGGCATATCTTGCTAGAGGTAAAAAATGCGACCTTTTGGTTTTGGCCTCAGAATTAGGCATCGAGTTGGAACCCGACGCCACAGTAATAAAAATTAAAGATGTTATAACCGGATGTACTTCATATGACGAAGAATTCACAAAAACATTGTTGGATACAATCATTAGCACCAGAAAAGAATCCGAAGTAAAAGAAAAGGAAGCAGAAACCGAGAGACGGCAAATGGAATTTGAATTAGAGAAACTAAAGTTACAAAATTTAAATCATGCTTCGAAAACAGGAACCGTTCTTGCCGATAGTGATACGGATGTATCTAAATTTGAAATTAAAGGGTTAATCCCTCAGTTTGACCCGAAGGTAGATGACATTAGTACGTTTTTAAACCTTTTCGAGAGACAACTGTCATTTTTGAAAATACCAGAATCAAAATGGGTGGTATATCTGATCGGGCTTTTACCTATTGAAATTTCAAAATTAATTGCTATAGAATCGGATTCTCCGGATAAACCACCGGAATATGGGGAAATAAAAAAAATTTTATTACGTCGATTCAAGATGAGTGCAGAGAAATTCCGACAATTTTTCGTCCAACACAGAAAAAAATGCAGACTCCACGTGGAGAGATTATTTCTGTGATTTGAGAAAATTTTTTGAAGGTTGGCTCAGTCAGCTTAATATCACTACATTTGATCAGTTAAAAGATCTAATAATTTCTGATCAAATCAAAAAGAAGTGTCCTCCGGATTACAAAGATCATTTTTTAGATCACTGGAGTGAATTGAGCGATCCAGTTGCTTTAGTTGATAAGCTAGATGCTTATGAAGAAAGTAGAAACTTAAAAGGTAGAAACACGAACCATGAACAACATAGAATGGAAAATTCTAAGCCGAGTAACAATTTAAGAAATTTTAAGAATAATGTTAATTATAAATACTCAACGAATAGAACTGTTAATAAAATTAACGAAAGACCTATTAGCTGCTATGGCTGTGGGAAACCTGGTTTCATAAAGGCAAAATGCCCTATGTGTTCCCCAAACATTAAAGTTGATTCCCCAGGTTAGTTGCTTGAAATTTCAAACGTGTGCGATACAAGAACCCAAGGCAATGTTAATGAAGATTAAAATAAATGGTATGTGGGGTTTAGCATGTGCTGACACTGGAGCCAGCCACACTGTTGCTGGAGAAACCCTGTATAACCTCCTCCGAGAACAAGGGGTAATTTTTCGTAAAGTGAATTTAAATATAACACTCGCGGACGGAGTGCCGAAATTCTCTGAAGTTTATAATACCGAAATAGACATTGAATTGTTAGGAAAAAGAATTCCTACTACACTATTTGTATTACCTACAGCTAAGGACAATCGAACTCTCCTTGGTACTGATTTTTTATCCAAAGCTGGTGTTAGCTTGGATACTCAGAACAGGAAATGGTATTTCAACAGTAATCCTAGGAAAAAATTCAATTTTGAGAAAGATACATTTATACCAGCTTGTGTGTCACATAAAAACTCTTTCGAATCCTCAGGTAATTCGCAAAACATTAGCACTATATCATCCGATAAAATTATTGTGTCTCCTGAGCTGAACATTTGCGTTTTGAAAGAAACTGAAGGCAGTCACTTATCTGCCGAGGAAAGGTTAAAATTATGTAAACTGTTAGAAATGTTTACGGATATCTTTCAGCCAGGGGAAGAGCCTACACCTAGAATTAAACATTATATAGACACTGGTAATAATCTCCCTGTAGCTATGCCACCATATCGCATGTCTCCATTAAAGAAGGACATTCTTAAGAAAGAGTTAGAGAATCTTTTGGCCAATGGCACAATTGAAGAATGTGAGTCACCGTATGCCTCACCAGTGGTGCTAGTTCCAAAACCTAATGGTCAATTTCGCCTTTGTGTGGACTACAGAAAGTTGAATTCCACTATAAAAACTGATAAATACCCTCTGCCTAGAATGGATGATTTGCTCCATGAAGCTAAACACACTCCTTACATGTCAACGATAGATTTAAGATCCGGATATCACCAAATCGAGGTAAATCCCACTGATCGAGATAAAACAGCTTTCGTGTGCCCTTTTGGTACTTACAGATATTGCCGCATGCCTTTTGGGCTTAAAAATGCTCCGGCGACATTTCAAAGACTAATCGATAACTTCAGAAACTCCCTGAATGATGTTTTGGTTCTGTCGTACTTAGATGACATAATAATTTTATCTGAAACTTTCGAGAAGCATATTGATGATTTAGGAAAAGTATTATCAAAATTGCGTGAGTTTAAATTACATGCTAACAGAGAGAAGTGTAATTTCGCCTGTAACCGAGTGAAATACTTGGGACACTACATTACCAATTCTGGTCTTGAAGTTGACCCAGATAAGGTTGCCGCCATTCAAAATTTACCATCTCCCAGGAATTTAAAGCAAGTCCAATCCTTTTTGCAAACTTGCTCGTGGTATAGAAGATTTGTACCGAACTTTTCTGACATAGCAAGGCCCTTAAGTAATCTCACGAAGAAAAATAGCCCTTGGAAATGGGGAAAAGAAGAGGAAAACGCATTTAAAACCCTAAAACATCATCTGATTAGTCCTCCTGTTCTACGACAAAATGACCCAAATAAGCCATACATCTTGCGAACCGATGCTAGCAACTACGCGCTTGGAGCAGTGCTGTTGCAAGGTGAGGGAGCTGAGGAGCACCCTATTGAATATGCGAGCAGACTATTAAACGATGCAGAACGGAACTATACAACCACAGAACGAGAAGCGTTGGCAGTGGTTGGGGCCCTAAATAAATTTCGGGGATACATCGAGGGACAAGATATAACAGTGACATCAGATCATCAACCTCTTCGTTGGCTAATGAGTTTAAAATCTCCAACTGGAAGACTTGCTCGTTGGGCTTTGCAAGTCCAGTCGTTTGCCCCAAAGATGGAATACATACCTGGAAGAGCCAACGTTGTGGCAGATCTCTTGTCAAGACCTTTCTGCCAACACGCTGAAGAATATTGCCAATTCTGCAAAATTGCCATTGATATGCCAACACGAAGTCCCAGAGAATTACGAGAAGAACAACTTAAGGACGCAGACCTTAAAAAGATCATTGAATCATTTGAGAGTCCTGCTAAAGATGAAAATTTTACAAATTGGCTAAATCGGGGATATTTGTTGAATCAAGGAGTCTTATACCGATATTCACCAGAAGCAGAGACAGAAGAAGCCCAGTTAGTAGTGCCAAAGCATGAATGTGAAAGAATACTGAAAGAATATCATGATGCCCCAATGGCGGGACATTATGGTGTAGAAGGAACACTTAGTAAGATAGCGAAGCGGTACTACTGGACTGGCATGCGTAGATACATTACAGAGTACATAAAGAATTGTGAAGATTGTTGCCGATTTAAAGCTAGTAATCAGAAACCTTCAGGTTTGCTACAAACACCTGTATATAACCAACGTTTTGAATCAATTTCAATTGACTTATTTGGACCATTACCCAAGAGTCCTGATGGTAAAAAATGGATATTTATAGTAGAAGACTGCGCTACTAGATGGACTGAACTTTTCGCATTAGAACATGCTACAGCTAGGGAATGTGCTATCACCCTGATAGAAGAAGTTTATTTACGTTATGGATTCCCAAGAAGAATAATAAGTGACAATGGAAGTCAGTTTGTTAGTTCAGTGATGCAGCAAGTTTGTTATCTTCTTAATATAGATCAGGTGTTAACCCCGGTATATCACCCACGGGCAAACCCGGTGGAGAGGAAGAACCGAGACTTAAAACCAAGATTGGCAATCCTTGTCAAAGGTAACCACACTATTTGGAGTGAGAAACTCCCAACCATACGTTTTGCCCTGAACACAGCAAGATGCGACACAACAGGTGAAACAGCAGCATTTCTTATGTTCGGAAGAGAGCTTCGAACAACAGACGATGTTACTCGCGACCTTCGAGCTATTATCTCAAATGACAACTTCGTGCCCGAGATAACGCCCTATTTGAAACGTTTGGCAAATTATATGAATCAGTTGAAGTCTGATATAGAATTGAAACAGGATAAAAATAAACTTTATGCTGATAAACATATCAGAAAAACGCCTCAATTCAAAACAGGTGATAAAGTGTGGGTAACTCTCCACCCCAAAAGTCAAACCAAATCCGAAAGAACAGCTAAATTTATGCCACGACGCGATGGCCCATATGTTATTTATAAAGTACAATCTCCTACATCTTATTTGATTGCTACCCAAAATAATCCTTTTACTCCCATAGGAAAATACCACTCATCATGCCTCCAACCTTATAGAGGGCAAGGGCAGAGCAACCCAATGTTGCCCCTGAAAAGAAGAGGTCGTCCAGTTGCTGAAAGTAATCAACAGCCAGACTCTACCCCAGTCAGAAGATCTCCTAGACTTCACCCATCGACATGAGGACATTAGTCGATGGTTGAGGGGAAGGTTGTAGCAGCGCGCAACGGCCATCTGCGCGCGCACATTTTTGTTTTAGCCTAAAAGGACAGACTGTTAGTTTTCCGTTGTGTGTGGTGTGTTAACGTGCGAGGGCCTCCTGCTCTCTGCATTCTCAACAATGTTAATTACTAAGTAAAACTTGTAAATATGTGTAAATATCTTAATAATTAAACGTAATTTGTTAAATGTAGATAGATTTTTTACCTCTGTTGGATGTATAGTGTTACACTAGGAATATTGTTCAATGACTTAATTTCCCTCCATTAGTCTCGTACTTTGACAAAATATTCTTTTCGAAAAAATTTTTTGTGTTATATATTTCGTGCAACAACATTTCATGTTTTCATTATAAAAATATCGTTTTATTTCCAATGCAGTAGGTGATACAGGCATTATCTTAACGCCTTAACAAGGCTTCGAACCTGTTACTCATTTAGCACCACCCGGGTGGCAAGTGTAACTTAAGGTATGCTACGGACACAAGTAATATTACCCTAGATGGGTCCTCTTAATTTAGAAGCAGGAACCAAGAAGACCCCCCCAAGCTTTGCCACCCCCAGAGGTATCGTTTGAGAACTTGATGGACTTTGTGATCACGAACATAATTTATGTTCCCCAATCACCTTTAGCGAACACGGCGGATCTTAGGCTTGCTCCAGTCCCAAACTCGTAATCTTTTAGTTACGAGATCGCTGCTTTTGCCAACTGAGCTACCGCAGCCCTTAGAAATATCGTTAAAAATCGAAAACGTAAAAAAATTAAAATTTTACGTTCCTTGTTCCATTAAGACTATATCCAGCTATCCCTTAATCAATACCACATTCGTCTTTTTCTTTCTACCCTCCAACTACGTGTCCATACTGAGATTGCAACCAAACAGGTGGATGTGGACGTAGAAGAGTTAATGCACGACAATGACGTTCAACTGACCTTTGAAGAAAAAGCCTGAAGAGCAACCCTAGGAAAAGGAAGAGGCGGAAAAGCAGGTATTAACGGAAGGGGAAAAAAATGCAACGACAAGAAAAAGATTTAAAACAAAAAGCCCTTCTAAGCTTTGAATTGAATTGATGGAATTATAGAACAATCCTGATCAAGCAGGTGGTCTTCAGCAAGATTTAAGAACGAAAGACCTTCAAAACGACAGAATTCGATCGAGAATACGAAATGCTTGTTTGTCCCGAAAAAAATCAAACTAGGTTTAATTAGGGCCGGTTTATCGCTTAGACAAATGTCTAGAACTTGGTCAAAATCCTATATTGTAAAGATTTGTAAAGAAGATAGTTTACTTTTCTCTTGGACAACTCTGTAACAAATAAATAAAAATATATAGATATACATTTTTATTTATTTACCTACAAGGTTTAGCCTGAGCTCATAACAGTATAATGGTTTACAATATAATAGCCCAAAAAGTATTTACTGATAAGTTTGCATGACATTTGTGATCAGAAAAACCGCTTAAAAAAGGTTATTCACATTTAAATACTTATTTTTGTTTGATATTTAATAAAATAAACTTCATTTTTTTTTTTAATTTATGAACAAATTGTTCAAATTTTTCTAAAAAGTTAAAAATTAACTGCTGAATATTAAATATCTGAAGTATTAGAGGGTTGTCTGAGCACTTCATCTAGTATTGTCGTAGTCAGCTACTGATGCTAATTATTGTCGCTACTCTAATAACTACCGCTGCAGCCGAGAGATGCTTCTCAATTCAAAATGTCTCCCCGTTTTAAAGATAGTTAGAAACACTTTGAGGACAGACTAGTGCTCTAACAGTCTTCTCCATTGCAAAAATATTAAATTATATAACTAAATTCTATGAAAATGTTACTGATTTGTTTGCTTTAATAAAAAAATCGGATGTAGGCCCCACGACTTTCTTCTACGCAAATTAAATCGTACATTTTTTTACCTTGTACAGTGCGAGATCATAATCATTCGCATATTGTCTTCGCAAAGTTCAAAAGAGATTTGGTTTCGCAAAGTTCATAAGACATTTGGTTTCTCAAAGTATTCGTGTTGTAAGTAGAGTTCATATACTGCTCATTGCCAGAAAACCGATTGCCTTTACATTTGTTTACTTGAGAAATTTCGTGACATAGATATTTTGATCTAAGCCAAAATAATTCGCGATCACAATACTTCTGTTGCGTACATCAATGGTTTTCATATTTGTTTTAAAAATATTATCGTTTGTCATTCGCATTATTTTAATTTTTCTTTGGTGTAGTGGCAACTTTTTGAAAAGAAAGAATAATAAGTTTTTTTCGTTCCGGCCTTTTTGCTTACTTTATCAGCCCGTTGAAAAATCCTGCATGCATTTTTTTTAATCTCTTATATGCGATTTTGTTGAAATCAACAGTATTTGTATGCGTAGTGTACAACATATATTTGTGAAAGAACTTTTCCGTTAATGATTTACACGAAAAATAAATATCGATCACAAATTACTGACGAAAATCTACACTCGGTATTAAGGATCGCTACAAGTGATTTGGATCCAAATTTTGAAGAAATAATATCAAATGAACATTCCAGATTTCACGTTTCGCATTCACTAAAACTATTCTATTTTAACGTTTGATGTTTGTCTTTTTTATATAAATCTATTTACTATTATATTTACAAAATGTAATATAAATATCAAAATAAAATAATTTGTATCGTTAAGATATAAATAAATATCAAAATAAAATCTTTCATTAACGGATTTATTTAATGACCATTAATTTAATATAATGGATCATATTCCTTTAAAAATTGAGTGACATATATTACTGGGCACAAATTGTTCGCATATACACCTAAGACAATTTATTATTTCTATTATCTTTTATTAACTGTCAAATTTCTCTGTCCAAATGCTTTAAAATGATACTGATAGTGTTTTTGTCAAAAAAATTTCTTGGGCAGGGAAAAAACTCCACCCAAAACATTCGCGCGTGCACAGCGTACGCGGTATAGTCCTTCGGCCCGGGAGACATTTTGAAAATTTCATTTTGGCCCGCGATTAAAAGTATTTGCCCACCCCTGGTCTATATCATGCATTTGAATAAGAAAACAGAAACTTCTTTTACTTCGAACCAAGCTATAATAAACAAAAAACAAATTCAAAATTACTCTCCCCGATTAGTAAATAATTATTTTCGTTTCCTAAAAACAGATCTTAAATCATTATTTCATCTGTTTAATAAGCATTGGTACAACTGCATATAAATTTGTCAAAATCTCTGCGTTGTTGCAGATCGATAACGATGATAGCCGTTATATTCACCATAAGTAGTGCCGATTTCAGTAGTTATAATAAAGCTAAATACAACATTGCAACATTTTACAGATAATAATTTTACAGGTATACAAGATTTTGACCTTTTACGGCTAGCAGTTTCTTATCAATATTCTAAAGACAATACAGAAATTTGTTATTATATAGAGTACAGATCGCAATCATAAAGAGAGATACACAACTAGATATTATAATAGCCATAAATATACAGTTTCTACAATCTGCAGTTAATCGTGTTTGAGTTATTCCCATACAATGATAAATTTCAATATAACACATATTATTGCACGTTATATTGAAATTTCTATTATATACAGCTAATATTGCAATAAAAAAAGAAGACGGCAGCAAGGGGTTACTAGTCCTAAATACTAAATTTAAAATTTTTATGACTAATATCTTTTTTAGTTATACCCACACAGCATATAGCGAAATATTTCAAAACAACTTACGTTATATTGAAATATTTCGCTATATAGCTCTCCAATTGCAAACCTAAGAGCAATTACACAACTATATGTTATTTTAGATTTAAATAAAATATTTCCATCTACAACGGCTAATAAATTTTTAGTTATGTCCCACGGCGTTAATATACGTTATATTGAAATTTTTTATTATGCAGAGTTCAGATTCAAATCGAAAGAGAAGAACCCCAACCAGATGCTTAATCTTAAATACAATATTTCCATCTGCTACGGCTAATTTATTTTTAGTTAGGCCCTACAGCATTAAAATACGTTATGTTGAAATTTTTCGAAATATAGCATGCAGTAAACAATTAAAAAGAGCTAGCAATCAAAAGAACAACACAACTAGATGTTGCATTTGCCCTAAATACAAATTTTTAACACAATCGGGCAAATCGTTTATGAGTTATGCCTACACTACGAAAACATTTTATATAACGTATATAAAATATAACGCACGCTATATTGAAGTTTTTTAGATTTCAGATTGCAATCAAAAGAGGAGAAGCACAGAAAGATGTTATAATACAAAATATGAATATTTTACGGCTAATCCTTTTTGAGTTAAGCCTACACAAATAGAACTTTCATTCAGTATAACATATATTATTGTCCGCTATGTTGAAATATTTGTTATATACAGTTTAGATTGAACTCTAAAGTATATAAACACAGCAAAACAGTCTTAAAAGATAAATTTCAACATTTTAAGGCTATTCGACTTTGAGTTATGTCCACACAGCATTAAAATACATTATGTTGAAGTTTTTCGCTATATAGCTTTCAGATTTCAATCAAAAGGGGAAAAACTCAACTAGATGTTAGAGTCTAAAATACAAGTTTTCGACGTTCGACCTTGATTCATTTTTCATTTATTCCGCACAACGTAGAGTATTTAAAGTTTAAAAATTAAAGTTTCTTTATACGTACATACAGACATAAAACCAAAACTTGTCAAAATTTA
>CM063506.1:34206491-34211491 GCA_032207245.1 Pardosa pseudoannulata
TATAAAACTCCTTGATTCAACAAATATCCCCGATTTAGCCAATTTGTAAAATTTTCATCTTTAGCAGGACTCTCAAATGATTCAATGATCTTTTTAAGGTCTGCGTCCTTAAGTTGTTCTTCTCGTAATTCTCTGGGACTTCGTGTTGGCATATCAATGGCAATTTTGCAGAATTGGCAATATTCTTCAGCGTGTTGGCAGAAAGGTCTTGACAAGAGATCTGCCACAACGTTGGCTCTTTCCAGGTATGTATTCCATCTTTGGGGCAAACGACTGGACTTGCAAAGCCCAACGAGCAAGTCTTCCAGTTGGAGATTTTAAACTCATTAGCCAACGAAGAGGTTGATGATCTGATGTCACTGTTATATCTTGTCCCTCGATGTATCCCCGAAATTTATTTAGGGCCCCAAACCACTGCCAACGCTTCTCGTTCTGTGGTTGTATAGTTCCGTTCTGCATCGTTTAATAGTCTGCTCGCATATTCAATAGGGTGCTCCTCAGCTCCCTCACCTTGCAACAGCACTGCTCCAAGCGCGTAGTTGCTAGCATCGGTTCGCAAGATGTATGGCTTATTTGGGTCATTTTGTCGTAGAACAGGAGGACTAATCAGATGATGTTTTAGGGTTTTAAATGCGTTTTCCTCTTCTTTTCCCCATTTCCAAGAGCTATTTTTCTTCGTGAGATTACTTAAGGGCCTTGCTATGTCAGAAAAGTTCGGTACAAATCTTCTATACCACGAGCAAGTTTGCAAAAAGGATTGGACTTGCTTTAAATTCCTGGGAGATGGTAAATTTTGAATGGCGGCAACCTTATCTGGGTCAACTTCAAGACCAGAATTGGTAATGTAGTGTCCAAGTATTTCACTCGGTTACAGGCGAAATTACACTTCTCTCTGTTAGCATGTAATTTAAACTCACGCAATTTTGATAATACTTTTCCTAAATCATCAATATGCTTCTCGAAAGTTTCAGATAAAATTATTATGTCATCTAAGTACGACAGAACCAAAACATCATTCAGGGAGTTTCTGAAGTTATCGATTAGTCTTTGAAATGTCGCCGGAGCATTTTTAAGCCCAAAAGGCATGCGGCAATATCTGTAAGTACCAAAAGGGCACACGAAAGCTGTTTTATCTCGATCAGTGGGATTTACCTCGATTTGGTGATATCCAGATCTTAAATCTATCGTTGACATGTAAGGAGTGTGTTTAGCTTCATGGAGCAAATCATCCATTCTAGGCAGAGGGTATTTATCAGTTTTTATAGTGGAATTCAACTTTCTGTAGTCCACACAAAGGCGAAATTGACCATTAGGTTTTGGAACTAGCACCACTGGTGAGGCATACGGTGACTCACATTCTTCAATTGTGCCATTGGCCAAAAGATTCTCTAACTCTTTCTTAAGAATGTCCTTCTTTAATGGAGACATGCGATATGGTGGCATAGCTACAGGGAGATTATTACCAGTGTCTATATAATGTTTAATTCTAGGTGTAGGCTCTTCCCCTGGCTGAAAGATATCCGTAAACATTTCTAACAGTTTACATAATTGTAACCTTTCCTCGGCAGATAAGTGACTGCCTTCAGTTTCTTTCAAAACGCAAATGTTCAGCTCAGGAGACACAATAATTTTATCGGATGATATAGTGCTAATGTTTTGCGAATTACCTGAGGATTCGAAAGAGTTTTTATGTGGCACACAAGCTGGTATAAATGTATCTTTCTCAAAATTGAATTTTTTCCTAGGATTACTGTTGAAATACCATTTTCCTGTTCTGAGTATCCAAGCTAACACCAGCTTTGGATAAAAAATCAGTACCAAGGAGAGTTCGATTGTCCTTAGCTGTAGGTAATACAAATAGTGTAGTAGGAATTCTTTTCCCTAACAATTCAATGTCTATTTCGGTATTATAAACTTCAGAGAATTTCGGCACTCCGTCCGCGAGTGTTATATTTAAATTCACTTTACGAAAAATTACCCCTTGTTCTCGGAGGAGGTTATACAGGGTTTCTCCAGCAACAGTGTGGCTGGCTCCAGTGTCAGCACATGCTAAACCCCACATACCATTTATTTTAATCTTCATTAACATTGCCTTGGGTTCTTGTATCGCACACGTTTGAAATTTCAAGCAACTAACCTGGGCGGAATCAACTTTAATGTTTGGGGAACACGTAGGGCATTTTGCCTTTATGAAACCAGGTTTCCCACAGCCATAGCAGCTAATAGGTCTTTCGTTAATTTTATTAACAGTTCTATTCGTTGAGTATTTATAATTAACACTATTCTTAAAATTTCTTAAATTGTTACTCGGCTTAGAATTTTCCATTCTATGTTGTTCATGGTTCGTGTTTCTACCTTTTAAGTTTCTACTTTCTTCATAAGCATCTAGCTTATCAACTAAAGCAACTGGATCGCTCAATTCACTCCAGTGATCTAAAAAATGATCTTTGTAATCCGGAGGACACTTCTTTTTGATTTGATCAGAAATTATTAGATCTTTTAACTGATCAAATGTAGTGATATTAAGCTCACTGAGCCAACCTTCAAAAAATTTTCTCAAATCATAGAAATAATCTCTCCACGTGGAGTCTGGATTTTTTCTGTGTTGGACGAAAAATTGTCGGAATTTCTCTGCACTCATCTTGAATCGACGTAATAAAATTTTTTTTTATTTCCCCATATTCCGGTGGTTTATCCGGAGAATCCGATTCTATAGCAATTAATTTTGAAATTTCAATAGGTAAAAGCCCGATCAGATATACCACCCATTTTGATTCTGGTATTTTCAAAAATGACAGTTGTCTCTCGAAAAGGTTTAAAAACGTACTAATGTCATCTACCTTCGGGTCAAACTGAGGGATTAACCCTTTAATTTCAAATTTAGATACATCCGTATCACTATCGGTAAGAACGGTTCCTGTTTTCGAAGCATGATTTAAATTTTGTAACTTTAGTTTCTCTAATTCAAATTCCATTTGCCGTCTCTCGGTTTCTGCTTCCTTTTCTTTTACTTCGGATTCTTTTCTGGTGCTAATGATTGTATCCAACAATGTTTTTGTGAATTCTTCGTCATATGAAGTACATCCGGTTATAACATCTTTAATTTTTATTACTGTGGCGTCGGGTTCCAACTCGATGCCTAATTCTGCGGCCAAAACCAAAAGGTCGCATTTTTTACCTCTAGCAAGATATGCCATTTTTATTCTTTTCAGGCCAAACTTAAAATTAATGGTAAAACTCAATTACTGCGAGAATGGCTCATTAGAATGACATAATATGCATACATCTGATTAATCAACTAAACTATATTATTCCGATTTGAAACCGGAAGTATCAATAAATTTGAAGGAATAAAATAATACTTCTTAATTATACAAATATTTCAGATACATAATATTTCTATTAAAAAGAACCATCGATGCAAAATTAAATAATAACACAAAAAAAGAACATTAACCTGAGCAATATCTTTTGTTATTAATACAAAAATCCAAATTAAATTGAACCTGCACCAATATTCAACACTGAAATATTAACTATCTTTATGAATTCTTAATCAAAACAATTGAAATTAACAATATCCATAAGTCCTAATAATAAAAATGTTAAGAAAAATAAAATTCAAAACTTGGACCGAAACCACAAACTATTCAAATTTCAATCGTCAGGCACTAAAGGAACTGGCATGCGGTATTTAAATTTGATCTGGATGATCATAATAAAACAAAACGAATTCAGGGTGAATTCAAATCAGAATCTCTTCTTCATTTGTCAGGATGACAAAATTAATAAAGTTCCTTGAGTGCTTGTCAAAAAGAAAAGAAATCACTTATCTGTGGTCATGTCTTCGGCTTCGTGTTTCGAGCCACGGGTTGGGCGCCAATCTGTAACACTATAAATCCAACACAAACTATCTACATTTAACAATTTACGTTTAATTATTAAGATATTTACACATATTTACAAGTTTACTTAACAATTAACATTATTGAGAATGCAGAGAGCAGGAGGCCCTCGCACACACCAGCATACCTCAACGGACACTCTAACAGTCTGTCCTTTTAGGCTAAAACAAAAGGGTGCGCGCGCAGATGGCCGTTGCGCGCTGCTACAACATATATATACATATATATACACATATATATATATACATATATATACATATATATACATATATATACATATATATATGCATATATATATATATATATATATATATATATATATATATATATATATAAATACATACATATATATACATACAGATATATATACATATATACATACATATATACATACATATACATACATATGCATATATATATAAATACATATATATATATATATATATATGTCAGGTTTGGAAATCGGGGAATTAAATTTAAAGAATTTAGCCTTAAAATAATAGCGAACTCATTTTTATATCGGCAATAATCTGATACGCTCGCTTGTGGCGTAATGTTACAGCGAAAACAAGACCATCGGAAGGTTACATGATCAAATTAATAGGTGAGGTGAGCAAAAATCATTCAGTTGGAGCGCGACGTTGGAGCTGGCAACAACCCTCACGTCAGTCAGATAAAGTTTACCTATTTACGTCCTTTACTAACTTATGCAAGTCCAGCCTGGTCATACGCAGCTAAGACTCATATTAAAACTTTATCTGCTGCTCAAAACATCATAATTAGGCAAATCACTAAATCCCCATGGTACTATCGCAATAAAGAGATCCACAGGGAAATTGATCTCCCCAGTCTTCCAAATTTTCTAAAATCTTTAGCCACCAATTTCCATTCTAATCTTAGCATTGACCACTTATTGGACTTAGCCCAATATGACCATGCGGATCCTGCTAACGCCAAACGGCCCCTTGCCGTACTCAGCAGAAATATCGAGTAATTCTATTGGTCCTCAGCGACCAACCAAATTTCTCCTAGCTAAAGGCTCAATCCCTCACCGAACTTAGGTAGATTTTTTCTCCTAAATCCTCTCCTGCACTT
>CM063506.1:34216491-34228991 GCA_032207245.1 Pardosa pseudoannulata
TTAAACATTTTGTTGAAAATCTAGAAAAATACATCAGGAATTATCCTGAAACCTCAGGCGTGTAAACAGGATGGTAGGCGTCATATATTTCAGCTAAGAATTTTCCATAGGGAACCGTCAACAAATTGAAGAAAAACGAATACGTTTTGGATAACCCTATAAAAAGTAATGTATGAAAAGTGTTGAAACTTTAGCGCATGATTAGGATGCTTCATGTAATGATCTCTGTTAATTATTATGAGGATAGCACGTATACTCGTAGAGAAATTAAGGTTTTTATAAAAACAATCCCAAATTTCTCCAAGTGTTTTGCTTGGCAAAGTTGTCAATATCAAATAATGGTATTTTCAGGACTCATGACAAACAACATTGTACACAATATCCTACAATCAAAATTAAAAAATAATATATGCTGGGTGGAAGATGAGCAGGTTTACTAAATAATATGTCACTGCGCATGCGCGAATGCAATCAAAATATAATGTGCATAATATATTAGCTGAATGTATAGAGCAACTTTTGTGAAGTCTCAAAAATACAGCCTGAAAATTCTGAAAATGATCCTCGATAGAAAAAGCTCGAAATTCGTTGTTTCCAAAATGAAGCAAAAAGATGAGGGTGTAGCGTATCCGGTCCCTGTTTTAGGTGACACAATGAAGAATCAGGTGTTTCTTGAATAATTGATTTATTTACACCTTGCAGCTATATACACATTTCTATATACACACACAAAAATTTTTTTTTTCAGATCACAGGTGTGTAATTCGATACACGTAGGCCTGAGTAGAGACATGCAATATCTAAGATCTGTCTCTGTCGAAATATTGGGGATCCGACGGAAGAAACAATTCGATAGCTTGCGCGAAAGTTTACTGAAGTAATTAAGTAGAAAGTTCTCTCAATTAGACGGGATAAGAAGTGATCACAACTGGTTTTCTTCGAAGAATATCAAAACACAGTTAGATTTCCTAAGGGGAATATGCAACCAATCCTGGAGAGGATTATATTAAAAGAAAACCCAAGGCACAGGGTATCGTTATTAATCTCAGAAAGAGATATATCCCAAGACGGGATTTTCGCTAAAAAACTCTCCGATGGAGAGACTGGTCAAGACGACCTCCGAGTTAGCTGACTCTGGCTAACTCTCCAAACAAAAGATCCCAAGGTGGGATTATAGCTAAAAAAAACTCTCCAATAAAGAGACTGGTCAAGGCGCCCTCCGAATTAGCTGGTTGCTAGCTAACTCTTTAAAAAAATCTTCCCTCGTCTCTTTTTTTTAGGGGAGAGCCTCTAAGAGAGGGGGCTCACCCACAATTTCATCATTGGATCATCTGGCGATGATCTCACCTTCAACCAACTGGATTGGTCTGGACTAAACAATCACCGGGCGCAAACCCTGAAGTCTGGATTTCCGAATCGGCGAAGATCCAATGTCGGGTAATCCTTTGTAGTTCCGATGGTCCTATTTCTAGCTGTCATTCTGGCGCTCGGTTGTCTGGTCTGTTGTTTCGCTACTGTAGGACAGTCTAGACATCGTGGTACCGGGAAAGACAACGCATTTGTCTCCACATAAGCGAAGTTCATTTCTCAAAGCAAAGTTCTTTGATGTTGACACACCGCTAAATCACGCCGTTACAAGGGGCTGTACGTTGCACTGATCATACCTGATCTAGAGGCATTAGAGATATTCGCTATCAGGACTTGCAAGTATTCTTCGATCAAAGAATATAGACACGGGAAGAGGTAGTTCGGTAGAAATTGTGTAAACACGCAGGCCCCAGCAACAATAGGAAAAAGTCTTGCAAAGAAAACAATACTACAGGCCACAACTCGTATTCAACGGAAATACCTGGCCGCGAAATCGGGGGGGGGGTATAAACTCCCATAAGGATTGCTGTATTCGTATATATGTAAGAATTGTTGTATTAGTGTTAAGATAAGAGTTCAGGGAGAAGATTCACGTACCCATGGAAAATTTCTCGCTTAGTCCCTGCTGGATGCAAGTTAAAAGTGTTAACTATCACAGGGTCGTAGCCAGAAATTATATTCGGCGGGGGACACTGTTTTTTGTGAATGATACTTCCATAAGGATTGCTGTGTTCATATATATGTAAGAATTGCTGTGTTAGTGTTAAGATAAGAGTTCAGGGAGAAGATTCACGTACCCATGGAAAATTTCTCGCTACGTCCCTGCTGGATGCAAGTTAAAAGTGTTAACTATCACAGAGCCGTCGCCAAATATTCGGAGGGGGACACTGTTTTTTGTGAATGATACTTCAATAAAACTACAGATTTTCTTATGGATGTATACTTCTAATGAGTATCATAATAGAATGGGATTTTAAAATATCAAAATAATTAAAAAATGATATAATAAACAAATTTATAGCCTTGAATAAGTAATGTAATAAGTAAACAAGAATTTAATAGTAAAATTAACATCGGAAAGATATAAACTATACATGGTATTAAATTCTAATTTTTAAAACAGAAGTATAACGAAAGAAAAAGAATAATTTTGAAAGAAAATAAAAATGTTCAAAATTTTACCTATATATTATAAAATATGCTCTTTTTGATATTTTCGTCAAAATGTTTTCACAATTTTTCCCATTATGCAACAATATTGTGATGAGTTGCCAATAGTGCTACTCAATCTGCTTTTACTTGTCAAATACAATTTGCACCTACTGTTTAACTTAGCGTCACTGTTCTAAACACACTGTTGTCTATGAACAGCTAGGCAGATGGCACACCCACACACATGTTCTATTTTCCACGAAACGATCCCTTCCGTACCGGAGTTCGAATCCCACTGTGGCATGGATGTTCGTAGCCGTTCGGAATCGGCTTTAAGCTGTAGGTCCTGGTCTCATGAGCCCTCGTGTTGCAAAATAGTAGACCGTAGCACTCCAAACTAAACCAAACCAAACCACGAAACAATCTTTAAGAATTTCGGAAGGGGGCCGGTCCCCTATATCCCCTCCCCTTGACTACGGCCTTGCTCTATCACCTATCCTCACGACCGATAATAAATAAAAATATGATCATTATAATTATTTCCAAAATACTTTTCTTAAAATTGCGTAGTTTCATTATCAGCTGAGAATAGGAATCGAGTTCTTCATTTTTTTCAATAAACGAAGATTTTCAATCATTTTTAATAGTTGAATAAATGGGAAAACAGAATAATTTTAGTTAAGTTAAAATATGGGACATTTAAAGAATTTCTTTCAAAACCTGGACATTTACTTAAAAGAAAATTTCTCTTTTGAAGATTCTTGAATAATTTTCAAAATCTCTTAACACAATATAAATCTTTTTAAAACTCAACTACCAAATGTAAGCACCATGGCAGATAATACCAGAGCTATATTTCCTGGCAGTTGGGGTCGTTTTGAGGTAGCGAACAAAGTTCAGAGAATATTTCCACCTTTTCACCCAAAAAAACCACATTTAAATGTTGAGATTTTAAGAAAGTGTTGAGACATTTTGTCTAAAGCATCGGTCGGGGAACTTTTTTAATCATTACCCCAAAATATTTTTGTGTAAGTTGATATTACCCCATGGCGAAGAGAAAAAAAAAACGAAATCGCCTCTTTTTAGCATCTTTCATATTATAGCCCCCCATGATAATTTTGAAAAGAAAACAACTAAAAATTTTATTTAAACTTCATTTATTCAATTTATCAATGTAATACCTAGTAATCCATAACTGTATTGTAACAAATTATAATAATAATAATAAAACAAAAACAAACAATAATTAGAATTGAAAAAATTTAAAAAAAAAAAAGAATAATTGAAAATTTTTTTTCACGTTTTGGAGAAATGGTGTTGTTTCATGTTCGATACAATTGCTTCAAAATTAGGACTTTTTGATGTAAGATCGATTTCAATGCAGTCTTTGGCGTTTAATCGATTTCTGTTCTTCGTTTTTATGTTCATTGGAGTGGAAAAGCCTTGTTCGCACAAATATGTTGTTCCAAATGACAGCAATTTTATAACCGCCTCTTCATGTGCAATTCTGAAAGCCTTTGCAGCTTTTGAAATCCAAAAAGACGTCAAATTTGATTTACTCTCAAATTGAATACGTGCTTCAGTATTAGATCGAAGTTCAAGAATTGCTTCTGCCAAACCTGAAGGTTCTTCTGGTATCAAAGCAATATCACATTTAAAAGGATCTACAATCCAACTGATAGTACGTGTATCAAAATCTGGAAAGTAATCTGTAAACCGCTTTCTGAGTTTGATAAGATGACTTACAATTGTATTCTTGATGTCAACTAAAGTAATATTTTCGCAATCTTCCAAAATCAAAGCTAACCTTGAAAAAGAAGCTATCTTGTTCTGTTCTACTTTCTGTCTCCAATATTGCAACTTTAATCCAAACGCTGACACTATTTCTCTCGCTGAAATGATATTGATATTCTTTCCTTGCAATTCTTTGTTTAATATATTTACACTCTCAAAAATGTCCGCTAAATATGCGAGATATGCAACCCAGGAAGAGTTTTTAAACTTATCTGCGAGAATATTTTTTGATGAACCATAAAAATTTCGACTTCAGTTTTGAGAGTCCATACTCGATTTAGTACATTTCCGTGAGAGAGCCACCTTACTTCTGTATAATAAAGTAGGTCCGTATATTCAGCTTCACCGTCCTGACAAAATTCACGAAATAGCCGCGAGTTTAGTGCATGTCCCTTGATAAAATTTACAATCTTGATGACATCATGCATGACAGCTTCCAGTGTAGGTTCTAAATAGTTAACCATAAGGGCCTGGCGATGGATCATACAGTGAATAACTTCAATATTTGGGTTATTTTTTTTTTACGAAAGCCGAAAAACCGTTAATAGGACCCAGCATAGCTGGAGCTCCATCAGCATCAGAAGGCAAGATACAGAAATACAGTTTTCCCATTTTAAACTTTGAGCTATGAAGTATTCCTTTACTTTATTGTAGACATCAATTCCACGAGATCTCAACTCAAGAGGAGAACAAAACAACAATTCCTCTTCAAAATTATCTGCACCTTTGTAGCGAACATATACCATTAGATGTGAATTGCTACTACAATCAGTTGTCCCATCAAGCTGAATAGCAAAATATTTAGCCTGTTTTAGTGCGAAAATAATCTGTTCCTTCACATTTTCTGCTAATATAGAAATTCGTTCTTTCATAATTTTTGCAGACAAGGACACTGAATTAAGTTTGTTCGCTTCTTTTTGACCACACATAATCTCTGCCATTTCTACAGGAGCTGGTTTAACCAAATCTTCACGAATAGTGTATGGTTTCTTATTTCGAGCAATCAACCAGGCTACTTCAAAGCTAGCCCCTGATGCTGAACGCTGATCGAATGTACCAAACAAGTTGCTATTCAATCTTTGTCTTTTAACAGATATTTCTAAATTTGCAAAGTATTCTCGCGGTTTGGAAGACAGGTTTGAATGCAAATTATCTAAATGTTTCTTCAATTGACTTTTTTGAAAGATTCTGAAGTCAGTACCTTCATACATACAGCACACTGTGGTTTCATTGTACCATTGTCTTCTATTTGTGTAAAACCGTAACTAAGGAATTTTTCTTGGTATGTTCTTTTTCTATTTGCTGCCATCTGAAGGGAGACAGAAAATAATATTTGTAAAATATTTAAATTAAATTTCTAAATTGCGGCTTACCTTTTTCGATATATCGATGATTAAAGATAAAATCAGCAATTAACTAATGAAAACTCGCTCTCTGACTTGTCACTTTATTTGTACTGAATTTAAAGTAAAATAAAATGTGCTTTATTGCGCAAAGAGAACACTTTAGTGGTAGGTAGTGAGATGGCGAGAACACTTTAGTGTGGTGGGTAGTGAGATGGCGTAGCCTGCATATGTAGCTAAATTGTTTAAGTTGAAAAAAATACTAAAAAGTTTATAAAATAGCAAATTAAAAATATATACTTTTTACTCAAAAAAGTTTCATTTTTACCCCCAAAAATTTCATTTTTACCCCATTTGGGGTAATTTACCCCGGTTCCCCGACCGCTGGTCTAAAGCAACAGAAACGGAACCTCTTGTTTCCTTACCTACAGGGATATTTTCATTTCAGTGTTCCGCAATTAAATTCCCATTGTTTTGGGAAAAACTAGGTTGTGAAGCTGTTACTCGTTTAGCACCACTCGAGAAGTACGTGTAGCTTAAGGAAGGCTAGCGGAACGAGTAACATTGCTCCTCATAATTTAGAAGCAGAGACCAAGCAGAAAATCTCCAGGCTTGGCCTGCCACCTCCAGAAGTATCGTTTGAATTTGGAGGACATTGCGACCACAAACCTATTTTACGAGCTCCAGCCGCCATTAATGAACACGGAAGATCTTAGGTCGTTTCGAGCCTCGAACTCATAACCCCTCGGTTACGAGACCGACGCCATTGCCGACTGAGCAATCGTGTCTCTTTTGTTAAATCTCGTCTGATATTAATTAAAAATTCGGGGCGTTTATTTTATTCTAGATCGGATCTATGAACAATTTTAGGTATCATATTGTGCTCTTTTCAGTTCGTTTGATATTTAGGTAAGGAATATATAATTGTTTTCTTCTAAAATGTTTTAAACCTGTAAGGGTCCGAGGACCGCAAAACAAATTATCTGCATGGTCGCGTCCCGTACTTTCAAAACTGGTTAATTTTCATAAAATTCTGCAAGTGGGACAGAACTACCACTATGAAATAATTTGCAGAGTTCAGTTAAAACAATGTCGTCATTTTATTTGTTTAAAAGAGAAATTGGAAACCCTTTATTAAAAGATACACTTTTGGAACTCATGACTGTTTGTACATTTCGAATTTAAAAATAAATGAGAAAGTAGGAAATCAAAATAGAAAAATAGCTTTTTTAATATTTCAGCCAAATAATTAAAGTTCTTATAACACTATTTTCCAATTGCAATAAAAAATCTGATGTGAACATCATATGATTTCCTTGTATTAAATAAATAAAAATTAAAAGAAAATTTCTCTTTTAAAGACTCTTGAATAATTTCCAATATGTCTTAACACAATACAAATCTTTTTAAAACTGGAGCCCCACTGTCCGCAAAAATGTAAACACAATGGCAGATTATGCCAGAGCTATATTTCATAGCAGTTGGGGTTGTTTTGAGGTAGCAACCAAAGTCCTGAGAATATTTTCCACCTACTCACCCAAAAAAAACCACATGAAAAGACTACCAGCCACGAAGTATTTATGTCCATGATGGGTAATTTTACCTCACTTTCCCAATACACTAATACTGCTCAACGATGGCTGAATGCGTAGCATGCTGCTCTTTGGTACAGGAGTTCATGGGCTGGAATCCCACTGCTGACATAAATGTTCATTACCTTTCAGAATCAGATTTAAGTAGTAGGTTCAGGTCTCATTAGCCCTCGTGTTGCAAAAAGTAGACCATAGTTCTTTAAACCAAACCAAAATCATATATGATTATCCATAATTTCCTTCAAATTTACTGTGTATATCCTTCAAATTAGATAAAACTTTTTTTCATTAACACAGATTGGTGTATTTCATTTGGAAATTACATGGCTTGTAGACAAGCAACAGAGTAGAAATTTTTTCTTTGAACTATTAATTACTGTGTTGGTACAACAGTATTGTTTCTTGAAATTTTAACTTTTATATAATTTTCAGTATCAGAAAGGATCCTATACAGATACTGCCTTAGCTAATTCATCTACTCGGATTTTTACTAACTCAATATATATTTTAAAACTGATAGTGAGCCATAGCAACTCAGTTGGCAAAGGCAGCCATCTTGTAACTGGTGGGTTACAGAATTGAGGCTCAAGCATGCCAAAGATTAACAGACAAACTGTACATTGATGGTGGGGAAACATAAATGGTGGAGGTTCCGAATTGTAGCTTGTTTGGGGCACCTGGACTTGAGCCAAATCTCCAATGGTGAAGGTGAGAATTACTCTGCATGGTGTGCATCATGAAGTATGGAAATATATTATAGGTGAAAATAATTTGACTGAATAAAGTCTTAAAGTAAAAGGAAAAATAATGAGGGGGCCCTAAATAGTTGAATTTAAGTAAACAATTAAATGAAAGTAAAAAGAAAGAAAAGAGAAAGATTAGTATAGCTTTAGTGATTTATACTAATAATTTAAGTACTAAACAAATGTTTCTGGCAGATGCAAGCATGCAATATTTTTTATAAGTTTTATAATTTTTTTTTTCTAATTTTTATTTAATTTTATAACTTTTTTAAAAATTATTTTTAAGATAAAAAGTAGGAAGTTTAACAAAATAGAGGAAAAGGAAAACTTAAGTAGAGAAATTAAGGATAGATGATGATAATTTTGAGGGGAAGCAAGAGTCATTGTGGTGCCATCTAAATGGTGGAGGTACATTCATGATCACAATGTGCTCTGAGATCCCCAACAATACCTCTGGATGTGGTAGGCTAATCCTGGGGGGTCTTCTACTTGGTCCCTGCTTGTAAATTATGAAGACCCACTTGAGATTTAGTCAGTTTTCAGCCTTTGTGATTCCTCACTTAACACATTGTTGACTGGCAATTTTACTGAAAATTTATCTCATGTCTATTAGCACAATTTGATTCATAATCACTCGAACAATCAGATAAAGCATCTGCATATAATTCATTGAAAGATTCTTCATTACGTTCTGTCATTGTTTTTTAAAATTTTTTAATTATTAAATATTTTTTACAACAAAAAATTTGGCGGGTGTTATATACGAGAGAAACAGCTTGTGTTATACTGACCAACACTTGCACTGTATTGTCGGCAACAGAGAAAACAACAGTGATGCGAAAAAAAATGCATTATGAGTTTACTCGTGGCCAGTCAGCAATGTTCGACCATATAAACACAAGTTAACTCGTGACCGGTCAACAATGTGTTAACTGAACCTGCATATTACCTTTCAAAATACTTTTTTCAAAATTGCATAGTTTCTTTGTCAGTTGAGAATAGGAATTGAGATTTTATTTCTTTCGAAGAAACGGAAGATTTTCAATCATTTTTAATAGTTGAATAAATGAGAAAAAAGAATAATTTTAGTTAAAATATGGGACATTAAGAATTTCATTCAAAACCTCGAAATTTAAATGTTAAGATTTCAAGAAAAAAATTTTGAGACATTTGGTCTAAAACAACAGAGGGCATGGCTAGTCACATATTGCAACAGGATTTATTGGACTTGGTGATATACTTCTTACACCATAGAGGTAAGTAACAACAAAATTGTTAGTAAATATGAACCAAAGTAGGGAATGGATATTTTGTATCTGATTTTATCTGTACTAAAATTTAAATTTGAATCCAGTCCATTCCAAAGGTTAATAAGGTGCAATTACATGTCTATAAAACATTTAAAGTACAATGATTTTTACTGTATAAAATGCAATATAGAAACCAGTGACAAGATTATAGTTTCAAATATTTTTATTGAGATATACATCTTTTAGAGGCAATTACTAGCTATATATACATAAAAATTGGAGGGATTGCAAGATGCATAGATAAAATGTCAGTAAATGGAATTTTCACACTGACAACTGAATTGAGCAAAAGTAACACAACAGTCAATACTTGAAAATTACGTAAATCTAACAGTCTAAGATAAAAACCAGTAGAGATCTAGGCAAGGAGGCTCGAGAAGAAAACATTATGACAATGAAACAGGCATGATACAATTGTATAAGACTTTTACCTATATTTGAAACCAAAGGCTTTTTTTAGGACATTTTAGGTATGTAAATAAATTTATTAAAAATAAAAACACTCAATATGCATGCATGAAATACAGAATACACAATTTAGAAAAATAATACACAAAATTGAGATCACTCAACAGACAAATATTTCAAACTTTAAATTATCATAATTAACAATTTTCCACTACATGCTTTCTCAGCAAAATAATTGTAAAAAGACAGCCGTTACATTTTACTGTATAAGCTGTCACTGTACATTTTGCTGCATCACATTGTAATTGTTATGCTGTTTGTTTTGGACTTCATATTGTTTGTGGAATTTAAATGATAACACACATGGTAACATCCCATTTTGCTGGTTTTAGCAATGTATGTAACAATCAAACCAAAAAAAAGTGATTTCAACAACTTACAAAGTGCCTTTAAGTTAACTTCAAAGTTCCACCACAAAGTCGTTTTAAAGGAATGAAATATATTAGTGCATAACATTGTAATCATACATAATAATATGATTTTTTTTTCTCACGCTGATGTGCTTGTGAAGCTGTGTTGCTAGTATTAAAACCAGGGCTTTGAATGGTAAATTTTTCATTCTGGTTCAACTAAAAAAAATATATTGGTTCAGTTCCGGTTTTTGCTCTGCCAATAATAACAGTTTTGGGTTTCAGCTCAGTTCTGAATGAATAATTTTATGTATATTCTTATTTGTACTAAAATTATAATTCTATAAAAAAATTAATTTTATCAAAATTTAGAAAAACTTATTTTAATTGGTGCACTATGTGAACTGATACAATTAAACAGCATGTATGATAGAAATGGTGAACAGTGAATGGCGAGCATTACATTGTTATCCATTATCAAAATTGCATCTGACAATCGAGAAGCAATGTACATGGTTGGTTGATTGATTGATTGGAGTTTAGTGGCGCTAAATCCTCTTGGGACAAATTATGCCAAACAAGATGTGGAAACAAAACTAAAGATGAAATTTACAGATAAAAATTTTGAGGGAAAAATAAATAAATAAAACATTCAACACAAAAACACATATGAAATTGAGTTACAAAGAAACAAGAATTGACAAATAAGTGAAAAGTTAAGATATTAAAGAATTAAAGATTTAAGAATTAACTGAAGAAAAACAAATTGAAAGATTAAAAATTGATTATTTGAAAACTGAATAACAAACAAAAAATTTAAATTTCGAAGTAAAAGCCAGTTTGACGAAGAAAGGAGAACAATTTTGGATGTGGACTTTCCAATGCAATGTACATTTATGACAATAATTATAAGGCTGATGTTAAAATAGAAAATATTAATAAGTTGGTTACAGTAACAAAATGAATGAAGATATATCAAACCAAAATAAACTGTTATTGTTTTGGGAGGGTTACATCTGGTTTTCGGTTCAATTCCAGTTCAAAGTCCTGATTAAAACAAAAACCATTACTTCACAGTACAAGTGGTTCAGTAATATTTTACAAATCAAGCTAGGCATACCAGTTCACTTTTCACATAAAATTAAAGCAGATCAAAAACTTTTAAGTAAACATGCTCTTTAAATCACAAAAATTCTTTATACCTAAAAAACAAAATGCTTTAGAATAACTGAAATTATAGATTCTTGTTTTAATATAAATTTTAATTTATCCTTTTAATATAAAATTTGTTTCAGCATAATTTTAAACAGCTTTTTGGGTTTATAGTAGAAAGATAATATACAGGAAAAACATAACAAACTTGAATATTTTGTAAATTGAAATGGAGTTTTAATATTATTACATAAAGAATACTTATCCATTCCATTAATCTTCTTAAATGAGATATGGGCTCAGACTATTTTTGTAATATTTTATTTTCAGTACTAAGACATTTTAAGTCACTCCAATTTTAAGAAAAATTTCAACTTTAAGTTTGTTTCATGTTTTAAACAGTAATTATGAAAGAAAATTTAAATTAAACCTGAAAAAATATTATTTATTGCTTAGTTAGAACTGAAAATAATTTGTATGTGGAAATAGCATTAAAACAGATATTACATTTAGAACAGTGAAAGCATTTCTAAAGGAATACTTTATTAAGATTATTAGTTAAAAACACAAACTAGAATGCTCTATATTAGTTATTTCAATTCAGAAATCTAATACAAAATTATTCCTAGGGGTGTTGAATACACCTACTTCAAGTTGAAAGAGCAAAAATTACATAGCCTTTGAGAATTTTACAAAAATTATTTTAATTTTATCCTATCCATTTTTTTAAGTATTACATATACCTTAAATTACACCAGTTAAAATGAAGCATATAAGAGAAAATACCACCATGAGAAATTAACTTCCCACAATTAACAGAATCTACCACCATCAGTACTGTCTGATTTCATAGTTATTCACACAGGAATCAAAAGAGTTTAAAATGATCAATGACTCAAAAAATAGATGTTTTGAAAATATACATTCTAAATAAAAAATTAGAATGCTAAATTTATATTTAATTGTAAAATAGCACTATATATCTATGAGAACACACTTTCAGATGAGAAACGAACTACTGCTACACTAAAATATTTTTTATTTTTTATTTTTCTAAAGCCCAGTAGTGTTGAGGTGGTGATTTGCACTTCCAAGACAAAGGTCTGAGGTTTGATCCTCAGGTTGAAATGGTAAGACTCAGCTTTTCATTCCTTCAGTGGATAGACAAACTAAGGACCAAGTATGCTTGGGAACTAGTCACTGGGGTTTCCACATAGGGTTGACCACC
>CM063506.1:34233991-34321609 GCA_032207245.1 Pardosa pseudoannulata
ATTAACTCAAAATTGAATGTCAATTTCAAATAATGTTAACTGCAACATATACATTTTTCAAATTAAGTATTTTATCTTTAACTGATGTCCTGTTTAAAGAGTGAAATATATGACTCAAATATATGTACATAAAAATACAGATGAAACTGTACAATAAAAATTTTAGAACAAATATAATACTTTCCTTTCCAAATCAACTATAGTAAAATAGTAAAAGTAGCAAAATATTAGGTTAAAAATCGTTCATCAACAAGAGCTTTTCGAACCAAATTTCTCCTTCCGGCACTTCGTCTTATAGACATAATTATCTAGAAAAGGTAAATTTTAAATATACAATACTCAAAACTTTATGTACATGAATATACACAAAATAATAATCAGTAATAAAAGAACAAAACTTGTTTACTAAACTATTTCACTATAACAGGAATGATGTTCTCTAAAATATTAAATGGGGAAAAGTTATTCACTTTCACAATACCTTTCTTACATTTTTTGATTAAAAGTTATTACAGTTTATTATCAGAGGAACATATAACATTTGGAAGTTCTTATTTTAAAATTTCAGCCTTAAAAAAATTAAAACTTCATAGACTCCTTCTGTCCCTTGAAATTTCTCCTTATTTATATAGTAAAGAATTTTGAGCATATGTCATATGACCTTATTTCATCTCTCAGCTAAAGAATGATGCATAATTCAAGATAGTCCAAGCAACTCCATGACTATCTAATTAGCTATTCTTTAATAATAATTCAAACTTAATTTTTAAAAAATAAAAGAATAAACAAACATCTGCAAAGTACTTATTATTGATTCATTGGCCACCATGACTGTCTCTGCTTTGCATGTTGCAATTTGGCATGCATGACTTCCCATGACAGTCAGATGATTTATACAACAATAAAAAAAAATTGGACGGTGAGAAATTTCATAATTATCACAGAGTTAGCCATACAATAAAGAATTGAAAAGTAAACAAAACTAATGTTATATTATATGCAAATTACTAGTTTTTGTCTCAGAATATGGTTGTACCTATTATTACACATGATATAATTCATATTTTCTAGAAATAAAAATAACAGAAAAAAAAACAAGGAAGTAAATTGGATAATATGAAGTGCTATAATTATCTTATTGCTACATAGTGTTAATTAGACTAAAAGCTACTGCTTTTTAAGGAATAGGTTCTTTTAGAAGCAGGTTCCTTTTAAAAAATTATAGAAAACTTCATGCAAATGGTTGCATTCAAATCCACTCACTCTGCTACTAAAAGGCAATACCTTGCCTATTTGCAATCATGTGGAAAGTTGAAAAAATTCATCTTTTTTGTGACAGTCCAAAAATTAAAAACAAACAAAACCATTTCTAAGTGGTAGACACTTTACAAACTGCTATGTATCAATATGATTCTATAGGCACACACCTAGACAGATGGTTTGTGGGCTTCAGTCCCCCTTAAGCCCTTAATCAAAATGTTAAATGTTGTAAAGGTTGAAAACCTACTTGAGAAACACAATAAAATGATCATGTTTTATTGTGTTTCTCAAGGAGTAGCTTCTCATTTCATTTTATTGTGTGAAATCACAATAAAGTGAAATTAAGATAATGTTGATTTAGCTTTGTTTAATATTAATGAAAAAAATGGAGTTAGTATTAAAAATGTAATTAACAAATTGGCAAAAAATAAATTTTTTTAATTTTAATTTATCATTTCTTTATGTAAATTTTTTACATAATTCTTTTCTTTTTTTAGTTTCAGTGCTTTTTTTAATGCATTTCAACAAGTGCAAAAAAAATATGATTAATAAAATTATTAAAATGAAATTTTGACTTCAGGTACATTTTCAAGTTTTTATAATTGATATATTAATATTTGTGAAACAATTAAATTTTAGTTTGTTGAGTCCCTGCTAAGATGAAATCCTGGGTACATGCCTGGGTATTTATGTACTATCACAATCATACTGGCAATATTGCATAAAAGCCCTTGATAGTTTAAAGAATTCCATATGCCATTACAGCAAGCTTATGGTTGCTAATTTGGTGCTTTTGGGTTGCTATTTTAGTGCATTATCTGGAACTTTGGCATAGTTTCGATAGTATGAAAGTATACCCCTGACTTCTGGTAAAATGTTGTATTTTTGTAAAAGGGCCATGGCATCTTTTTCCTTATTCAGTAAATTCCAGATTCCCATTCTAGCATTTGTGCTTGCCATATCAACAAACATTTAGAAAGGTGGAAAACAGTTCGTAAAGACAAAGCTTATAGTTACTAATTTTATGCCTTTGGGGTTATCTGAAACACTGGCATGGTCGTGATGTTCAAAGTACCCAAACCTGATTTTACCTCCAAATATTCAAATGACAACTTTACAAGTAACACAATATCAAGTTTCTCTTATTGAAAGAAACCCTACCTTTCTGACATCCTCCAGCCATTAAGATACAAATAATTTTTATTGGAATGTTGTTCAAATCATAGAACAAAAGGCATGAACTGTTAAAATCCATTACTATTAACGATAGGCAGCAACTTACCAATTTGTCTATCACCTGATTCAATTTTTACAACATTGCCCTTTGTTCATTAGAGTCAATATATTTCATATTCCCTTTTTAAGGAATTCATTTTTATGAGATGAGAGGAGTACTGTTGTAAGGCATTAATATTTATTCATAACATACAAATATATTTGAAATATCTTAGAATAATAGTACAGTATTAAGTGAACTAAATAAAAGGCAAAGTGATATTTGACAAAATGTATAATATTATGAAACATATGTAATAAATAAATTGGATTTTTTATACATGTTTTGAATCTTTAGCTTAACCTAAAGATAAAAACCATTGAAATACCATCAACATTTAGGCTAGTTGGTCTGGAGAGCTACAATCAATATTTTGTATCTCAAAGGCTATAACAGTAAGCAGAAGACCAAAGTCAAATACTTAAATTGGATTTTGACTTGGTTTGGTGCACTAAAGTATACATTTTTTGTTACACAGGAGTTAACAAGACCAGAACCTACTGCTTAAAGCTAATTCTAAATGGTTATAAACAATTTTTGCCAATATTGTTATTCAAACTTGTAGACTTCAGTATCAAAATGCCCTACTGATATAGGCTACCATCCAACTAAATTGGATTTTAAATGACCACAAATGTCCATCAAATGGTGATATTTGAGCTATCATACTCTGGTTTGGGATATCCTTACCACAGCTATTTTGCTGTATTACAATCAAAGGATTACATTATTTTTTGATTAAATAACAGAAAAAAGTATGAACATAACTACTGAAATAAAAATTTTTTTTTGAAAGAATAAAAATAAAAAATAGAACATTTTTTAAAAATCTTTAAGTTGTGAAAGCAAACCTATTTACTTCAGGAATGTATATTAAACACCTAAAGAAATTATTGTTTGTAAGAAATAGTTACTTTCATAATTCCTGAATGGTTTTATCCCCTTTCAAATCTGAATGGTACAATTTTTTTACATTTTTAAAAATACTTCAACAAGTTACAGTTAATAAATTTTAATTTCAATTTTAGACTCTTAAACTTGATACTCACTCTGGCAACAAGTCCTGTAAGAATTGTGGCAAGTATGTAATCAGAAGCTGCTATGTCTATAATACTGAAAAGGAGGACATCAAAAAGCAAGAGTAAACTCTCATTCCCATAAAACAGAACAGAAGAAAAGGAATGACCATCATCTAAAAAATAATGTAGAAAATATTTCACTCATAAAAATAAAAAATTATATACAAAACTGTAGCGTAAAACCAAGAATTTTTAAACGTCAAGGTCAAGGTAATTGGGTTTAACGAGTACCTAGTGAAGTAGAAAGTCTTCACTTTAACCTCCGAATGTAAGACAGATCAAAACATCAATTTAGGCCTCTAGGCAAAAAGTAATCCAAACAAAAATTTAATACACTCCAGCTCACAAGGAAGCGAGGAAGTGAGAATGTTTTCATAAAAAATTATGAGTAACCAACGTGTTGTCTAATTAGGGGATAATTGCACTGGAACCTTGACAATGACTAGTAGGTATGGTTAACAGCAATGCATAGTAATCAATACAATGTGAAACTCAGAAAAATAAAAAATTATACAAAAAAGTTACAGGGACTATAACAAAAACAAATTGTTACAGCAAATAATAAAAAAAATAATCAAAAAGTGACAACACTAACAAAGAGATATTTTTGTATTTTACAAAATTTTAAAATTTTTATTTAGCATTTTTTCAATTTTGTATAAACATAAAACAAGACAGAACATTACGTAAAGTACAAAATAATCGAGAGCAAAGTAGCGGAATGATACAAAACCCAAAATATTTGAAAAAATAAATATAAGAAAAAATAACCAAAATGTACAGAAAATGGTATTTTAAACATTTATTTTTAACAATGTTGTTTAACATATAGAACTTTCTTTGTTAATAATTTAAAAAAAAATTGTATATTGCTATCTCTTAAAATGCTTACTATTAATAAGTTATAAAGGTACTATTAAGAGCATTTTCATTAAACTTACTTAGAGGTAAAAAATTTATAATTCAAGATGATAAAACCAAATAATACAGTATTATTAATCACATAATCTTTAAACTATCATTTCAACACTATGAAAATAAATTCCATAATATATATACATAAAATCAATCACAAACACTTAAAAAGAAATACTAAATAAAAAAAACTATGAGGATTCAATAAAAAAATCTAACCTTTTCTAATTTATGTTGAGCAAATCTCCAGTTAGATTTATTTTATGCTGAGAGAATTCATATTATACAAATAAGGATTTAATACAGATTAATTTTTTCGAATATTTCAAATAAATTAATCTTTATTAATTTATTCAAATATTTATTTGAATAAAGATTTTAATTTATTCAAATCCAAAAGTTACTTTACAGTAAACATCTTAAAATAATTAATAAACTTAAACATGACGAGAAAATTACAATGTATAAACTCTTAAGAGATAATTACAGTGTATAAAAAAGCCACACTATTAAAATGCATTATTTTGAATAAAAATTACCATTATAGAAATAACCACGGTCAGCCACTTCATAGCATTCGATGTCTAAAAGATTTTCCAGCAGTACTTTGTCTTTTACGACATAGTCTAGATCTTTAAAAGACTGAAAACAAAATACAATCATATATATTACCAAAATATGCTAGAAAAGATATCAACAAACTTTAGAGAGAAGAGTTAAGTTATCAATGAAACAATATTTAAAAAAAAAGGTATCAGAGAATCATTTATTAACTGCTACTGATACAATAATAGAGATAAAAGTCTGAAGAGTTACAAAGGCCTATGCAAAGAATGAGATGCAAGTGTCTAAAGCAGCAGTTCTTAAACTTTTTTGTCTGCAGCACTCATGTTGGGCTAAGAAAATTTCAGGATGCATCTATCTACCCTTAAAACTATTTGAATACGAAGGAAAGAAGAAAAACAATATAAATTTAATGCTCATTTCTCTTTAATAAAGTGAATAAAATTATAAAAAAAGTTACAATAGTGTAAATGTTGCAGTTGGGGCTATTCAAAAGACAGCATTCAGCTACAGATGCTACCAGCAAAGAGAGAAATGAAGAAAATTCATCAATAGCCAAAACTTAAGAAATTCTATAAATATTTGGTTAAATACAATAAATTAAATTTATATTAAGAACTGGATAAATACATAGATACATACATACATATATGTTTTTATAAAAAATATTTAACGTGAATTATGCTCCAGCACTTTTAAAAAAAGGGGGGGGGAAGAGAAGAAGCGCTATATAACAATAAATTAAAACCAGAACAATTGTTAATAGGATCAGGGAATGAATTCTCAGGGATTCAAATCCCCCATTCAGTATCAAAATACCACACTTTTGTTTGGCATAATAAAGTAATTTTGGGTGATTGAACAGAGAAACTAGTCTCTACCCCCACCCAGGTTTTGGCCACAAATCTTTCAAAAATGTCCACCCATTTGATTGTTTTTTTTTTATTTTATTTTTTTTTTTTTTGTGTGTGTGTGTGTGTGTGTGTGTGTGTGTGTGTGTGTGTGAAAATATGAGTTGTATTAACTTTTTGGGTGAAAATCATTGTTTTAATGAAAATCCCAAGTAACTTTCAGGAAACTTTTAAATATTAATTTCTACATATATGGTGTACATATATTTATCTTTTACCCATGAAATCATAGACTTAAATGTAAAGAGTTTAATAATTATTTATTACTAGTATTTCCCATACTATGTATCAACTGATACATTTGTTCATATTATCACATATATTATTAATTACAATTAATATATATATCATTGTTTAAAAGTTTTAAAAACTCTTAATATATGATTCATGTAATTTATTATATAAAAATTGTAATAAAAATTACACATATCACTGGATGGAAATACTTTGTTCCTTTAGCCCTTTGAAATAAAAAGAATATTGTGCTATAAAAAATTTAATTTGAAAACTCTTGAGAGTAAGTACATCTTTTCATCATAAATGACAATAAAATATTAGATAATTTCAGTCCTATCAACAAAGTGTAATGGCCAAAAGGCCAAATTCTGCACCAAACTCAATTTGAATGTACTGAAATCAGATTTTGTTATTCAGGTTATGTTTTGATAAACCTACTAATTACAATATATTGATATACATTTAAAACAAGAGATTTAAAAAATACCCATAATGTATTAAAAGTTAATCCTAAACATATCTTCAAAAAGTGCAAAAGCCATGGTAGCAAAGACAGTGATCTTGTAACCAGAGGATTGTAGGATAGAAGTTTCAGCCAGCAAAAGATCTATGTGTTCATTATTACCAACTGTAGAATGTAAACTAGGTCCATGGTCACAATGTGCTCAAAGTTCCTTGATAGTACCTCTGGAGGGGGGCAGTCCAAGCCTGGGGATCTTCTACTTATTCTCTGCTTCTAAATTATGCAACAGGATCAACTTGAGGTTTAATTGCCTTTTGCCTATGGACTAAGGGATAAGACCACTTAGGCAAACCCTACCATTGCCCATAATTTAAGTTACCATGCCCCCAAATAAGACAAAATTGAAAATTGTCTCACATAAATAGAATCACTTATATGTTCATATTTACTGTTTCAGAATCAAAAAACAATTTCTAAAATAAATCTTACATGTTCTATGAATCCAGACAAAAACTTATTCAACATGTAATGAGTATTAGCCACTCGATCAATGTCTACTTTAGCTAAGCGACCACCAACTATAAGATAAAATAGGATCATTTAGTAAACTTTTTTAGTTTTAAGTCAAAATTTTAAGAAACAAAAATTAACACACCTCCTTGCATGCGATCAGCAGCTTGGCTATACTGTAAAATATAGACAATAATTTTAATAGAAGTCTTTTCACAAAATGAAAAAGGAAAAACTTTGGAAAAAAGAACCCTTTATACTTACAGATGTTAGAGGAACTAATAATCTTAAAAATTGATCATGAACCCCTGATGGCAGAATTATTTGAAATGTTTGCTGTTCAGTATTTGGGATCAAACCTCTATGTCCACATAAATCTTCCTAAAATGACAGAAATATATTTTATTTAACAAATGAGTTTCATGTGTATGTATTTATAAAATACATAAAATATCAATATTAAAAACTGATACATTAGTTTGAAAAAGTCACTATACAAGAGGATTTCAAATTAAATGGTACAGTGCCATGAGATGCCTTGAAAGGAGGCAGGGACATCAAAATGTAACCCTGACCGTCCTTCATGGAAAGACAAGATTTATACTGAATGCTCAGCTATATTTTTCATTAGTTATCTTTTTATTAATATTTTCATTAAGTTTTATTTTATTCCTTTACCTAATAGTTCCTTACGGTTTTAAGAAGAGAGTTTAAATGAACTTTCTTGTGACAACAGCCTGAAAACAAAATTTGCTTGTTGAGATTTAATGAAGTTGTAGATTTTAATCAAAACTGAGTATCCAACTTTAAATAAAAAAAATTTAAAGATCCTCATATTATTTCTAACATCCTATCTATGTGAAGATAGATTTTCAGTTGTTGTATATTAAGACTAAATGTCATTCAAAAATCAATAGTAGGCAAGAACCAAGAAAGCAATATTAAGCACTCCAATATAATGGGGAAATGTACAATATATGTGTGTTCATTATCTAAAATAATAATACCTTCAAAGTGACACTCTAAGCCTATGTGTAATGTTTTCCTTATTTAGAATGCTGTAAACATTCTAAATATATAAAATTCCCTCCATATATGTTAAATGCTAAAAATAAAATCAATTTACCTCTTCTTTCCTTAAGAATTCGTGCATTTCTTTCATGTTTACATCTGCTTTACCGTGAGTTGAACGACCATGAATATAATAGCCAAACTTCTTTGTTACAAGTATGAACACACTTACCTAAAAATAAAGTAATATGGTAAATGAGATTTGCAATAGGCTGTTTTTTTGGGGGGGAAAATGTCAAGAAGGATGGTAAAAAAAAATTAATTGTTCCTGATTGCCATCTATAAAAACCTACAAAAAGATCAAGACACAAATTGAGAAATTAGCTGATTTATATGTTTAAACCACCATTTATTTAATATATAAAATTAACCAAAAAGTAAGCTTTTGATAAAATTAAGATTCAATGAAAAAGTCCATGCCAGTAACACGTTAAGAATATAACAAACTCAACTTTGTGATAAGTATAAACAAATTTTCATATTTACACACTCTTTGTATATATCTCTGACATACCTACTAGACTAGTATACATTTTTGTAAAGTAATTCTTCCAGTAGATAAATGGGATGCAAATTTTAGTACAAACATATTTGATATAAGAAGCATATGCCAGATTTGATTCATCTCACTTAAAGTGTTTCAGTTATTTCTAACATACTCACATAATTCCAAAAATACTTATGAAAAGAGTGTTCCTAAAAATTGTTATTCATTAAAACCTTAAATTTTGACAGGTACATTTTTTTTTCAATAATTTGAATACAAGAAGTATACTATATGAGCTGTTTCCTTTGAAAGTGGTTAGGTCCATTTTTGACAAAAAGTTAAGATAACAATGAATGTAATCTGCTACAAGCTTTTTCTCTATAAACAGTTCCCCACAAAAATCCTTTGAAATCTTCATCATTTTGTCAGTATACTTTATGTAGTTAATAAAATTATAAATATAATTACTTTGAAAGCAGTTACGTCTACTTTCAGCAAAGAAATATTTTGTAAAATTATGCTGTATTTTGTTTTAACTAATACTTTAAAAATGATCACTTTTTAACCTTTAATCAATTAAATATTAAAAAACATAAAATGAGCACATTAACAGATAACAATATTTTTCAAGCTAGCTAAATACAAACCCTATAATATAAAATGGATTTACACCACTTTTAAAGAAAACAGCTCATATACTATATTTGCATTCAACACTTAATTGTGAACTTATAAAATGTTAGAAACTTTTCTTCTCAAAATCTTATACTTTTTAATGTCCAATACATCATTTAAATAATAAGTATAATTTGTGGCGAGCGAGTACTTTGTTATCCTTCCACTGCCACCGCACCGAGGTAAGTTCGCCTCTAGCGCGCAGCTAATTAACGTAGTTCAATGCGCACATACTCTGAGCACTCTCTCTCTCTCCCAGCTAGGAGAGAAGGTAGCAGATCTTTTTTTTTCTCCCCCGGCTGGTAGGGAAAGAGTAGGTCGTACTCTCTCTCCCCTGCCGCTCAAGCTGAGCAAGGCTCAACTGTTGTTGCTTCGTGCACATATATATATATATATATATATATATATATATATATATATATATACAAGTGGAATTTTATAGTAACCATCTGACGAGTCAGTGATTTCACCATACCAGTACACCACAAATTTATAAGCTTAATATAAAACTGTTACAAGGATTTAATCTATATAACAAACATTATTATAGTTTAGTTCTGACATTACATACTTAGAGCCTTTATTAATTTGAAAATTTGGTTGGAAAAGACCCATTTAAGTTGAAATTAATCATACTCACATTACTAACTGAGCACAGATCTACATATTGTTGCAACTTATCCTCAATAAACCGCTCATAAACTGCCTTTCGGAAAATTATCTGAAAGAATTTATACATAATTTTAATATGAATGAACATTTAACAATTACTGGATAGATTACAAAACAAAATTTATAATTTTTTTTCTACAAAGCCCATTGTATTCATATAAATTTTTATATCAGAAGTTTCAATTGAAATATTTCAGTTTCAGATAGAAATCTTTGAATAATTCTTTAAATTTCAAATGATACAATATAATTTACTCAATGTAATACTAACTAACACAGGTTTATGACAACTATTATTCTAAGATGCAAAACAGTAGGAAGAAAATGAAATATATTTTTGACTAAATATTTCCTGTAAACTCCTCTTTTCAAGGAAAAAGCATATTTCTATGTTATTTTTCCATCAGCTGCTGTATAAATTTGGCTGCTTGCATGTATACATGCATGCTCTGTACACCTCCTAACAGGGTTCGCAGATGCAGATTGGTTCCAACCCAGAAAAACCCACCAGGTTTTTTTATTTTTTGCTGAAAGTAGATTTTTGTACAAGATTTGTGATTATTTCAAAATTTCTTAAATTACAATAAATGGTATAAATTGAAGAACTTTGCCACAGTTTCTAAAATGTTTCAAACTTCTTTTGTGTTACTACTTTGACTTTGTAAATATTCCCATCTATTCTGAAATTTGCTTTAGATATTTTAGCTATTAATAAATTTTTTTATATAAAGAAGCATAACCAGAAATATGCGTGCAAATTAAATTATAGCTTGTAAAAAAAATACATAGTTCATATAGTTATAGAAATTTGGCAATAAATGTACAGTACACTATTACGCTTATATAAAGTAATTGTGATTTAGAGAGAGAAAACTCCTACAGACAAGCCTTATTTTGGTTTAGCACTGGTGTTCCAACTTGACCTGCTGCTGAACCTGGCCAAAAAAAGCTCATATGTGTTTATCACAAATTTCTTCTTACCACTAATTCATAACATTTAGATGCAAATGTATTCCTCTTTTTGACTTTATTTTGTTACCTTGAAGTCCATTTTCTCCTAATCTTTGATAGAACATTAATCTAACCAATGCATAATATACTGGATGAACCTGACTGTTTTACATATGTGCATTATTGTCAACAAGCTTTAACAATATTAGACAAGTATTTACAAATATGCAGAAAAATCCCAGATACCCAGAAACCCTACAAAAACTCAGGCTGGATTTTTGCCAACCCTGCCTACTTGCCCTGGGCCTCAATATAGATACAGTAGAACCTTGATTATCTGAAATAATTGGGACCAAACCCACTTCAGATAATCGAGAATTTATCAATAATCATCTAGTTTAATATGTAATACCATAGTTGGTGCAATAACATTGGATTGTTCTGGGACTCAGCAGTATGACCGTCCAAATTTCGAAATGAGGTATGTTTTTGTTTAGAACAGTGAAAACCCCCAGTTAAGTGGGGAAGAGTACACTCATACCAAGAATTGTGCTTCTGAGAAGGAATTCTAAAAAAGGGAATTCCAAAATATTTATCTGCACTCATAGTTTGGAAAAGACTGCCTGCATACAAAAGAAATATGGTAAAAAAGAAAACTTTAAAAATACATGTTTGTAAAGAGAATATTTTGGATGATAGTAGAAAATGAAAAAAAATGTTAAGAAACTGACTTTGGTTAATGGAGAGTTTCAGTTAATCAAGGTTCTACTGTACATATATATATGCCAAATAAATATACCACAAAATACTTCAAAATCTATATCATATATATATTTCTTACAAAACTTCTTTAAAAATTTTTATATTTAAAAACAATACTAAAATTGTGAATTATTTACCTGAAAGAGAGCTATGGACAAATAAACAGAAGCACCAAGAGCAAATCTGCAGCAAGTACTGTAAGGCACATACTTCTTAATTTCAGAAGCTGGTATGTTGAAATTTGGTCCAGCTAAAGCATAATCTTCAAAATCTAAAACCTACATGAAAATAAGTAACAAAAATAAAATGCTTGTTAAAAGTTTCTACTAAATATGTATTTAAAATTAAATAACTTCATGCAAGAAATATTTAACTCGCTAAAGTCTATAAGAAGAATAGGGTATCTAACATATTTTATGTCAAATAATTCTACAGCTAAGTAAATATATCAACAATTACAAGCTATAATTCAAACCCCATAACTTTAATTTTTAATGGATTAGACGTTATATTTTAAATATATAAAGTTTAAACACAAACATAAAAATTATATACACAAATGAGGTGCATTAATCTAAATTTCTAAACTTATTTAAAATTTTAAAAAATATCAAAGATTTGAAAATTATATAAATGCAATAAAATTGTGTTAAAAATGATAAGATATACATATTAATGGATACAAAATTACAAGAAAAACGACTAATAAAACCATTTTAAGTTTATATACATTTTGAGTTCATATACATTTTGCTAAACTTACATTGCATGAGTCAACTGTGGAAAAAAGCTTTCAATTTTTTTTTCCTAATGTCATGCACACAAATCAATTTACAAATATGTTGGAACTTGGATAAAACATGTTTGAATCAATAGCAGTAAAACAAGTTTGACTGATAATAAGCTATCTTTTGTATGAGTGAGTAAATATCAGTAGGAATCATTATATAGTTGTAGTTATATGAAACCTTATACAAAATACTCTGTAAATTCATATTCTTTCAGTCTTAAATCAACAAAATTTACTTTATTATCATGTATGGCTTAAAATAAATAAGCAGTTTGAATTAGATGAGCTTAACAATTTCTGCTATAATAAAATTATTAATATTTAAATCAAAAGAGTTAAAACAAAAGTAAAACAAAAATTGTAAAAAAAAAAAAATCAAAACTATTTGCATGAACTGAAATTAACATGATCAAATAAAATTAAGTTACAAAAATTTCAATGCCAATTAATTAAATCAGGAAATACAATTAAGTATATCTTCTATAAATTACAATTAAATGTAACAATATTAAGATTTTTCTTACAATATAAACTGTAAATTCTGGATTTCATCAGATACCAGCATAATGAGTTTATAAAGTGGAATGTTCAGTTATTTTGCTCTCAAATATGAATATACAAAAATAACTTTGAAATTTGTTAAAACAGTTACTTATGGGGGGGGGAAAAACAGTTTTTAAACAATTTCCCCTTTTTAAAAATTATTTTCCTCATGCTTAGAAAATTATATAACATTGAACTATAAATAATAAATGATTTTGATACATGACCAAAAAATTTTCAATAAAAATAATAGATTTAAAAGAAACATTTACATAAATGCAAATTATATGTGTAAAGTTTAAACATTAATATTTAAACAATACATTCTTCGAATAAAGAAGAAAATAGCTTGAAATGAATGATGCTGACAAAATATAGAAGTAAGAATGAAAGTTATTTTACCACAAAAGTTAGTTTTAAGCAAAACTACAAAATAAACCCTTTTATACAAACAAAATGATTCATTTAAAAAATACAGATATCAGGAAAACAAGATTTATAATTAATAACAAACCTTTAATATTTTGAATTTTTTTTTCTGAATTCAACAAAAAATAGATATAAGTGAACAATCTGGTAAACAGCAGACTTAAAAAAGAGATAACCCTTCAATTCATTTAGTTTGGTTTGAAGCACTACAGTCTACTTTTGGTTAAATGAGAGATAATCAGACAAGGACCTACTGCTTAAAGTCAATTCTGAATGGCTATAAACATTTATGTCAGCAATGGGATTCAAACACCTTTGAATTCTGGTACCAAAAATGCAGCACCCAATTTATTTTAGGCTTGGGTTTTCAATTTATTTAGAGAATAAAAAAATTAGCACTATGTAGGTGGTAATTAATTATATTAACAGACAAGCAATTCGAATTTTATTGAATAACAATTCAAATATTATATTTTGAACAAAAATGGTAAAGACAAAAAAAAAAGATTAGAAAAAATAATAAAAGAAAGCTAATTACATATTTAAAAATGAACCATAATGTTTTTATGTTAAGCTTATCAATTCTAGTTCATAATACCTTGTTTATCAAAGTTCCACTATAATACTGATAAATATAAATATTTAACACAGTGATGGGCAAACTATTTTAAAACTAGGCCCAAAAAAAAGAAAAGAAAAAATTTTGGCAGGCCAAAATTATTTATTATAAAACTGGATAAGGACTAAAAGAAAAAGTATACTTTGAAAATTCTTACTAGAATTAATAAAACTACATTCCTAAAAACTCTCCTTTCATCTTTTACTTGAAGAGTATGTTCTGGCTTTCTACATATTTATAAAGAATATTGTTATATGAAATAGACAAGTATGAGATCCTCTGCTGCACTGTATATAAATTTGGAAACAGTAAATTCAAATTTGTTTTAAATCTTGCTATTTTCATTTAAGTAACAAAGAATATAAGTGCATTTTTATAATTTTATGCATATTTTATCAAGTGTTGCTTTTCCTGAATATGGAAAAGTTTTAAACCATTCTCAATAAATATTATCACAACTCTACTTTTTCATAAGCAAAAATGGAGTATTTTAATTTTCAAGAAAATCTGCAAAAACTGAACACATCAAAATGATCTTTTATAAACATTGACAGTAAAAATTTTTCAACTGTTTATTCAAGATCTCTGCCAGGTCTGCCCATCAATGAATGAAATCCCTTTTAGGGCAGCTCTTTGGAGGTTCCCCAATAGCTGGGCACTGTCCTAGATAGAATTCTCATTGTATCCAAACCAAGAAAATACAACTCTGAAAGCACCTACAAAAAGAAGCCTGCAGCTGAAGTAAACCTCAGCAGACACCTGCATTCCCAAGCCTCAATAAGGTGATGAATAAGGTACAAAAATCTATGAGCCAAAAAAAAAAAAACTTGCAATCAGGCAGAATATGGCAGTCTTCTCCCCAAGACAGCAGCCACATCAAGAAGAATCAGGACTGATCTCCTTTACAATCAGATACTAACAGCATTCCTTAGATCATTTTATAAAGTCCCAAAAGTTCCTTATGTTGTTCACTAAGCAGTCATGATTAAGTTCTTTGGTTTGTCTATGATCCTCACCACCATGTCAGTCAGTAAACTGAATATAAATTAGAATAATAATTAGTTCCAGATAGAACCAGGACAAGAACAATACCAATGACAGGTTCAGAACCAGTAAAAGAGATATTGGATCCTTTCCTAGTTAATTTGTCAGCTAGCTCCTTACCCTGAATGGCCATATGGCCAGATACACAGTAGAGATTGATCTTATTACAGTAAGCAAGGTCACAAAAATCCTCATAGCACTCCCAAATCAAAACAGAGGTGACAGGACTGCCTATTAAAAGAAGGCAAGGCAGACAACTACCTACAGAGGCAAAATTTAGGAATAGCAAACCCTCTGAACTACAACAGAAAAAAAAATAAGCAAAATCCACAAAAATATCTTTTAATTATTTAAATCTAGAAAGTGAGCTATAAAGTAGAGTACCATTCTAAAAAAAAAAACTGTATTATTTTAAATGTTGGGGGGAGGGGGTTACCATTTTTTTTTTTGTTTTCCTATGATGGCAAAAATAATAAAGTTGACCTGTTCTATGGTGAGTCAGATAGCACTTTTAAGCTATGGGCTGCAGTTTGCCAATCACTGATTTAACATGAAAAAATTAATATTCACTTACAACATTTTTAGAAAAACTTTAAATCTCCTGGTAGGGATCTTTTTATAACTGAATAGTATATATAACCTCACCAAGTATTTGCTTCACCAAACATATCATGTTGGATATAAAAAGCCTACCTTGGATTTTCAATGGATAACCAGGAATCATTTTTCAAAACATTTATGCACTGCAAATGTTAAATCCACCTATACAATGTTGAGAAAAAAATATTGGAAAAGGATTTTTTTATTTAAAAAAATATGTGCCTGCTAAGCATATGATACCAACAGAAAAGTTCATATCTTAGTCGTAACATACTTTTAAGAAAAATAGGACTCCAAACACTTGTAATCCCAGGTTCAGTTTCCTTTTACTTTGAATTTCAGCCCATTCATTTGCAGCAAAATAGGTTCGCCAAATGCTAACACCAGCCATTTCAGTGTTGATTTTATCAGGAGTCCCTTTCACAGTGGGGGCTCTTTTACCATCTGCTGGAGTTTCAGCCACATTTTTTGAGCTAGAAGTCACTCGACCACTGCTAGAAGAAGCTCGAACTCTTGGACGTTCCCAATCAATAAAAAATATATTTATGTTACACTGTACAGCCAGAAGATGAATTAGTTGAATGGCCTGTAAAATAAAAGGTAATACAAAATATAAATACCAAAAAGTCTGTTGCCTAAAATTCTCAAATTAAATGTAACATATATATAAAACTGACAATATAATTGATAAATACTAGAAAATCAACTGTCATATTATGACAGGTGCAAACTGCTTTTTCATTCAAGAAATTTCCCCATCAAATTTGACACATTTAAATAAATAAATATATATATATATATATATATATATATATGAGAGTCACTCTGAAATTGAGATACAGCTAGGTTTTTAAAGTTATACTTACAAAATTTTAGGTGTGTTCAAAGTAGTCTCCACTTTTTTAATGCACTTTTTTAGATGAATTTTCCACAGATTAAATACCTCAAGCCATTTATTTCTTGGAATAGATAAAAAAAAATGCATTTATAGCCACATCAATCTCTTCTTCTGAATGAAAACAATGTCCACATCAGTTCTTTTTTAGATTAAAGAATAACCAAAAGTCCCACATAGCTAGATCAGGTGAATAAGGCAGATGTTATATAACTTTAATTTGTTTTTGTTTAAGGAACTCAACTGTTAATCCGACTGTATGTGAAGATGCATTGTCATGTGCAGCATTAGACCCTAACATTCACTTCTTTCAGAATTTGTGAAAGACATTTAGTGGTATACCAGTTTGCTGTTACTGTCTTCTGTCCTTTCAACTTGATGGCTTTGACCAATCTCGTACTTTTGAAGAAAACAGCATACATCACTTCTTTCAGTGCAAGTTGTCTTTTCACCACTGGCAGCAGGGGATCATCTTCAAAGACCCATACTTTGCTTTCTTGACGTGTTGGAACGTCAAAAAATGGTATGTACCTTTCATCCTGTTACAATTTTTGAAATGATGTGGTGGACACCATCATTTAGCAATTTAAGAGTTTCTTTACTGATTCTGGCATGCTCCCCTTTCTGGTGCTCAGTTAGATTAAAAGGAACCCAATGGCAAACTACTTTTTTCATATGTAATTCTTCACTAATAATTTTGTGTATAGCTGCAGATCCAATGTTTTGTTCCTTCTGTGTAATTTGATAGGCATAGTTATTATAATCCATTAACATTTTTCGTATGGCAGACACATCTGGGGTTACTGCTAATGGCAGCCTTCCTGTGTGTTCTTCATCATGAAGAAAATTGCGATCTCTGCTAAATTCTTTAAACCGAATGAATACAGTAGCACAAGCTGGAGATTCATCACCAAATGCCAATTGCAACTGTTGAAAGCATTCTCCTTGATTTAATCCTGCTTTAAAATCGTAGAAAATCATAGCCCAAAAATATTTTCACATCAACTCTATTTTCTCTTCTGTTTAAAATTTATTTTAAGCTAAACAAGTTGAAGTAAGTCAGTAAAAAATCATCTTCTGCATTAAAATATTTTGTATTTTAAAATTAAACCATTACTTTTATTTTGTAAATTCCCATCTGTGCTACCTCAAAAATTTCAGAGTGACCCTCATGTATGTATATATATATATATATATATATATATATATATATATATCTGTATATATATGTATATATATGTATATATATATATATATATATATATATATATATATGTATATGTATATATATATATATATATATATATATATATATATATATATATATAATATAAATACTCATTGCATTGAATGTTATAACATTCCTAAACACAAAATATCAACATCTTTGGATAGTTGCTTTTGGGTTATGTCCTATATTGTTAACATTATTAAATTATTATATTTACATTTTTTATTATAAAAAGTGAAGACTGCATTCAAATGAGGAGGAACACAATTAGGCATTAAAATAGTGCTGAATGCAAAATTTCAATATTTTACAGTTAATTCTTTTTCAACTACACTTCATAATTTTAATACACATTATATTAACAATTTTTGTTGCATAAAGTGCAGATTGAAATCAAAAGGGCAAGGTCCACAATTAGACGTTGTAACACTCCCTAATACAAAATTTCAACATTCTCTGGTTAATGCTTTTGAGTTATGCCCCACAGCATTAGCATACATTATATTGAGATTTTTTCATTATATAAGTTTAGATTGCAATGAAAAGGTCAGGTGCACAACTAGTTTAGATATTATAATAATCTAAATACAGCATTTTAACATTTTATGGCTAACTGTTTATAAATTATGACCACACAACAAAAATTCCAATACAGCATATCCTAATGCATGTTATACTGAAATTTTTGGTTATAAAGAGTTCAGATTGCAATTAAAAAAGAAGGAGCATAACTATATGTTAATTTAGTCTTAAATACAACATTTTCATATCTATAGCTAATAGTTCTTTAGTTATGTGCCACAGCCTTAATATACATTTAATACAGTACAGATTGTAATTGGATTGAAAAGGAGAGGTGTACAATTAGATGTTACTGTAGCCTTTAATTCCAGATTTCGACCTTCTACAGCTAACAGTTTTTAATTAAGCCCAACATCCTTAATACATGCTATGTTAAAATTTTTCATTATATAGAGTGCTGACTGCAATCAAAAGGAGAGGTGCACAGTTAAATTTTATAATAGTTCTAAATACAAAATTTCAACATTTTACTGCTAATAGTTTTTAAGCTATGCCCACATAGTATTAATATACATTATATTGAAAATTTTCATTAAATACAGTTGCAATCAGAAGAGGAGGGGCACAACTACATGTTATCGTAGTCTTAAATACAAGATTCTGACATTCTACAGCTAATAATTTTTCAGTTAAGTTCCACAGCATAATTGCCCATTACATTGAAACTTTTCTTTATCTGGAATTCAGATTGCAACCAAAAGAAAAGATGCACAAAAAGTGCTGATTTTTTATAACCTCTAAAGAAAATTAACTCACTTTAAATACATATTTAAATTTGAATTTTGAATAATTTATAAAACAAAAATTACAGTCACAACATTTGAAATCTTATAATAAAGATAAGATAGCTAAATAAATCAGGGCCGTAACTAGGTCCTTTAGCACCCATGGCAAAAAACTGGTCTGTGCCCCTGCCATCAAATATTGTGAGAAAATACATAAACATGTTATATATATATATATATATATATATATATATATATATATATAACATGTTATATATCATATATTCAGAATGAACTCTCAAAATATTCTGTTAATTCTTAAAATGATCATAACCTTACATTTTTTATTCTATTTTTCCTTTTTAATACTTTAAAATATTTTTGAACACTTTGGGGGCATTATTTTGCTGATAAACTGAATAATTTATTTGAGGGGATTATTTTTATTTAGATGTTGAATTTTCATAAAAATTTGGTAAATTTCTAAATATAAATTTAGTTATAATAACTTTAATAAATTCAAAATTTAAAACTAATACTCGGATTTATATTAAGGCATATTCTGAGAGTTTGGTAAACATTGGTAAGAATCTATACAGGTTTAGAAGCATTTTAAAAAAATAAGAAAATTCATTAAAAAAAAATTTAAACACATTGGATTTTATAATAAAAAAAAGTTTTCTCAACTTTTACTTATTTCTACTTGGGGCAAATTGTCCTCTTTCAGACCCCATTTTCTTCACCACTAAGACTGATGTGCCTGTGGCAAATGCCACCTTTGCCATGCACTAGTTACGGCCCTGAAGTAAATATTAAAACTTACTTTCATTGCAAATGCTACTCCTAAGTATATACTTAAGAAATGCTCTTGATCTGCAGTTGGTAAAAGAGTGTACATAACATCTTGTCTCTAAAAATAAAATATATGCATATATAAATTTATTTTGACTAACAATGTTTAAGTTTAAAAAAACTAGTTTGAAAAATTTTAGAGTAAATATTAGGATAGATAAAATAGGAAAGGTGTCAAATTTTTTAACCAGTAGACAGTGGTTACAGCTTCTGTTTGATGCTGTCTTTTAATGTAAATTTACTTTATCAACTTACAAATAAGAAACTGGCACATTGGATGTTGACTACCATTATATATAATCAAATGTTTTACCTGATCAATGATAAATAATACTTAATTTCTTGTTACATACCAAGAGTTCTAAAACACTTAATACTTGAATTTTTTGTCCCATTTTGATTGTGACAAATATTCTTACTTTTAAACTTTAAAATATATCTGACAAAAACATTTTTAATTCTAAACATGGTCTAACTTTTTATACAGCACTAAGTGCTAAGCAAAGAAGTTTGAGAAACTCTAGTTTAAACAATTACAGATAAAAAAGATTTGAAAAGTAATTAAATTATTATTTGACACAATTAATGAAAATTAATTTTTAATAATAAATAAAATTACTCAGGAAAATACTTTCTAAACATACAATCTCTTTTTATTATTTTACCTACCTTAAAAAATACAAACCAGTGTAAAGAAACACAGAACAAAACTGCAAAGAAAATATTGGCAACATTTCCACACATAAAGATGATGAATTTTCCTAAGGTCTGAAAAATGTATATTTGTATTAGAAAATATAAAAAATATATTAAAGTACAATAGTTTAAATGAAAATGTAGCTCACCAGGAGATCAATGGCATGTTTATCAGATCGCCTAAACCAACTGAATGTTTGAATACTGGACCAAACAAAAGCAAGGATCTCGAGGACTATCTGAGAAATCTATGTTAAAATGATAGGATTATGATTAATCTATAATAATGGCAATTAATAGATTAATGGCCTCTGAAATGATTCCTTTCATCTATTAGTAGATATAACAATTTTATCAATAAAACATTACAAACTCTTATTAGTACAATAGAAATATTAAAAATCTAATTTACAAAATTATAAAACTGATAATGACCAAATATTATCTGTTTTCTAAATTTAAATATTTGGCACATTCATACTGATTAAATATATTATATGTAATTAAAGAACTTAATAAATTTTATGTATAGTAAATCAGGATTTTATAAACACTGTAGCTATTACTAACTAATTAGTTTAAAACTTTGATATGTAATTTGTACCTTTCAATGCAATAAATGAAACTAAGATTTATTTTGTAATTATGGGAAAATGATCATCATATTTTAATGAAGGACTTACCAGAATGGCTTGATTCACTGAGGACTGATCTTTTGTATATGAAACTGAAAACTTAACCTAGATAAAACAACAAAAATGAAGTCTTAATCTTTCTCTACAATAAAAGTACCAAAATTCATGAAATTATTTTTAGAAATAAAGTACAAGAACCTATGTAAAGATCTTTTTATTATCTATATGCTAATCCTCATGTTAATTTTCCCAACTTTATTTTAAACAGAATTAAATTCAAACAAAGCATTAAATTCTACTACATTTAAATGCATAGATAAGATGGTTATAATAAAGATGAAGAAGGAATTTTTAATTTCACATGAAAAATGTATATAATTTGATTTATAAAGAAAGATAATCTTTTTACCTTTAACAAATGTTTTATTCTGATTAATTTTCAACACCGAATCGCATAAGAAAAGATTTAATTCTTAGTAGGTGAATTTGTTATTTTTCTCTATGTATTAAGCAAGAGCGATAATCATTAAAACTAGCATGCAAAATTATATCTCTAATGTATTATCTGTAATTATCATTATATATTAATAAGATCAACTGCAGTACAGTTTTTTGCTACACTAGAAAACTACAAGTTTATCATTATCTAATTAACAACAAAATATGTAATCTGTCCTAGAAATTTTTTTGGTATAATTTTGTTAATTTTTATGACTGTAAAACAAGAAAACTATCAAAACTTAACTGTAACTTTCTTGTTTTTCATATAATCTTCAGGTACAGCTTCAGAATATGAAATAATGAGAAGAGGTGGATAAATCATTCCTGGACTTCCATCTGATCTTGTAGTGATTCTAAGCAAACACAATATCATGAAAGAATCAAATATTTTAAATTTTATATAATCTTTCATACACTTTTCAATATCAGCATCAATAAAATTTGTCCTTTTTAAAATACATTAGTTTTTAAATCTTGGGAAATTAATAATGCTATAATACAGTAAATATCAATTTGTAAGTAGATATTTTAATAGATGCCATGCTACTACATAAGGGAATATGGTTGTAATTTCATAGAGTAAAAATTAGATTATTTTGTAATAAAACATTGATAATATAACTGTAATTAAAGATCTTTCATCTAATTTTTAATTTAAGAAGACAAGTGATATTTCAAATGCAGTAAACAAGTTTTAGACCCACTATCATTAATTTTGTCTTAAAAAGTTGACCAAATTAGTAAATGCATTTATAAAAAGTTGCTTTCAATTTCAATAAATAATGTTTGATTAAAAGTTCATATATATTAAAATACAGTCAGTACCAGCTATATGGTCACCCGTTTATTAGGTCACCCCACTTATATGGTCAGTTTTTTAAAGTCCCATCTAACTTAATAGGAAACATGTGTTAAAGTGCATCACTTATACAGTCATTTTCTTTTTCTTGTTACTGGTTATATGGTCAATTTCATGTTTTCAACTAGTTTCCTTTTTTTTAAAAAAAAAAAAAAGAAGTTAGTACGAAATCGGAGAGGACCTGAATTCAAGCCTTTATTTCACTCCCTTTCTCCCTCTCTTGTTTGTGTAGACATCACCTCTCTCAGTTCTCTTGCCCCCTGACAAGAGGTGGACATCTGTCTGTTTATTGGTTGAAGTTATCTCTCCCTGCTTAAGTTGAAATTGAGACAAAATAAGTAAAAGAAAATTTTGTTGCATTTGGATCATATGTCACGAATAAACATGTTTATTTTTTAATTATGGCTTCGAAAAGAAAGAATTTATCATTTGCTGCCAAAAATAAATTGAGTGAAAATTTCAAAAAATTTAATCTTTTAAAGATTACTTTTGCCAAAGCAAATTCGATTACCCGGATGACATTAAACAACTTTTCAGCTGCCAAACTTTGGTCCTCAAGTGTTGAAAACAGTGATCAAGAAAGAAAACGTCCACACTTGTCACCTTATGGGAATGTGGATAAGGCTCTTCTGTTATGGATTAAAATGCATGGTATATGCACAATAGGGTTGTATTGTTCCACATATATGGTCTGATTTTTCTAGACCGCTGAGCTGACCATATAACTGATACAGACATTATGTGTATATGTGCGTGTGTGTGTGTGTGTATATATATATATATATATATATATATATATATACAAGGCATCCCAAAACCTTGTGGACAAACTTATTGGGGTGATACAGAGCATTATTAGTAATTATAATCATACAAGAAAGCATGGGTGGAAATGGATGTGTCATTGTATGAGATCACTTAAGGCTGTCATAAGTACTGTAGTGTAGTGTAAAACCAGCACAATGTATAATGGAAAAACTCAACCCTTTGGGTAACTTTAAATTCAATGAAAGTATGAGAAAAATAAATATGCACACAAATTTACAATATTTACAACATTGAACAGGTGAAGTCTACAGGAGTGCTGATTGCTCTACTAAAAATAAAATAAAATAAAAATGATTCAGCCTGGAATCTAACAGACAGTTCATATCCACAATAAAAGTTTAACCTCAAACTGATGTTTGTTTGGACTTTATCTCCTAAGAAAACTTAGCAATTTCAGTGAACAGCCAGATCACCTGATTTATCTCCTCTGGACTATTTTCTGTAGAGTGCCAAGAAAACAATTTATGGCATGCTAAAAACTTCTGATTACAACCTCATGTTTTGATTCAGCCCTGCTGCAATTATAAACTGTGAAATGCCTGATATTTACTAAAATATTCTCTATTCTGTATCACATAGGAGTTAAGCATGCATCCATGCAAATGAGTAATTGCGAATAACTCCTTTTTGAGTGTACATAATGTTATACTTTTGTTGTCCAGTAATATTTTACAACACTTTATATCATAGTCTTTTCTATGTTTTTTGCCCATGCTTTCTTGCATGATTCTGATTCTTAACAATGATCTCTACCTTCCATCAAAGTTTGTATAGAAAGTTTTGGGACACACTTTATAGTATACATACAAATGTGTGTTTGTGTGTGTAATGCTAGAGAACTAGCATAATCAATTATTAAATTCAAAATTCATCTCTTTCTTTTAGTAAACAAAATAAGTTATTTTTGACAGAAAGATAATGAAGAGATAAATGCTTTTACTATTTAGCCTTGACTTGTGGTTAGCTGTGAAATTGCTGTGAAAGATTGAAATTCCAGTATCCTCAGAGATTTTAAAATATTGGTACCATGGGACTAGAAAATAGAATAGTTGCTAGCATTTGAGTTGTAAAGTGTCAATGTTGTTTTTGTTGTATTGCTAACAAATTGGAAGAAACCAAGATTGGAAGAAACAGATTTCATTTGAATCATAATAATGCTTTAAGAAAATAATAGATTAGCCACTACTGGCTGTGTATGTATTTTTAGTTATGTTTCATAATAGGAACCTATATTTCAAAAATTAAAAAATAGATAGAAAAGAAATGGAGAAAAAAGTTGACTACTTTCAAAATATTTAATTAAATCCTGACAATTATTTCAGAAAACTTATATTAATGCATTGTAAGTTATAAGTCTATAAAGTTATTTCTGCTGATATATTTTTGAATACTAATTACATACTACATACTGTGCTAAAAACTTGCATGACATAGAAAGTGTGATGCATGCACAGTTTAAGCAAGCAAATAGTTTAACAATATTTTTTAACCCCATTTAATAGAGTTATTCACTGATGTATGTAAAACAACAATCTTAATTACAACATGGTCATACTTTAAAGAAACATCCGAAGCATATCTAAAAACTTTAGCAAGAGGCTGATGCTGCTTCATGCTAAGTTTTGTCCCATTTTCAATTCCACTAACATGATCAGTCAAGAAGAAACGTCGAACAAGCAACCATTTAGACATATCAGTTCCTAAAATTACAAAAGTAAATAATTCAAAACTATTGTCAAAACTAATAGCTATTGGAGTTTGAGTTTAAATAAAAACTATAAATATTTAGCAATTACAGTTAAAAATTTATTTTTTAGTCAAAACATAACTTTACCTTTGTTAACAAATTCTCCATTAACACTTATACCCCTAATTAGGACTGGTATAGGGTAAAACTCACTTTTACTGTCATTATATGCCAAGTCTGACTTTAGATAAGGTAAATATTTAAAATTCTACATTACAGGTAACAATAAAAAGAAGAATTACACATATATTAAATATTAATATGTAACACTTTGATAAGGAATTTAAGGAGATTTAGATAAAATCCTTAAAATTTAATTGTTTTTTCCCATATGCACAAGCAATATAATCTCATAAGATGTATAAAGGAGAAAAGTATTATTTTTAGACAAAAATAACTGTATGAATAAGCTATCCAAAACAGGTTTTGTATAGAAATGCAATAAAATATTTTTAGTGTGAGCGTGTATATATATATATATATATATATATATATATATATATATATATATATATATATATATGTGTGTGTGTGTGTGTGTGTGTGTGTGTGTGTGTAAAATATTAAAATTATTATCCCTAAATATCTAAAATTTCTTTTTCCCCTTCTCACTGTTTAATGCCTCATTTCCCAGCTATAAAATATCAGATAAAGAAGTGTTCTCTAACTTAAACTCTTTTTACCCATCTCTCAAAACCAACACTAATTTACTAAAACAAATACAAATTTTCTGTCTACTGACTACATTTTTCAGCTGTCCCAGGAAAATGGTTTTGCTTCTCCAATAACCAAACTGATGTCTGTGTTGTTTTCAAACTAACTTAAATGATCAAGATTCACTCTTGCTTCCAAAAATGGTTGAACAATCTTTAGTCTCCTGGGAACAAAATCATGTAACTTGCTCGGTTTGAGTCTGATATTGATGAAAAATGTATGTATTCTTCAAAATTGCATAATCTTAGAATACTAACTCACAATTCTCTAATGTGATTTAAATTTGTACAGTTTATGGCTAAAACATAAGTTGACAAGTAGGATATAAATTTCCCTGTAAAAAAATCATACTCACAAAAAGTGCAACCTTCTGAAGGTCTAAGTTTCTGTTAAATTTTATTTCTTTTAAGTCATTTTTCTAGTTAAATTTCAATATATAACAAATTGAATAAATAAGCATATTCTAGACTTATTTCATATCTTACTGTATAAAAAAACAATAAGTGTATATTATACACATAAAAAACATTCTCTTTTAGAGATCTGCACATTCACATCTGAGAGAAAAGTTCAATTATTTAATGTGAAAAATTTAGAGTAAGTCTAAACTTAAATTGATTAAGGATATAATACTAACTTTATATAAAAAAAATAGGTTCTTTGCCTTAATAAAAAGGCAAGAAAAAATAGATTTCTTCAGGTTAGAAATAAATATTAACCACTTAAACCAAAATTAAGGCATGTTTTGGACAGAATGTAGCATATAAAAGTTTAATCTAATCCACACTGACTTGGATCTTCTGTTGTCAACAGTTAGACAGTCTAAATTAGGGTTTCTCATTTCATAGTGTGTTCCACAGAACTTTAGGATTCCATACAACCCTCCATGGGTTCTCCAAGAAATATTTTATCGGTATTTGTCGTAACGAAAAACCATTTGTTATTTGGGGGATTATAAAAAATTAAATGAACTATTACTGGACAGTTCAATGACATCATTTTATTAAACAGTGTCAGTGTCATATTTCTAGTGTCATTTGAAAGAAGAATATCTATTATTATAAGAAAAGTCTGTCTGTGCTGTTACCTTTTGCAAAAATCTATATTTTCAAAACTGGCTTTTCTACCTAAGCTTTAACAAAATTAAGCACTAAAATATGATGAGTGTGGAGAATGATATAAGAAAATTTTTTTTCAGTACAACCAAACTTTAAAGAACTTTGTGACAATCAAAAACATAGTCATTCATCTGATTGATACTTTTCATCAATGTATCATTATCATTGAATAAAAAAAATTCTTGCTTCCACTTCACCTTAAGTATTATCTACATTTTTATAATGATTTATATTGTTCAGTTTATATGTTTATGTCTATCATTAATAAATAATAGGTACTTAGTTTCTTCTTAAGTAATATATATTCAGGGATTCAGTTGATAAGCATGTGGTAAGAAAAGGATTTATTGGAATAAAAAGTTTGAGAATCACTGATCTAAATCAATGCTAAGCTTCTCATCATTATTAAAAAGAAATGTATTAGTCAATAAAATAAGAGTTATATTATAACAATATTGTAATGAATTTGCACCCATGAAAACATGTGTGCTTTGATGACATCGGCAGAATCGCCCCATTAGACCCCTTCCACCCGCCGTCTCTTAGGAGAAGTAAGAAGCCGAACGGTAAAGGGGAGGCCAATAAGGATTTTTGGTGTCTTTGTTTTTGCAGGGCCTTGGAGAAGAAGTATGTGCCCTTTTCGGCAGGGCTCAAGTTTCCAGACAAATCCCCCCCCCCTGGAAGAAGGGAGACAAATCCCACATCTCCATGAACTCCATCTGCAAAGAGGCAGTTGGAGTTCAGCGAGGAGAGTGGGATTTGAGCCGGCGACCAACACACATCCCTCTGCTTTGAAATGGAGAGAACTTTATTACTTTATTTTTCTTGGACATGAAACGCTCGGTCATGTAGTGATAATTTTGATTGTCATCAGGATCTGAGACTCAGAAATATGATATATGATTTACTTTTATTGTTTTCTTAAATGTTGTAAATAAATGTTGTTTTGTCCGTCCAAGCTTCCGGAGAAATTATTTTGAGTATAGGCATCCCAGTGACCACTGTCGAACATACCTGCCCCAGTACAGTAGGCGGGCAGGTCCCACGCAAATATAGCACCCCAGAACAGGGTGTTATAACAAATATGATATTACAGAGAGCAAGACTAAACTAACAGAAGAATAGAAATATCACAAGTGATGTTTAGTTATATATGCACTATTCACTGAGCTGATTGTCTATCAGTTCTAATGAAATCTCTATAGCATTTCTAAAAGGAAAAATAACTGATAATATGAATAGCAAATCTAGACTCTTTGGGAATTTTTTGCTTTAGGAAAACCTCAATTTTATAAAAAGAATACTGAAAATTTAATTATAACATAAAAACTGCTCAGTGAAGGATAATATACAACTAATTAAAAATTGAAATTTTTTGTCATAATGATTTTTATTCTTTAGCAATAAAACTTCCAACAATACCCAATGTAAATTAACAGATTAAAAAAAAAATCAAATTACTCAAAATAAAAAAATAACAGAAAATTGCCTTCTTACGATATTAAATACTTAATGTATAAAACACTTAAATTTTGTAATACTTATTGCACTAAATAATGAAATAAATTAAACAAGCAAATTAAATTTATATATAACAGAAAAACACAATTTCATCTTCTTGAATCTTTGTTTCAATTTTTGATGCTTACATTTCTGATCACAAGCAATATTTTATTAAATATAATGAATTTTATAAAGGATACATAGATCATAGAAAACAAGTTCAGATTTCTTCCATAAACTTTGCAAAGAAATTTTACACTAAAAGAAAAATATATATAATTTTTATATCACAAATATTTCTACCGCAGTAATTAATACAATTCAATGATTATGATGACATATGTAATCACTTTTTAAGCTTATTTCATAAGCAATGTTATTAAACATGAAATACAGAAGAAATTGGGAACAAATAATAACATTGGAAAATAAAGAGCACTAAAAGTGTGAGTCCATAACCTGTAGAATACATATAAATTCAAAACCAAATCAGATTAACAATATGCAGAGAAAAAAAGCATAGCATGAATGGCAAAAATCTGAAGTTTCTGTTGCTGAAAACAATGGAATAGGATAAGACTTAACAAAAATTCTGAAATTTATTTTGGAATGCTTATACTTTAAAATAATTTGGGAAACTTAAAAATTAAACTTTTAATAGTACTTAAAGAACTTATTATTTTAATTAATGTTTCAAAATATAGATATATTAAGAAAAAAGGAATGAAAATGAAATTTTTATAAATATAGTTTCAATGCTTGAAATAGAAAAAAAATGTGTATGAATGTTTAATTTAAATTAAAAAACTAAATTTCTTTTTTTTTTTCACTTCATTTTCCAGAATTTAGCTTAGTTCATTTAAAAAATAAGAGTTAGAAACAAGTTTAATAAAAGTGTGGAATTTTTCTCTTTAGAAATTATATCTGACTTTTCTAAAATATTAGTTAGTGCAGCTAAATTAGAAGCAACATAGCTAGAACATTTAGCACTGTTGCTCAGTACTATTGTCTCCTTTAAGTTTTGTTTATATGCATTTTAACAGCCTACTGCATTCTGAGTTTTTACCCATGGGAGTAATTTAAGATCATCACAACCATATTTTTCACATGTTGTAGACTTTGTTGATATTCAATATTTAGTAGCTTGAATTGCACCTAAGAAATCTATTTCGAGTGATGTTTATGTATCTAGTATACTATTATTCCTTAAATTATAAGAACATTTATTAAATAAACTAAACTCCTTGGCACAACAGCCCCTAGGGGGCCAGGGCCTACGGTGCCAATCTCCATTTCCAAGACCATGGGCCCAAAGGTGTTAAGCATATGTTCCGGTTAGGTGGTCAACCTTACGCAGTATTTAGTTCTCAAGCATGCTTGATCCTCAGTTTGTCTACCCACTGAAGGGATGAAAGGCTGAGTCAACCTTGCCCAGTCTGGGTATTGAACCTCGGACCTGTGTCATGTGAAGCGCTACCGCAATGCCACTGGGATTCCATTTATTAAATAGTCAATGGAAACAAGTCAGATAGGCTTTAATGAGTTTTGAAAGAACTGAAAATTTTTAGTTGTTTATGTTGTCTTTCATTTTAAATGTTTCATAGCAGTACTCATTCAATAGTATTTTTTTCTGTATACAACCAAAAATTATACAGCACTGGATATCTAGATATATGTAAATTAATAAACTTTAAATTTTGGAAATTAACTTAAATCTAAATTTTATATAATAAAACATAAAAATTAGCAGATAAATCAGCTCATAGTAGTTTCCACATAACCATCAAGAGCCAATATATATATATTACTCAACTGGCAGTAAAAGGGTTATAATTCTCAAAATAATACCACAAAAGTCAGGTAATCTATTAAAACATAACTACAAAAGACTACGTTAAAATGAAATTTAAAAAACAAGCACTCACAGATTTTTCTAGTCGAGTTCCAAATGAGAAGGCAATATCATCTTCTACATCAGACTCTGGACATAACTGTAAATTTTAACAAGTTTTGAATAGGATTTGAAATTCAAATGTATATAACAATATCTTGAAACAGTTTTGATTTACTTACAAATAATATTTAGCAAACTTATTTAGTTTATTACAAATTGTATGCAAGTAATGCAAGAGATTAATTAAAAAAATGAAAAAAACTTACATTGAGATTATCACTAGTTACTTTGAATAAACCAAGGAATGTACCATTGAGTGCATATTTCATGGCATATATATGAAGTTGTGACTAAAAGAGAAATATATTTAAAATTTTAATATGAAAATTTTTACTGTAAGTTTTTTTAATAATTACTTGTAACCATGTTTAAAAAAAGCATATGAACATATGCCTGTTATTTATAATATCTATCTATCTATTTGACTTTCTTACCAATTACAGTTGAACCTTGATTTACGGTTCCCATATTTATCACTTGATTTATTGGCACTAATTTTATATCTATAGAACAAATGCTATATTTCCTTAAATTATTGTTCCTCAATTCTTTGTTTTCCTGAATCTATCATTGAAAAATTTCTGTCCCACTATTTTGTCTTCCCATAAGTATCACTTTTGCAGAATCTGTAAGAAGTGGAGAAATGAAAATTTTGCAATAAGAATTTTTCAACATTGTTGGATTGCAAAAAGATTTCTGACTCATCCCAGGCTTTTCTAGGCCACCAGAGGATTAGTAACCTAACAACTAATTGGATCATAACAGTGCAGGATATATGCTCAAACAAGAAAGATCATGGAGAAGATGAAAATGAATTTTAATTAGAACCAATATTTTCAATTTGTCAAACTTAAATTCATTTAAATATGCACACAATAACTGTTCTTAGAGGTAGAAATGATAGAATGCTTTTTTTTTTAACAATCAGGCAATCACAACAAACTAAGTACGAATTATGAAATATTTTTTTTAATGTTAAGCCAAAAACTGTTCTAGAGCAATACTACAAGGATGCTCGAAGCTCACTCATGATATTCATTGTCACCTAGAAACAACAGACCAGACTGGAAAGACATTCACCCCTTTGGAATAGATGACCCATGTAGGAACTGATGGCAATGAGGTAGCTGGTAAACTAACGAAAGAGGCAAGTAAATTAAGAAGAAATAGTTAAAATATTGTCAACCTAGACAATGCAAATGCCACTTCTTGATATAAGAGAGAAATCTATTGCATTGGAACATCAGCTATATTAGGTTTGGTTTGGAGTGCTATAGTCTACTTTTTGCAACAGGAGGGCTAATGAGACCAGGATCTACAGCTTAAAGCCGATTCCAAATGGCTACAAACATCCATGTCACTGTGGGACGACTATAATAGAATAATATAAACAGAGAAATCATTAACACCATAACTAGACTGAGAACTTGTTACTTTGGAGGCATGAAAATTAAAATTATACCAAGACAAAAAGAATTTGAAACAATTGTCTTAAGGAGGAAATTTCACCAGAATAAACATTCATATGTCTAGTAATACTTGCAGGATTTAGGTGAATTCTCTTTTCAGGAAAAGTTGTACTTAAATATTATTGTGGAGCTGTCAAGGATAGTAATAAACATGCATAGATCCATGTGTAGCTTCTAGATGGATATGACATCAACCAACCTAATGCTAAGCATAAAATATAAGTTATATTTTATAATATACCAAATACTCCCAATTACTGTTGTAAATAATTAGTATGTTCGTAGTCAAACATTTTATTAAATTTTCAACAACTTTTTCCAGCATTTTTCATTTCTGTCCATTTGAAAAACAATTGATCAAGGTTCTAATGTACTTAAAAAGCTGTCAAATAACAAAAGTAAAACTGAGGTATGTACATTTAAGATAATGAATTACATAATTATAAATGTGAAGTTTTTATTGATTCTAAATTAATCATAAGATTTTACACAAATGAAAATTATACAAGTAAATAAATTAATTTATTAAAAAAAGAGCACAGAAGTAAAGACATACTTTAAAAATAGGTAAAAATTAAAGAAAAAAAGTTTAATTTTAGAAAATATATATAAAAGAGGATTTTTATGCATTCAATACTTGTAAAGTTTTACAAAGAAAAATATCACCAAAAAAAACTATTAAGTAAAACAAATTCAAAAGGGATATATAAATTCACTTTTTGAGCAGGATGAGGAGTAAACACATTTGAAACATTATTTCTGAGCAGATCTCTTTTGGCATCCCTTTGATCATCTTCATCAATGTAGAACAGCCATAATTGTTTTCTGCATTTAAAATAAACCCAAAATTTTAAGAATATATTTCATAACACTCAATTATTACAATAAATACACTCAAAATTAATACAATATAAACAAGACAAACATATTACTATGTGCATTTATCTACATAATCACTCCCTTCCCATAATTTTTTATGTTTCCTTTAATTTTGAACCCTTTCATAGTTACATTAAAAATGTACTTTAAAAAAGCATGACAGCAATCAATTATTTTGTTAAATATAGCAATGTTAGTAAAACAATTTCAGAATATATCTATGTGATATATTGAAAATTATCCAAATAAATGACTAAATTAGAACCTCCAATTTTAATACCTAATCTTGATGCAAATAGAACCTCAGTTCATAAAGTACAATAACTTAAGATTCCCTGTGATGAAATTATGGGCTTGCACTTTCTTTCTATATTCTTCCAAACAATCAAGAGTCTTATGAATCATGGGGGTCTTCAAGTCTCACTTGTTTTCTAGCAAGTTAGTCTTAGCTGTTTCAAAGCTGCTGATCTAATATAGTTCTCACATGATTTAACAAGATTACTCTGGGATGACAGAAAATAACTCCACTTGACTGTATACTTGCATTTAGTATTATTACTGGTGTTCTATCTTGATTTCAACCATGATAAAATAAATTGCATTTTAAGACCTTTGTCCCACAACTTTTTTTGAGGTTTCTATTTGATTATGATGTTTCATTAAAAAGGTGTGGAATTTTGATTAATGTAGACCCAGTAAATCAAATAAGAATTTATTTTTCATGCAAAAATATGTATCTAAATAACATGCATATATATATATATATATATATATGTAGTGTCAAGATCCAGTGTGAAGGCAAATGGAAAACAGTCTTTCTTGATCATAAGTTTATTAAATCGTTTCTTCTAAAAGCAAAACCTGCATCATTTTCATTGTTCATGGAGGAGACATACATAGAGTGTGTTCACAGTTCCATGTTCACATGCTGACTGATCTTATCTGTTTGCAAACTCATCAAAATCTTCCAAAATGCTTCCGTCTAACCGGATTATCCTAAAAGCTTAAGCGAGCATACGTCTTTTTCATTTATTTTATTATTTCAAAAGAGTTCCCTTTTTAAAATCATTTATAACTCACATAATTTCTAACTACCCCTTTTTTAGACCTGACATATATATATATATATATATAAGGGAGTCAATTGCAAGTAGTCACTGTCATGTGGATTGTTTAAGGTCGTTGTCAGAATGAAACTCTTTATGACTCCATACAGATGAAACTGTAAGAGTGCCAAATTGCTTTCATCAACATCTTTGCAGGTTGAAAAAGACACAGAACTCCCAGATCTAATTACATTGATCATTCACTTACCTTCACTCATCAGTTCTGTCATTAGTCTGTTCAGTAAGTACCCATTATTTCTGAATTGATTTCCCCATCTTTCTACTTTCTAAAGAAATCTTATCAATGCTCATTGTTCCTGCATAGTTGCTGATGTTATCACAAACATTTTAATGACAACTAGATTACACTAACAGTGCACAGAATCCCCAAGTAGAAGATGCAGACAGTTGTACCCACTATTTCAACCTTTCAAAATTTGACCAAATAATTTCATAATGCAAAGGAAACTTACATGTGTATTACTTATTGATATTTCTTCATATATATAGCATAAATAAAATTCAAATATAATATTCTATTTTTCTTTTACTATTCCTCATATAATTTATGCCCCATTATTTAAGGACAAATTTTTCTCTATAAAAGTATGGAAAACAGACAAATCAACATGGTGTTTTGAAACATATTTGTTCTAACACCAAACTCAAGAAAATTCATACATTACCTTGGGCATTTTTCTAATCGATCTTTAGAAAGTTTTCTAAACTTGGTGCAAACATCTTCAAAGCTAATTTTATACATTGTCATGACACACATGTTAGCAAGTACTTGGCAAGCTGCATCATCTTCCTGTAATAAAATTTTAAACACAAAATATATGAATAGAAAAATAAATTTAAATAAATTAAACTATAAAAAATAATACAAACTATTAGCAAGTTAGAATCATATACCTTGCAATTCTCAAGAGCTGCAGCAAGGTGTTTTGCAAAGAAGTCAGAAAACACAGACACACCATTCTGAAAGTCAAGTTCAATATTTATCTATATGATAACATTGCTTAATTCATTAAAATTTCATTAAAATACTATGCACTTGCATATACTTTAACAGAACTGTTAAAAAAAGTAAAATAATTAATACATGAGGGCCAGAAAATCCAAACAGAAAAGTAACCTCATAATTTTCCCAAAACTTCCTGACATATCACAGTCACAAGACACTCTTGGACGTGTGCTAAATATTGATCCAACAGAGGCCACATCCCTATAGCAGACATGTCAACATTCAGACATGTCGGTCAGGAGCAACAGCTCAGATTTAAAATTTAACAAGCTACCCACAAAGCACACAAGTATGCAATTTACATATATAATAAACAAAACAAAATAAACATAATTACATATTTTATTGATTTCTAAATTAAAATTGGGCAAATTAAATTGGACACACAGTAGTAAATTATAAAGGGTAAGTTCAAATGTATGCATTAAATAATGCAAAGCAGCTTTTCCAGCTTTAACAGCTTCTTTTTCAGAAAAGTTTGTCTTGTAGCACATAGACCTTAATTAAAATATTTACATTTTTCCATCATCAGGAATTCTAAAATTTGTCTACTCAAATTTTACTTAAATTCAGTTTAGTTTTTCCACATAGTACTCTTTTACATGCAGCATTAATGTATGGAAAGAATAATATATTCAACATTATTTTTAGTAAGAATTTGTATTTGATTGTTGAATTTTGATCTTTTAGTTATTCAAAATTTTAGTTATTTTCCAAAGTAATCTGAGGGGTTTCTGAAGTTACTAAATTCTTTAATTTCTCCAGAGAATCTGGAGTAGTTTTCATGTCTGCTATAGGGGTGGTTTCCTCCTTTTATGAATTTTTTGAAAAAATATAATTTTATGTAATGCTGGCATAATTTTTCCATTTAGATGCACTTAATGACTTCATCACTTAATCAGTTTGAGTAGTCAAAGTCCGATAAGTTTAAAAGTGTCTCTCTTTTCAATGTACAGTGAGTGTATTACTGTTGCAATGTCTCCCCCAAATAAACTAAATATGCACATGTATGAATTAAAAGTGTAGAAATGTTTTTCTTAAATTTGAGTCAAGGTGAAAAAATATCTAAACAATTTAACATAGATAATGAATATAAAAAAATACCTTAAAATGAAAATTACATTATTAAAAATTATAAAATTCTTTTAAGTTGTTTAAATAAAACATAACTTTTTTTAAATTTGAAACATTTAAAATATTATTCTTGGTGTAATGACCACTATTTTGGCAACAAACATTTTCTCAAAACTGGTTAAATTTTGGAAAATTCCCTGATTTTTGTAGAATTTTGAATAATACCCTCATATTTTCCAGAATTACCTTAATATGCCGATTTTCTGGTTTTCTCTGATATGTGGCCACTCCGAAATATAATAGCACATATATGTATGAAGGAATAAAAATTTGCCCACATGCATTCCACTTTACATTTGTATAAATACAAATGCTTTTTTATTTCACCACCTGCTGATACACTTACATACACTCCACAAACAAAAAAAAATAATTTTGGCATCATTGTTAATTTTTTTTAACTGCTCCCACTTTAGAATCAAATAAAAACAAATTAATTCATAAATGCAAGGTATTTTAGTTCAATATAATTATTCAGAAGAATGCCTTCAGATGTTTTTTTAACTTCAGTTTTAAATAGTTTAAACAAACAGATAATTTGCCCTAAAGTAACTCCGAACTGCCAAAATAAACTTATGCAATCTGTTTCAAGATGTCATGGTTTATTTCACAGGTGCATTAGTAGCAGCTTTTAGAAAATATCAGAAGTACATTTTTGCAATGTAAAAAAAGTATTTATTGTACCACTGAAATATGTATAAAAAGTATGTTTTTTCTAAGTCATGTTATTGTATTCCAAAGCAGTCATATTTATAAGACAAAAAGCAAATTACTGAGGAATGTTTTTGAGGAAGATGTGCTTATACTCCCTTATTAGTTAACACACTGACTGTACAAAATCCATACTTTTTAGATTTTTAAACATAGAAGAGAAAAATAAACTTTGAAAGAATAGAAAAAAATTAAATAAGTAATAAGCATAATCCTAATAATTGATGAATAAGCATATTATACAGAAAAAATTCACAGAAAATATTTCTAAACAATTTTCTGAGTAGTAAAAATTGAAACTGATATTATGTTAATCTGTATAGAAATATATGTATATCAATAGAAATTTATATCTTTTAACTAAGTTTAGTGTCAATAATAAAAAAAATGACAATATATAAGTGGTACTTAAAACCTAACTGACAAAATCTTTTTACAGCTATACTGAAAAAAAAAATTCATTTTATGCTGCCCTCATTATGAGTACAATAAAAAAGAGATCAAAGAAATTTCTGAAATCAGACACAAAATAATAGAATTAAAAGAAGTGAAGTAAACAAGTTTGCCTTAGTTATTGTATTGTAAAAAGCTTAAGTTAAAAAAAAAAAAAAAAAAAAAAAAACCATGAAACTAACCAAAATATAACAAATATATTTTGAAGTTATACTTTATAGTGAGTATATTGTTTAACCAAAAGTACAAAAGTTGCAAAAAGTACAATTAAACCATATAAAAATAAAAATGAATCATGAATTCATTTTTTTTTTCTGATAATCCTATGCAATATTTTTCTACTGTTATTTGTTTGCAGTAGTAACAATTCCTTAAGTAATAAAAAAGTATCACATTTCTTAATTTCACTTCATTATAGTTTTTTTTATTAAGAAATATAGCTTACAATGTTATTAAAAATACTGTATTAGTCATACAGCTACTTTTTACTTTTTGCATATGTACTGCATGTCTTTTATATATTAAGTAGTCATATTTTAATAATATACTGAGTAATAATTTTTTAAAAATCAGTTATAAATTCTTACAACCCCATTAATGCTTAAAAATATTAAATCCTTACAACTACTCAACTGGGTACTCTGTCAATACCAAATTCAAATTCTGGCTGAGTACTGAGTATATACCAAGTACTCGGTATGGCAGTAGTCATACCAAGTCTTTGGCACACATTGAAGACTTTTATAACAATAAAACTAAAAATTGAAGAATGACATCATTAAAAGTTCCAACAAAACAAAACTACAACAGAAAATTACAATTTTTTTTTTTTTTTTGTTCTTTACCTCAAATTTAACAGTCACTAGAGAGGGTTCATTAGGAGCAGATAAAACACATTCACCTCCAAAATAAACCTGAAATTTATAAAATACTTTTAGTAAAATACCAAAACAGAAATTGAAAGTTTATTTAAAAGATAAAAATTACAATTATTAAGAAATTTAAACTCACTTTATTTAAAACAGCACAAGACTCTGCATTAGGTATTGAAGATGAACAGGAATCACACCTAAAAGTGAAAATACTTTATCAAACAAAATGTCTACCAATGAATTTTCTGTTATATACAGAAAATTTAATGAAGCAATGGAGAAGAAGATAATGGGAACACTTCACCAGGATAATATCTAATATTTATCAAATACAAATTTTATACTATAACAAAGACACTTCTAATAGTAAAATTTTGAGAAAAATACTAAATTAATAACATTAAAATACAGAAAAAATATTAAACCTTGAAACTAATCCTTCCTTTTCATTTTGGCAAGGCAAACAAATCAATTCTTTTCCATCTTCCACTACAATAAAAAATAATGGTAAATAAACATGTATACAGATGAAGTATACAAAAAAGAATTTTAACATGAATGCTAACTTAATTAAAGCAAAAATAAAATTAAAGTAAAATTAAATAATATTTGCTTAATTTAAGCAAGAACTATTTCATTATTAATCAAAAATGAGAAATAATTAAAATATAAGAGTAACTCATTAACTTAAATTTATATCTTTTCTAAAGAAAATAAAAATATTACATGCACATTATATGCAGTAATTCATTTTATATTAGATATTAAAGTTTGTTAATTAACAAAATTATTAAGTAATTAAAAATCCGAAATACAGTAGATGGCAAATACCCTGACCTCAATACAATGGATCTGTTATGTTTTATTTTAGAGTGTTCAATCCAGAATTAATACCCACCACTGTCATCTCTCCTAAAATGTTCATAATATCTCCATGAAAAAAGGTACGATATTCCTCTTTACACTATTCACCACTTTTATGATTCACTTCCCTGGCAAATTCAAGCTGTATTACATGCTAAAGGTAGTCCTATGTCATATTTGTAATGGATTTCTTATAATTCTAAGGTGTTTCCATTATTTTGATAATTACTCGTAAATAAATTTTATTGTCCTATATACATATATATTAAAACATATCTATATAAAACATACAAATTTGAAGACTGTCAAAAAATAATACAAAATATCAGTCCCTGTGTTACATACATAAACAAATCTAAAAAACTGCATTACAATAAAAAGATTTGAATAAACAATATCTGTTTTTACCTAAAACTCCATTCATACATGCTTGACAATTTCCTGTAGTTTCATTATAAGGATTTCTTGACCCACATGATAGACAACGCTTTCCATCAGATGAGGGAAACTGAAAATACATCAATCTTCTGTTATAAAATATATATACATATACATATATATACATATATATATATACATATATATACCTATACATATATATACCTATACATACATATACCTATACATACATATACCTATACATACATATATATATATATATATATATACATATATATACATATATATATATATACATATACATATATATACATACATATGCATATATATACATATACATATATACATACATATACACATATATACATATATACATACATATACATATATATATACATATACATATATATATACATACATATATATATATACATATACATATATATATACATATACATATATACATATACATACATATACATATATATACATATACATATATATATATATATACATATACATATATATATATCTTGATCGTGCAGACATGAGAAACGAAGTACTTTCAAGGCAGGTGCGACTAGGGAGAGAGATGTCTAACTGACAAGTAACCATGCTAGTAGAAAAAAGAGTGTGTACTTCTTACTTAAAATTATAAAATCTGATCTAAAGGGGTTTTTTTTGGGGGGGGGGTTGTGTCTGACCATTTACACTTTTCGAGGGCATGTTTTGGGCATTCTTGAATCTCTTCATTGGCCGTTACACTTTTTTGTTATGTTTTTTGTCTGGCCGAGAGATAGCATGGGAGATGCGGCTGCAGGTGCTTTGCCTTAAGTGTAAGTCAAACCACGGATGTTGGGGGGACTAAAATTTATGTGACTGTGTAGTGTCAAAGTGGGATTAACTGGTTTAACTTACGACTTCTGTAACATCAAAGGGGGATTAAAATTTCGTCTTTATGGGCCACAGGTGACTTACATGTGTGTTAGCTATGGTCTGTTTGTTGAAGTTGCTTACTTCTCACATTTAGGGGGTCTCTATTGCTTTTTATCTTCGGGAGTCTTATTCCTCAATCTGTTTTTCTATATTACATATACGTATACATATATATACCTATACATACATATACATATATATACATACACATACATATATATACATACATACATATATATATATACATACATATATATACATACATATATATACATACATATACATACATATATATACATACATATATATACATACATATACATATATATATATATACATACATATATATATATACATACATACATATATATACAAGCCATATATTAAAGCAAAACAGTTTAAAACATAAGATTCTGTGAAGCAAAATGCAAACAAAACATTACACTATTTTATAGTATTCTATTACAGCTTATTAAAAATCTAAAGAATTTTATATTATTATAGAATAAGTCAATTTATGCAAAGATCTTAGTTAAATGTTTTTAAATTATAAACTATAGTATGTATAAACTAATACCCAAATAAAAGCATATTTTTGTTCATGTAATAACTATAATAATTTTTAAATGAGAATCTAAAAAAAATTTACATTTTTTAACAGTATTTAATTTCACCTAAATTAATAATCTTCAGATATGTTATTAAATCCCACTAGTCATAATAGACAAGTTTCCTACATTGAGAAATATTTTTTTTTAAATAGAGAAAAAGTTTACAAGAAAGAATGCTTTATGGTCCAGGGTGAGACACATATATGCATGGTTTAGGTATTTTGCGTACTATTATTAGTTATTATGTAACATTGAAGGTTAATTTAAAAAAGGTTAATACAATACAACACTATAAAATTATAAACCTAATGAAATGTTTGCACAAATACTAACCTTTCCAGATGGGCATGCATCACATGTAACATTGTGTGGTCCTCTTCTAGACTTTGTATAGAAGTCTGATTTACATACACAAGAACCTAAATTTAATACAAAAGTTTTAACTAAATTCCCACATAAAAATTTACAATGTATTTCTGATATCAGTCATAAAATGAAGAATTTTCAATTAAATTTTATTTAAAGAATTTTAACAAATTTCTTGTCTTTTATACATAGCAAAAATTGGAAAATCTTATTATACTCTTTAAATAGTATAACTACCTGGAATAAAATTATGCGTAATATTTAACCCTTTCGAAGGCTGTGGAGATTACTTTCTGCCTACATGATCTTACAAAATATATGTGTGGGAAGTGCAAAACCCATTATAATATACTAGCAAGCATGCCCATGCTTCGCTACGGTGAATTTAAAATATTACTTTCAAACAAAGATTTTTTTCCCGCATAACTCTAAATTCGTCATAGTGCAGTTTGAGTCATTAGCATAATTATATATTTCTATTACCCTAATTCTAATTTCCTTGTCATAAATTTGCTTTGGTTGAAAACATATTAGTGAGAATGCTTTTTTCCATCTTTTGACACATTTGACAATTATTTTGAGGTACTCTAAATATACAATAACAGCCAACTATATGAAAAATCTTTTTTGTTATATTATCTTGTAACATGCTAAGGTGGACAGAATATTGAATATGTTCATTTGGCATTATCAAGGATTTCTGCCCAAAGTTAGTCACTCTATGACTTATCAGGTAGATTTGTATAAAAAAAAAAATATAAATGAAACTGTTCTTAATATCCATAAATAAAAATAACAAAATATATGTTTACATGCTAGCAATTAAACCTGCATCGAATTTGTGTCTTATATTAAATTTGCTCAAACTTTTTTTATGGTAAAATATAAGGTTTAACCCTAAGTTACATTACTGTATTACTACTGTAGGTTGATTAGCAAAGCTAATATACCTTGCCATATTGCGTGGTAGAATAGAAAGCAGAGGTTTTGACAGCAACAGTGCTAATTTTATTGGTATTAATAAATTTTGTCCAAAATGAAGGAAATTTATGACAAACCACATGCCTATGAAAGTCCCTGAAATTTGTATTTTTTGTTGTTAGAATATTGTTGATAAACATTTCATTGTAATGTAAAAATTAACCAACAATTAAATTTAAAATAGGTTCTTATATAAAAATGCTATAATCTGCATCACATAGAAAAGAAAGTTAATCACTTTATATCTAAATTTCCAGGTTAAATCGAATTGATGTTATTACACACATTAATAATTTCCCAAATTTTCATGCCGATTAGATGTATGGTTTTTGAGTCTATCGAGTACAGACAGACACAAATTCATTTATATATATATATATAGATTGGCCTTACATTTATAATAATGGGATGACTGATTCTCTCTTCAGTTTTGAACTGTCATCTATTGTTTGATCAATTGAATATAATTAGTACTCCTGTTTTGAAAGTTTGAAAACGTTGTGCGAGAAATAAATGGCCCACAAAAAGGTTAATGTGCTGTTACATAATTATACATATCAATTATTAGTTTTTAACAACCATAATTAATAAAATGAATTAGTATATAAAAATGTAAATTCGTTATAAAATTAAGTATTTTATATACTTATTCATGAACTTTAACATTTTATTTAATTATAAGAAAGTATGATGAACAATATAAAAAATAATAGAAAAAAACTAACAATTCAATCTTTGGGTCAGTGAACAATGATAACAATTCACTTCATTTCAATTCACAAAATATTTATTGGGAAATTAATTTCATATACTATTAAGTTCATCAAATAAAATTATTTAAATATTCTACAAACTATTTTTTTACTGTGTCCAAATAAGGAATCTGGTCTTTAAAGGGACAATTTTAGAACTAAAATGAGTAATGATTATTTAATTTTATTATTACAATGATAAATATGATAATCATGCTCAATGGAATCATATAAATCCTTACACATATAATTCAGTAACTTAGTCAATGAATCTAAAAGCAATTAAAGATTAAAATATTGGAATCTGTAAAAGTCACTGAATCGAACGATGTACATACAGATACAAATTAGGAAATATGTTAAATAAAACTCATATATAAATGTGAATGAAACATAATTAACTCATACAATAACAAAAAAAATTCAGTTAAAAGTTAATATAACAGGAGAGATAAATAAAACCAGTTAATATTACACTGAATCGAAAGACATAGATACAGATTCAAATTAGGAAATATGTTAAATAAAACTCATATATAAATGTAAATTAAACCTAATTAATTCATACAATAACAAAAAAAAATTGAGTTAAAGTTAATATAACAAGAGAGATAAATATAATCAGTTAATATTACATTTGAGGAAGCACTGATATTGGTCAAATGGTACAAATTTCTAGAACAAATTATATACTAATATCTAGCATATGGAGAATAAAACAATTCAAATAAGTTAAACTGAAACCATGTTAATAACTTTCTTAAAATGTCAAACAAGACACTTATTTAAAGCACTACGTAATACGATGCAGTATAGGAATTACTTATACTCAGTTCATCATTAATTATTGTACATGCAAATTACACGAAAAAAATTATAAAAGGCTGAAAAATACATGACATTTAAATTCCTATTTACATACAATTTATAATATTTACCCAATTACACATAACAAAATACGAAAGGCAACTCAAACTAACGTTATTATTAATTAAGTTTATCTCAATTTTGTGAAAATTAAGCTGACAATGCATTTGTAAAAAAAAACTTTAATTATTAAAGCTACCTAAAATTACAAAGAAAGCCAATTCTATTTTGGAAATTACATCCATTTACTACTTAACATAATTCTGACAGATCTGAAAAACCGGTAAATACCGGATACTTACCATCAGGGGCCCGGTGCTGAAGATTTGCTTGGTTATCATCTTTGCCACATCTTTTACACCTGACACAAATAGAGTCGTAAAAATCCGTAGAATTACAGTACTCCGGTGTAATGGCAGGCAACGGAAAATTTCCGTCGATAATTTTAATGAAACAGCTTACAAAAACGAAAAATATTAGCTTGCCCATCGTCTTTAACCATCAAGACTCCTCCATTGTTAAAATGCTACCAGCGCCATCTGATCTCATGTTTGGTAAACAATTGCACGTGGAAATCATAGCGTCATAAAATATTTTTTTCTAATTAAAAGATGGAAAAAAATACAGATAAAAATGGTGGTTAGAAATTAAGAAGTGTTTTAAACCCCACTTCATGGTAATCATGATATCGTTCTTTCGAAAGAGAGTTTCATGTTACTGAACATTTTTTTTCATACGCATGTTTTCATACGTACTCGTTGTTGCCATGGTAACTAGTGTCATTGACCTTGCCCTTTAAATTCTGCTTTCATCAAAGATAGAAGACGATATGACGTAGTTTTATACACATGATAAACAGCTCCATTAGGAAAAATAATTCAGATTTTCTTTCAATTTCATATTTTAAGTATAATTCGGTCTTTTTAACCATAAGCAATAGTGAAATATAAGTATGAAAAGCATTATAACCAAGGAAAATTTTCGAGATGAATTTTACTCTTTTAAAATTCCAAACATTCAGTTGTTTGTACACATTTAAAGAGCGATACTACAAAAAACTTCGATAATGTGTTAAACAGTAAGATCCATAATAGCTATTTATATTTCACTTACTATAGAAAAGGCAAGTTTCATCCTAAAATTGATAGGAAGTCAAATTCATTTAAATCTCACAGATTTTTATTATATAAATATATATGGTGGGGGTCTATGTGTGTGTGATTTTTCGTTACTTGGTGGCATTACGAAACAAGTGACCCTATCCCTCGTTGGAACACAAGTGAAAGATAGAAGGACTAGAATATCATTTTATTAGTTTCACTAATTGGGAGTACAATTAAGGTGACATTCTAACTTTGTGGGAGCCACGGATTAAACCTGATACCTATTAAAAATTATACATAAAATTAAAAACGTAAAATCATTTTTGTTCTGAAAAAAAAAAACTAAGCATATACTTTTTTTAAGCAAAGGGCATTTTCCAATTAAATAATTATTTTACTGAACTAAACTTTTTTTTTAATATCCTTCATTTAATTTTTTTATCCAGTGTGATGATCTTAATATTGAGTAAGTCACTTCAAAATGTTCCAGGTGCATTATTTTTATTTATTTGTCTTTAAAGGTTTTGGATATTTTCTATTACTGTATTTATTCATTTTTGTTCTAAAAAAAACCAAGCATATACTTTTTTAAGCAAAAGGCATTTTCCAATTAAATAATTATTTTACTGCACTAAACTTTTTTTTTAATTATCCTTCATTTAATTTTTTTTTTGTCCAGTGTGAGGATCTTAATATTGAGTAAATCACTTCAAAATGTTCCAGGTGCATTATTTTTATTTATTTGTCTTCTAAGGTTTTGGATATTTTCTATTACTGTATTTATTCAGACATTGACTGTTCTTTGTTTCTGTTTAGGTTGTTTAGAACATTGTAACTAATTTTGAAAGTTTGTCTGCCTAAAAATTTAATATTGTCCCAAGCATATTACAATAAACTACGTATTTCTATCACTGTCCGTTTAGCTTTTATTGATTTTTCAAATATACCGGTCATTTTTGAAACACCCTGTAAGAGCATTTAACAGACATAAGTTAAAAAAGACGGTGTAACAAGGCCGCAGGCAAGAGGAGGATTTAGTGGACCGATCCCTTCCCCCCGAAATTCTTAAATACCGTTTCGTGAAAATGGACCATGTGTGTAGGTGTGTCATACGCCTAGCTGTGCATAGACAACAGTGTGCTTATAACAGTGACGTTGAGTAAAAGAGTAAGTGGTGTATTCGACAAGAGCAGATTGACTAGCATTCTTGGGACCTCATCACAATATTGTTGCTCAATTGGAAGAAATTATGAAAATGTTTTGGCGAAAATATCAAGGAGAGCAAATTTTATAATATACACGTAAAAAATTTGAACTTTTTCTTTCAAATTTATTCTTTTTCTTTGGTTATACTTCTGTTTTAAAAATTAGAATTTTTAATACAATGTATTGTTTATATCTTTACAATGATAATTTTACTATTAAATTCATTGGACACAGTGGCGTGCGGTCCATATGTGAAGGGTGTGCACTGCACACCCTGGCAAAATTATGAGAGACAATAATTTTCTCCACCTATGTCTACCTGTCTTTATATGGTATATAATAAATATTATTTATAATATATTTAAATATTATGTTGATTTGCTTACTTGTATTCCCGCAGTGCGTGCGGCACCACGTAGCGCGTAAACGAACATAGGAAGTTCTGATGTATACGCACTGCGCACTAAATTGAAAATCCCGCATTATATGTACGGGCTAATGGAGAAGAACAGCATACTATGGCACTGAGATAAGTGCAGCTATTTTTCCTGCACTTGGCATTCAGATTCCGAAGGTATGGTTTATTAAACGTTGTATTAGTGCGGGACTTTTTGTTTTTGTTTTTAACTGATTAACTGGCCATACGATTTTGCAGACGGTTAATGTTTAAATTTATATATTGTAAGATTTTGTTTTCATGGAAATATAAAAGAAGTATTTCATCAAAATAAAGTGAAATGTTTTAGTGTGGTAAATTAATTTCGGTGATGTATTATATTTATTGAAATAATTAGCTGAAAAACAATGTTGTTTTGTTTTAAAGAACCAAATTTTAACAGAACAGTCCAAATTTTACCATTCATTTTGTCTTACAGACAGTATATAAGTTATATTATGTAACACCATATCCCTGGTTTTGTTTTTAAAAATTGTCAAGATGTTTTTCGCAGAATATATGATTTTGAAATGTTAAAAGCAATTAATAAATATAATTTAATCCACTGACCGAACAAGAAACAGTTCGCTCTATTGTGCCAGCGTGTAGTGAAATCCTCTGCACGTGGAATAGACGTTCAGTTTGTCGGCACCAATGAGCATCCGGATGAGGCACCGCAGCGGCGGGCGCCATGTGGTGCTACGTTTGCTGAACATATAAGTTTTTCGTAGAAGCCCGAAGCGTTGCTTTTTCGACTCCGATATCACACAATACAACAAAAGACATGATTTTTGCTTAAGTGCTAGTAGAATTCTCATAAGTTTAGCTGTTTTTATAGTTATAACTCGACTACTCGCAGGTAAATATTTTATTTATTGTAATCTTTAAATTTATATTCATAATAAATAACCCGTTTCAGAATGGAGAACTCATGTCTCAATAATTAAAGATTTATTGGAAAATCCATGTTCTCTGCACACCCTGCAAGAAAACCTACCACACGCCACTGATTGGACATTTGCTATATTACTCAGTTTAGGCTATATAAATTTATTTAATCATTTTTTAATTATATTTGATATTTTGAAATCCCATTGTATTATGATTCTCAATCTTTTTTAAGCTACCGTCCCGCCTCTTTGTAAAAATCCAGTAATTTAAAGTGTCGGGTTGGAAAATTACTCAATCATAAAAGGTAAAATGTTTAAATAATTTCCTTCAATATAGTTACAAATAAAATATTTGTTACTGATACACGCGGAAGCAACGTTCAAACGAATGTTCAGGGTGCTGACCTTCCGGAGTCCGTGGGTTCGAATCCCGCTGGGACACTGTAAGAGTAGCGTCCATCTCTGTCGGTGATCGGGCGAACTTTTATTCTTTTGAACAATTGAAAATGGCAGTGTTGTACCAGTAACGGTCCTTTTGACGTACGGACGGTTAGAGGTGTCAAGTGTGCCGTTTTTGTCAACGCACCGACAGAGAAAAGAAATTGTGCTTTGTGTGGCCACGTCGGCTGGGCGCCAAAGAGCGTTTCGGCTACTCCAAGGACAAAGGTCAACTGGGGGGCTTGTCGATCTCCCCTAAAACCGAGGTTTTCTTGTTTGGAAAAGGAGAAACGGGAGGGGACTCCCGGCTGAACTTTGAGATGAGCAAGTTGTCTAGAGTAATCTTCTCTCTGGACGACTTTACTTATACACTTTAATATTTCTTTAAATGTTTTTTTGTTGTTGTTGTAATAAATCAACATTGTTAAGTTTAATCCTCTACGGCTGATTATTTCGTCTACATACTTGCTCCTTATACGTGACCCATGCGAAATCATATCCAGATGACTAGAGTATGACTTACAATCGGAAGTAGAAACATCGCAAACCGCTCGGCGAGTTTAAAGACACAGATGTCCTTAGCTGTTCGTAATCAGCTTTAGGTAGTAGGTCCAGGTCTCAATAACCCTCGTGTTGCAAAATAGTACGCCGTAAAGCTCCAAACCAAACCAAACGAATGCTGTTTATTAAATATATTTTTCTAAATGTTCGCCTAATTACCAGCATTACCAGAGAATGAAAATAACTGGTTCTGGTACCACCAAGTAAGTTTGTTTTAGTGCTGGTAAAAATTGTGTAAATTAGCTAATTAATGCAATAAATTTATTTAGTATTTTTAAAATGAAGTTTAAAAGACAAAACCTGCTGTCCGCCTTACCGCCCGAAACAAGTTCACAACCTCTTTTCGTACGTACTTGTGATGTCTTTGGGTACGTTTTCATACGACGACATTTCGTCAGAATTCTCAAATGTATTATCTTCCACTCAACACGATCTTGCAGAGTACATCCGTGTTGTGATACATCTGCATTGTGTTGTGCAATAACTACTTTAAATTCTTATTGTCAGACAGCCAAAAAGATAACATATCATTACACCACAAGAAAATGTGAGGTTTTCGCCTCTTATGATGTCGATATGTTACTGTGAATGCCCAAAATTGGAGGATGTCGTTATTCACCGGTGAATGTCGACATATACCAAATACCTCGGTGTGGTATAGCCACTTTCTATTTAAAAGGGAATGCCAGGAATTGCAGGCTTCCTGACCCCTTATTTTATGGAATGGGGCTTGTCCATGTCCAAGTCACCTTGAATCTTCCCGCGCTGACCATTCGTGGGTTGCCGTTTTGTTCTCTCCATCTTTCACCATTTGTCCAGCTTGAGTGTTGCTTGGCGCCCTAAGATTCTTGGCTGTTCTTCCTACTCACGCTACGTTTTGGCGATCGTCTTGGGTTCCCTCTGGCGGGATTTTTCCACTGACCTCGCCATGCGCGGTGTTGAGTGGGCATCATTTTGACCGAAATTGGGGGAGAGATCACCCGTATCATTAAAAAAAAAATGAGTATTTTTTTAGCCATTTTGCTTTTCCTTATCTTTGTGTCATGTCGAGAACGGGTATTTTTCTGACAAAGTCAGCAAGGAATAGAAAATAAATAAAATTCCTTCAAGCTAATCAATTCATAAGACTCTTTTCTATTCTTCAATTTGCATTCACCTCTGTTCTAAAATTATAGAGCCTACCATATGAATACACTGAATTGTGTATGCCGCGATATAGTTCCACCAAAGGACTGATGAAAGGCTATTGCGGTTTAAAGGAGAAATGTAATATGCAACAGCATCAATAATTCTACAACAATAATACTACACTCGGTGAAAGACCGAATATTTTATTATATTCTTATATATTCGGACTATCACCGTTGTATGTCGACAATCCCCAGGCACTGGTGGTGAATATTAAAAAAAAATTTTGTTACGTTTTTAAATCATGTTTTATTATTAAAACATATAATGATGTATGTCAAAATAGAACATACCATGAAGGAATACTCCACAGTACCTGTGTCCATTCCAAAGAAAAATATCAAAGAGGAGCTTCAACCTACTACACCTTCTATCAAGCCCCTTCTAAGCAGCAGAAGTTTATTTCTATTAAAAGAACAGCCCCAAAAAATAATCTTCTAATGCATGCAACGAAAATGTTACAAACCTCAAAAAGAAAATTTCCTCCTGCTCAAATTGATCACACTGTGCGAATACCAGTCCCTGATGTCGACCGTGGTCGTACGTATGCCCGAAATGTATTGGCGGTTGCTATTGGAACAGAAGATTCCGAGTTTTACAAAAATGGTACCCCCAAACAGCTTTAAAAACCTTAATCAGTTGATAATTTGTAAAAAAAAGTTACTCTCCGTAGATGAGATTTCTTCTCAAGAAATGTCGCTGAGAGAAGACGCTGCAGCTAATTCAAGAAGTGGAGGGTATGTATATAAACGCTGTCATTGCAAAAAGAAATTCAGGTCCTACGAAAGTATAGCGCCCCAGAACAGGGTGCTATTACATAGTCATTTGTGCTGACCAATCAGCTATTACTTGAGGTCACGTGGGTGATGTAACTCGAGCTTTAAAACTCTATTTTTAGTATGGAACCGGAAGGATTTCTGCTAGCGAACATTCGAGAATATTTGCTAGGGTTCCATGAGAAGAATTACCAGGAAAATAGAATCTTAAACCGAAAGTTATAAAAATATCATTACACACACACATACATATATATATATATATATATATATATATATATATATATATATATATATATATTAGAAAAATGTAAAAATTAAAAAAATTGCATGCATTATTTAAAACTATTTATATTTCAGACAAAAAATGTACTTCAATATAAAGAATTTAAAACTTGTATATTGGTAAAAGAAGAAATTTAAAAGAAATAAAAAATGTAACACATAAATTAATAATATAATGAAGAACCTGTAAAGTTGTACTTCTAACAATAATGTCGGAGATCATTTTTATCACCTGCGCCTTTACATCTCCACGGAGCTTTCTTGTCTATATCTTTTGACTCAATCGTGATAAATATGAGCCCTGGGCAAACAAAACTTTTGGAGTTCTTATTCTAGCGTTTACGAAATGCTCACTATAAAGCATCACAACCTATATATATGCGTGTGTGTGTGTGTGTAACATGCGAATTTTACTCGCCACTACATCAGAAAATAGCCCCTATTATTTTTAACTAAGATATAGGTTGTCACATGACGGGATCAGTAAAATTTTCAATTTTCCAGAATTGTTAAGTACCATATGAAGCAGGTAAAAAAAAATGTTTTTTGACTAAGAATTATCTTCCAGCAAAAAAATAATCGATGATTGCATTTAAAATTATCTCATATGTACCTAATCTATAGAGCGATTTCATGCAACGTCATAACGACTCTAATACCCTTCCCATTCATTTTTATGTTTACGATAGCCAATAGGCAACCAATAATCTACAATTCCGTTTGAAATTAAAGCCAGAATCATCATAAGCTGAGACGTGCACTGCTGCGTGAAATCGTCCTATTATTTAAGCCAAATATAAAAGGAAAGTATTTACGTAATATCTAAGTTCATTGATAACACGTATGAACATGATGCAGATGATATTTAAATAGTTTAAAATAAGAAATGATTAAATGAGATGGTTAAAGGAATGACGTCATAATGATAGAAAAATATGTTATTTTCACCTATTTATTATGGAATAAATTGATAAATTTAATCGCCTGTTCTTAACCGGGTAAAATAGGGCTTGAAATAATGGCATTAAATGCTAGAAAAGGGGGGAAGGGTCGATTTCGAGGAGCTACTAGAAAGTAAAGCTATCACTCGAATGGATTGGCCAGCGTTCTCCCCTGATTTAAATCCCATCGAACATGTGTGGGATGCTTTGGGGAGACGCATTGCAGAACGCTTACATCCTCCGGAGAACACCCAAAAACTTAAACAGATGCTGATTGCGGTATGGGCACTCCTACCTCAAGAAACGCTGGACCAGCTGATTTTGAGTATGCGGAGACGGTGCAAAGCAACCATTACAGTTAAGGGAGGGTATATCCTATATTAAGGAAATCTGCTTGTTGTTCTTCCTCTTGGATAGACAATCATGAGTCACTATATTATGCGTTCAATAAAGCTTGTTTTATTTGATTCGAAAACCGTATGCATTGTATTCCCTTTTCAGCGCCGATGATTCCGTTTTCCTTTACGTACATAATACTCTCCCTCATTTCTGAATTTCAGGTCTCTCAGATGATTTCTCGTGGAGTTAGGCATAAAACCCACTTGTTGCTTAAGTTTTCTACACCAGTGTATATTGTTGTTTTCACGTGCAACCCACACTTTGGTAGCACTTGCATGTTATTTCACATGGAAGCAAGAAAGTGATGTGACTTTATAAAAACTATCTTATATTTCGTACAAGTTTTTATAAACTAAGTATGTATGTATGTATGTCAAGCCCTTGATACAATAAATTTCATTTTTATGTATTTTGCATAGAAAAAGAATAATGATAACTTCAGATTACATTTTAAGGTTACGTTATAGATACTTTTAAAATTATAAATTAAAAATCAAAAAGTTTGGGGCCCTGGTTTCTAGCCCAGCATGCTTACCACTTGGCCATTTAGTCTTCAGTGATATTTTAAAACTATTTATCCTACCCTATTGTGACGCGCTACACCCCATTGGCTTCACAAAGAGGTTTTGTTATATTCCATGCCAAAGCGACTTTCTGTCTGGGTTTTTGACACTATACTACAAAGGGTTTCCGCTTCGATCACGCCTTGAGATGTCCGAGGTGATTGGAAAGTCGGACGCGACACCGAAATGTCAGACTGTGAGGCGTCAAAGAAAGAACCAATCGGAAGCTGGCAGGATGGTGACGCGAGAAGGAAAAGCCAATGGAAAGAGGCGAAAGGTGACTTCAGGTGGCGCTAGTTTTTCGCCGGAGAGTCCCCAGGAGGAGAACGAAAAGAGATTTCGGCGTGTGGCGGTTGGTGTTTTTTTTTCCCAAGAGCTTTTTTCCAGTTTTGTGTGGGACTCAAGGAGACCCAGTTGTACCCCTGTACAACGGTATCTGTTGACATCTGACCGCAGATTGTTTTTTTATGTTCGCCTCAGACCTGAGACTTTTAGGTCCGCACCAGCTCACCTGAGCCCCATGATTTCCATTCGGAAAATTTATACATAACCTCATTTTAATCACGATTAAACGTCGTTATTGTTCTAAGCTGTACGTCGTGTTATAAACACTTCGGCACCCACAAGCTACCCGAGGATCCCGTGACGTTACACTATACACTGCCACTTATTTGGTTGCATTTTAATTAAGAACATGCCGAGTCCTAGGTGATAGCTAAATTCTAGAAGCCCTACTTCTGAAAACCCTTGCAATTATACTAATTTGAAACGTTTTGATTTCTTTTTAATTATTAGAATTATCCGTGGTAGGTCAGTTGTCAAAAGCAGCTATCTCCCACCCGGAGGATTACAAGATCACGGCTCGAGCCGGCGAAAGATCCGCCTTGTGCTTTAATAGCGGCTGAGGCACGTAAAATAGTTTTGTTGTCGGAATGTTCTCCAAGTTCCCAAACGATACCCCTGGAGGTGACAGGCCAAGCCTCGGGGATCTTCTGTTTGGTTCCTTCTTCTAAATTACGATGACCTATTCTTAGAAGTAAAATCTCTCTAAGCAATGGCAACCATCTTTCCATGAGAAGTCATACGACTTTTAAATGGCAACGACACCAACCAACCAATTATTAAAATATTGCTTTGTTTGTTTTCAAATTATATTATCTGCGCTTCTTTTGAGTTGCTTAATGTAATCCATAGCCTAAGTTATCTGTCCGTCTGTTCTCGAATTTATAAAGTGGTTGGACCAGGAATGGATTGAGACATCTATATTGAATTCTTGATGAGTTAGGGTTAGCAAAATTCAAAGCGAGTAAATTTTATCTTCTCCTAAACTATCGATCCTATTCAAAAATAAATTGGTATAAATATGCCTCATATCACAGCGAAAAATACTGTCATCTTTAAAACGTTCGAAATCTACCCCTTCTCTCTTTTCGAGCGTTTAATGACATTATTTCAAACCCTATTTTCCCCGGTTAAGAGCGGGCAATTAAATTAATCAATTTTTCACATAATAAATAGGTAAAGATAACATTTTTATAGCATTATGACGTCATTCCTTTCACCATCTCATTTATTCCTTTCTTATTTTATATTATTTAAATGTCGTCTGCATTGTTTTCATACGTTTTATCACTGAACTTACATATTACGCAAATAATTTTCTTTTATATTTGGCTTAAATGATAGGTTAGGTACATATGTGATAGTTTTAAATTTAATCATCGATTAATTTTTGTTGCAATGATAATTTTATCACTTGTATTCTATCTACCTCCAGGGTGTAGTGGAACTGATAGTTTCATTCCTTTACTTCTATTAATTACTGTGGCAAAAAAAAAATGGGAAAAAATTAACGATAATTTCGATGTAGCTAAGAAAACTTTGAATTATCTTTCTAAATGAATTCAACATGATTCTAAACTGAGAAAAGTTGCTGTTTTGCTCTTTCAATTTTTTGAGGTGCTGTTCATATTTTAATTTTCTGATTTGACTTTTGTCCCCTTATTTGAAGTGCTTAAATTACGCCCCCGCTATTAATGATACTACAAAAATTTCTTCAAATACTTTAAAAAAAGCCAAAGTTCATAAACTTTCGACGAATATAAATAATTTAATTAACTATAGAAACGAACATTATATCAATCTTCGTAAACTTTCATCCACGTAAAAGTACTTTGGTCTCAAGCGCGATGTTAAAGAAAGGATTCAACATACAGACAGAAACAATTGTTTCTGCCCTACCTATAAAACTGACTATAAAGGGTCAAGATTTCTACCTATAAAATTTGACCATTAATGGTCAGATTCAATAGATAGCCTTACCATCGAAGACAAGTCGCTATGGAAATTCTAAAAGCGTCTAAAGATTACAGCTGCAACAGCATACCACCCATACATGGCTTAAATGGAATAGCCTTTGATCTAGCTGATAAAGCAAAGCAATCGTGGAAGTATACAAAAACCACGATGACCTGGAAGACGAAGCTCAGGAAAGCCAGGTTAATACAACTGCTCGAAATTTCCTAGAAATGAAATCCCTCTGTCTACAGTCGCAGAAATAAGTCGAATAATCTAAACATTGTAATTTACCTGACAACAATAGTTAATTATATGCTTAAACTTAAATATTTTTCTAAATTTTGGAAAACTGCAATAGTTTACCTATACCAATAGGATCGAGAATTCAAAAATCAATAACACAGTGGACAGCGATCAGCGATGGGGACGCTTGAATGCCCCGCATTCCGTGCGATAACACAGTGTAATGTTACATATTATACATAGGTAGTAAGATCAATAATATGATTGATTCTACCCGTCTCTATCTACAAGAAATTATGTATTTGATTGAACAGCTTTTATTTTTCTAACTAACTAACCACTCTCTTCGATTAAACATTTAAGTAATATAAAAACAAATATAGCATGTTAAGGTGGCAATAGGTTGTATCACGTTTGACAACAACTTTCTGTCGTTTATACTTACCTAATCAATGTTTGAGAATGTAATATTTTAAATAGGAATAGCCTTGTTAAGGTAATATATTATATTATCAATTAGTTTAGTTTATTACAAGTGTAGTTACATCTTGCACTTCATTATAGTACTAGGCTCTTAAACTTATAGTACTTAAGTAATGGAAATATTATATGTAGAAAATTTTTTTTCTATAATATGCTGTACTATTAAGTTAAAATAGAAAGTTTTGTGATAAACCGTAATTCCTTGGGAATGCTAATAAATTTTATGTTCAAAACTCATGTGACAATGTTTTTTGGTAAACTACTGGATTAAAAGAATTGAAAATTTAGTGAACCTTTTTTTATTAAAGGGAAACTAACAAATCTGTCTGATTTTGGCGAACGCAAAACTGAGTTTACACTAAAAGAAATGTAAATTTTCCTTAGTGTATTCTTGGTTGGTTGCTCAGATTTTCAATCATTGCTGAACTATAAGAGATTGTTATTTATTTTTCTCTGAAATATGATATCGTAGAAACGCTTCGTTCATAAGAAAATGTCAGTTATATTTCGCAATAAAAATAACTCTGTTTATACGGCACAGCTGAAATATCGAATCCCATGGTCGATTTAATATTTTTTTCTAATTTTATTTTTAAACAATTAAAGGCAAAAAAGTAAGCAGGACAGCATCTTATTTCTATTTTATTTAGGATCCTAATTAGTGATTTCTTATGGGTTTTATATCACTCTTAACATCTATTGAAAACACTACTTTTCTTCTCCCTGTTTTGCGACCTCACAGTTTCTGAAAACACCCACAGGTATACCTTATACATGGGATAAGGCTACTTTTTGTTCCTGTTCAAAAAATCGCATATAATTGAAATTTTTTATTATGTCTGACATTAAAGTCATTTTCTAAATAATGTATATTGCCACTCTAAATGAATACAACTACTAATTTCAGTAAAAAGATACACTGGACTTTGCTTAATGTGATCACGGTTAATGTTATCAATTGCTTATTGTTATCGAAATCACTTGGTCCCGATTTTTTCTACGCATTTGTATGTTAAAATTATCACTTTATGTGATTGTTACATCGGTTAATGGGATCAGTTTTCGAACCTCATTTTAACTGGCAAAGGAACATTCGCAATATATTCAGAAAGAACCCATTCTTTTCTTTCCCTTTGCTGTTGTTTGAATATCCGAGCATTCTCTTCTTCAACCTAGGGAAATGGGGAATGACAAAAGAATGGAGAATTACATGTTCCTGGAATTTTTTAGAAATATGCACACCTTGCTGGTGGTCAATGGTTGTCAGAGAAGCAGAATTCAATACATTATTATCGGAACTGAGAAGGAGCATATTCACATTTTATATCTTGTTCACTTACACGCAGCTTATCGATATGGAAGCCAGAAAGCGAAATGATTTAACATTTAAAAAAAAGATCAAAATTTTAAATCGTTATCATAGGCTGATTATGATTATGAATAATTTATTACTGAGCTTCTTAGAAAAAATTGCACACAGTCACTTTTTTAATTATGTATACAATTCTTATGTTTTAATGTAATTTTATGTAAAGGATAATATACAGTACATAAGTATAAGGTGTTTTTTTTTTTCATTTTGTTTTGAAATTTAGTACATGGGAATTAAAAGGGAGGGGAGAATTTATTTAATTTTGCATATTGTTTATTGTTATCAAAATCACGGTGTCCCAAACTGATCACATTAAGTGAAGTACACTGCATTTTTCAGCATTCCCAACGATGGCCGAATGGTAAAGTGCTGCTATTCAGTACCGGAATTCGCAAGTTCGAATCCTGCTGGTGGCATGCATGTTTGTAGCCATTTGGAATCGGCTTTAAACAGTAGGTCCCAGTCTCATTAACACTCGTGTAGCTATACAGTAGTCCATATGGCTCCAAACCAAACTTTAAGAAATAATTACACATAAAATAATAATACATGATGGTAGTTTTAATACATAATCCAAGTCTTACGTTTCAAAAGTGCTTTTTAATATATTTTCAACTGGAATATTAAAATACTTTTAAGATATGTCTTTTTTTTTTTTACCAAATCAAAATAACGTCCATACATAACTTACAATTAAATGATCTATAAATGCCTTTAATTTTTTATTTAAACATTACTTCTATCTCTAGATATAAAATGTGATACTGTAACAGTAAATATGTATGTGTGGATACATATAGGTATATTTAATATGTTGTCAGTATCTACAAACAGAATAATTGTGTGTTAATAAAGGATTTATGCATTTGAAGTACATTTAGAAAAATGGAAATATAAATTATTTTACATGTCTCTTAGTTTTGATATTTTGTTTCTACTCCCATGAAATTTGAGTTATCTTCCAAAACGAAAACATCAATATGCTATGGATTTTTGCGAGATTGTCGGACTGTTCTTTGGTGAATCTGGGTAAGAGAGATATAAACAAATGTACTCATATATATTAGAGATTAATAAAATTATGCTAAAGGTAGAAATAAATGTGGAAGATCAGAATATTTTAAAATATTGCCAAAATACAATTCAGATATAAAAGTGCTTTCAAACAAAATGTCAACATTAAAATATCATGAACTGTGACGTCACAACCGATCACAGGGTATTTCAAAATCACATGGTTTGCTCTTAAGTTTAAAGTTAATTTTAAAAGTGATGGACACATTTTTTTACACTTCTCAGAACATGTTTGGAATTAATGATTCTAGAATTATCAGAAGTTGTTCTATTTCCCCACATGAGCAAATTCCTCATTGAACAGATTTCAAAATTTCTGTGCAAGCTGTCAATAACTTCTTGATTTACAAAAACTACCACTGCCACTATTTCATTTAATTTCTTAAAAATTATCAAATAACTATAATAAAAAGCATAACAAATTACTTTTAGAAATTTTTAGCTTAAGATTGGGAAGAAAAGAACAGAATAAATGTTTTTAAAAAATTTAGCTTAAAATTCTAATGACAAGAACAGGGTTAAATGATATTTCTTATCTGAGGGCAGGGGGCCTTAAACCCCCCTCCTCTAAAAGTAATATCTCTTTTATTATTTAGACTGTCATTTCTAACAACCACTAAAATAATATAAATTAAAAATATGATAGCCTTTAAAATAATATGTTAATCATAATGAAATCACTTGTTTAATTAAGGAGATAACTTCAAAAAATAAATATAAAATATATTTAAGGCATTTACGTAATTTAGTTATCCCTCATATTTGGAGGATATAATCTTTTAGTGTAGAAAATCTTGGAAAGTATTTTGGGGATTTTGTTTTCATTTCCCCCAATACCCCAAAATAAAGGTGCATATTGATACCAAGAGCAAAGGTTACAAGAAAGCTAGGTTTTAGAACTAGGTGATTATGACATGTGCTTGGTATGCCCACTAAACTAGTTGTTTAAGCCATACAATATTTGGCTATATAACAAAAACCTTTTTTGGTTGATCTTAAAGGTCACCTATGAGATCCTATTCTAATGTTGTTTCTTCCCTGTTTATATCACTGTGTCTCTCAGGCAAAAGTCCTAAGAAATCATTTGGCACCTTTTAAAATATTCTGAATATAAAATTATTTAGTATATTTGTGATATTATTTTATGTGTAATTATTTTCTTACCCACCTAGTTTAATTGTCTGGCATTGCATTTTTGGTTAACTTTTCCTTCATACACTGCTTCACTTGAATAGAAGTGCTCTAATTTCCTGCCTATAATCTGCAGAGTATATGTTAAAAAACTTTACATTATCTTGTATGCATATTATATGCCGTTGCATATTATCTGCTGTTAAAAAAATATTTTTACAGTAAAATTTACAAATATCTTTCCTAAAGAATAATAGATAGCAGCACCTGCTTTTACTTACACAATTTTTTTTTTTTTATACTAATGAGGAAAAAAATTTCAGTCACAGACACAGTGGTTTGGGTAAAAGTTCCTAATTAAATTAATATTTTCCATTTTGTATATTTATTTTTATCAAGAAATAACAGCTGTATAATTTGGAATGGTAGCTCATAGCTGCATGTTTCATTTGTGTTTCACTTGCAGTGTCGCCTGATAGTGCCATAACTGCAGATTTAAATTTGAACATAGATCGCTAATAACCATATTAAAATAAATAGATGCGTTTTAAGAATTCTGAATTTTAACATCATTTTTATTTAAATATGCGTTGTATAATTTACTTCTATCATTTTTTTTCTGTACTAATTAATATAAATTTTTAGAATATATCTTTACTGTTGTTAAATGTAAAATTAATAAAGTCTATCCAAATTTTTATACTTTTGAAATTCCTTTTCTTAATTTGGCTTGACTAAAGAACTGGGTTTCCCTGCCAACTTGGCGATAATGGTTTATGTATGGTTGCCTAACATGTTCTCCTGATTTCACCATGTCCAAACAATCTGTATCTATAATTTATATTATATTTGTATCCAATTCTCTTTGTGTAACTCTTTAATTCTTTACTTATATATTAAAAGTGCACAATGCTGAAAAAAATTATATATAACAAACCATTAATGTTTCACTATGGCTGATTTTTAATAATTTGGAGCTGTTGCGTTTGTAAACTGTTAAGGGATTAATTGCCCATAAATATAAATGTCTGGTTTTCATGTCGTTTTCTTTAAGAGTATATAATTCTATTACGATGGCACATTGTGTATGAATTAAAGTCACCAGAAAAAGCAAGAAATACAATGTTTGGATAGATTACCTTTCTGTTTTAGTAAGTATCACCAAATTTGCCAAGGGGAACCCAATTCTTAAGTAGTCCCCTTAATTTAAGCAAAATGTAATCATTAAGTAAGAATTTAAATTTAGTTTTTTAACACTAGAAGATATAATGCTTTTTTACCATATATGTCTTTCATTCCTGTAATTTAATCTGCAGATTATATGCTGCTGCCGTTTATACAATGTTTTTATCTGAAAATAACATGAAATTCAAACCTGTGGATTATAGGCAGGAAATTAGGGCATTCTTGAAAATCATAAGTCTTTCCACAGTACATGCTCAGCCAAGGGTTTATAAATCTAGTGTTTCCAAGTGCTTATGTCTTTTGACAAACTCCTGAAGTTATTAGTTTTTTTTATTCTTATCAGATCTTCCAAAGCATTGTTTCATCAGTGTTAGGTCTTTTCCCTTCATTTGATGGTGAATGAGTTCTTAAAAAAAGTGGTATAATTTGCATATCCAATTTGTAAAAACAACTGCTTGTATAACCCAATTATGACGGTTTAGCTGTATACTTTAAATAAGATCTATCTCTCACACATTTATATTAATATAGCACCATATTTGCTACATGTCATTTTCAGAATTCCTTTACTAACCATCTTCAAGAACATCTGCTTAAACATGTGCAATTTTTTTCTTTCTTTACAGTTTTTCATCTGTCCATGCCTTAGAACCATAATTTCAAAGGGTATTAATAGTGTTTTCTTTGTCATTTCAATGTTCTGTTTTATATGTCATATATGTCTTCATTGAAATGAAGTGAGCTTTTAATATACTCTCCACCCCACCCCAAAAAATTATTAGCAGCAGCTGTATCTCCTGAATTTGAAATAAGTGAAATCTAAAACATTTCTAAATCTCTACTGTGCAATTTCAAAATAAATGAGAACATGATAGGAATTCTAGTAACAGGAATCTACATTGTTTTATCCTGAGTGATAGGAAAGCCTGGCAGTTTTTTTTTCCATCTCAGTCACTTCAAAATTGCTCTTTTAGACATGCTATAATTCCTCAAGCTCCAAGAATAATATCAGAGGCTAAAGCTAATATTTGACCTAATGATTGTTGAACTTGAACTTCTATTTACTTTTCTAGAATCAGTTTTTAAACAAACTTGTGGTCATCATAGATTTTACTTCCTTGTTTGAAGTAAAGAAAGTTCCAGTGCTTAGATCACCACAGGACTACTCATTTTGACCATGTCATCATCATTTTTGACATTTTTCAGTGGTACATTTTGTATCTTTATAAATAATTTTAACTTTGAAAATTTTAATTTTTACCACCCCTGAATGAATTTTGACGTTTAGATGTGATGTTTGTATGTACATATCTCATAACTAAAGAACAATTACCCTAAATTTTGTATTTAGGACTATTATAACATTTAGTTTGACAACTCAGTTATAGATTACAATTTACATAGAATGAAAAATCCCAATATAACAGCCATTAATGCTGCTGGTCTATCAAATACATATTCACATGCAGTTGAATCAATGTTTTTAAGTCAACTTTCATAAGTAAAAATAAAAATCTTTGTTTTATAATGAAATATTTATATAACAATCACAATACAATGGGAATTAATGAGGCTGATTGTTGCCAGATAATATTACTTGAGCTTTACTGAGATACCACTTATCTTAAGAAACAAAGCCAACTTTGAGCCTTTAGGAGAATGTGCAAATGATAAAACTGATCTTCAAATCAAAATTAAAAATGTGTATAATTTTAATAGGAATACAAAAAATTCATGTGTCTACTTCAAAGTTTTGTATCATAAGAAAACCACTTAAAACTTTATAAATACTTTGTACAGGGAAGTAAAAACTGTTTCTTGTAGAAGTCTCAAATGTAACATTTCTAAAAGTCATCTTTCTGTATAAATAAAGTACCTTATGCTTGCAATTAAATTAAAAAGTATTCCTGAGAGTGAGATTTAAACGTTCAATTTTTCCTACACTCTGCTGTTAGATTCTTTTTCAGTTTCTGCTGTTATGCTTTGTTTTGAAAGCAACCCAGTGAGAAAACGTATTGTACTAATTGCATTTCTTTTTCAATATAAAAAAAACACTTTTTTTTTTCAGGGGGGGAGGGGGTTAAAATCAAATCTGTGCTGGGTTTTATTCCGGATAGTTGATGGTACAGAGATGGAGAATGTTCGTATTAATAATTTGAGTTAGCGTATCTTCCAGATACCATTAAAAATGATGAATGCATTAAAGTATATTCTATGGGAGAAGGAATAAATATATAAACATTTTCAACAAAACATAGAAATACCAGAATATGGCTAACCCCCCCCCCCTTTATTTTTCTCCATAGTTGAGCCCTCTTTATCAAACTTTGCTTAAATTTCAATTTAAGAGAAAGCTAACTAGTGCCCTTTCTCAACATAAAATTAAAGATTATTAAATATATTTGTATTTTTAAACTGACATTTTTAAAAAAATGTGTATGAAAGATAATTAAGGATGAAGGCTTCATGAAAATAAAGTTCTTTATTTAGAACAGAAAATAGGATGTGTGAAACTTATTATAGAATGGAAAAAATACTATCTAGCACTGTTTGAAAACAGCGATACTTTAAGTTAAGGCTAACTGTTGTCTTCTATGGTAATCCTTCTTATTCCTATACCTAAATACACTATGTCCTTGATTTCTATAAAGCTTGTACAGCATACTGTATTGTTTCCTTTTATTACCTTACAGGTTACATTTTGTTCCCACTACTTTTCTACAGTTGGTGCTTGACAATTTATCTAAATACTGTATTAAAGCATTCGTACACAAGAATCTTACCCTTCAATAAAAGTTTTTATTGTTTGAAATTTTACTTGAAAATCTTGAAATTGTTTCTTATCATGTTTTTGAAAATAAGTGAGTTTTAAAATGGATTAATTCAGAATACTACACATGAAGAAATTAAAATGAAAAATAATCTTTTCAGTGTTCAATTAGAGCTGGATAATTTTATTCAATGGACAGATAATCAGACTCACATTGAAGAATTTTTGATATATCTACTGCAAATAAAGGTAATAAAGAATCAGAAAAAAAATTAATGTACCTTTTAGAGATTGTAAATCTATGTAATAATTGAAAGTATTTTTTCACTGAATGATACTTTGTAAATATGTTTAGAAAGCTGTATTGAAAAAATTCTAATTGTTTTTCAAATGGATAAAAGCATGTGTGACGATTTAAGTTCGAAGTGCTCTATAGAAAAGACTTCAGTTTGTAGCGTATGTAAGAAATCATTTTCTGAACAATCCCTCTTAGATGTACATCTTTGTACCCACACTGAAAAAAAAACTCATCCTTGTGATAAATGTGAGAAATCATTTTCTCGTAAATTTGACTTAAAGAGGCATCTTCGCGTTCACACTGGAGAAAAACTCTTTGCATGTAGTACGTGCGGAAATACATTTTCTTGTAAGAGGAACTTGCTATACCATCTTCGAGTGCATACTGGAGAAAAACCATTTGCTTGCGATATGTGTGAGAAAGCATTTTCTCATTATCACAGTTTGAAAGAACATCTTCGAACTCACACTGGAGAAAAACCAGTTTCTTGTAGTATGTGTGAGAAAGTATTTTCTTCTAACACCAATTTGAAACGCCATCTTCGTACCCACACTGGAGAAAAGCCATTTGCTTGTAGTATGTGTGGGAAAGTATTTTCTTGTAGTAGAAACTTTAAAGATCATCTTCGTATCCACACTGGAGAAAAACCATTTGCTTGCACCATATGTGAGAAAACATTTTCTCGTTACTCTGCTTTGAAATATCATCGTCGTATTCACACTGTAAAAAAACCATTTTCTTGCAGCATATGCAATGAAGTGTTTTCTGATATCAACCAACTGAAAAAACATCTTCATAGTCACAATAGAGAAAACTCATTTCCTTGTACTGTATGTGAAAAAGCATTTTCTTTTTACGTAGACTTAGAAAACCATCTTCGTGATCACACTGGAGAAAAACTAGTTGCTTGTAGTATGTGCGAGAAAGTATTTTCTAGTGATACCGACTTGGAACGTCATCTTCTTATTCACACTGAAGAAAAACCATTTGCTTGCAGTAAATGTGAGAAAGCTTATTCTCATAGATCGAGTTTAAAATACCATCTTCGTATTCACACCGAAGAAAAACCATTTCCTTGTAGTTTGTGTGATAAAGTGTTTTCACATTACTCCAGTTTGAAATATCATCTTAGTATTCATTCTGGAGAAAAACCATTTGCTTGCAGCATATGTAAGAAAACATTTTCTAATTTCTTCAATTTAAAGAGGCATCTTCCTGTTCACAGTGAAGAAAAACCATATACTTGTAGTATGTGTGAGAAAGCCTTTTCTCTTTATCCCAGTTTGAAATATCATCTTCGTACCCACACTGGAGAAAAACCATTTACTTGCAGCAATTGTGAGAAAGCATATTTTACTATCTCAGCCTTGAAGAAACATATTAGTACTGAACACTAGAGAAAAACTATGTGCTTAATGTGTATGTAAAATATCGGTTTCTTATAGTTCCACCCTCGTTTTTTATCTTGTTTCATATAATTCTGAAAAACAACTTATGAATGCTGTTTTTTTTTTTTTTTATGAAAAATTCTTCAGGTCATGACCTTCGTGTTCACAATCAGAGAAAAATCGGATGTGTGCACCATATGGCTTTCTAGTACGCCTATTATATCGTACCAGTCGGTATAAAACAATAATTCAAATCTCTTCTCTACAATTCGTTACAATTTCTGTACAACTAAGTTATTAGTTTTGCTTTCCGTAAAGATTCATCTGTTGTGGCAAATGCATATAATTACGTCGAAAGCGTTGCATGTTGCAGATTGGTACCGAAAATAGTTGTTATAACGCGATTTTTCATCATCTGGAGGGCTTATTGTACGTAGTTGCTATGACAAAGACAAAAACATTTTTACAGCTAGTCGTTTTCCATGTATGCTCCACAAGGTTAATATATGTTGCATTGAAAATTTTCGGTACATAAAGTGTAAATTGCAATCAAAAGGTATCCGAACGATGACCGAATGATTAGGGTGCTGGCCTTCGGAACCGGAGTTCATGGGTTCGAATCCCACTATAGCATGGATGTTCGTAGCCGTTCAGAATCGGCTTTAAGCAGTAGGTCCTGGTCTCATTAGCTCTCGTGTTGCAAAAAGTAGACCGCAGCGCTCCAAAACCAAATCAAATCAAAGCAATCAAAAGAGTAAGGTAGAACTAGTCATTAAAGAAAACCCAACTGGAAAAAGTCAGCTATCTACAGATAATCGTTGAGTTGGGGCCAAAAGTGTTACTATACTTTAAAATTTACGGTAATATATAGTTAAAGTTGCAATGAAAAGGAGAACAACAATTTGAGGTTATATTAGTCTTAAATACGAGATGTCGAACCTCTACGACTTAAAGATTTTTAGTTATAATCGAAAGCAGTAATATGCGTTATATTGAGTGCAGATCAAGAAAAGATTTAAAACTAGATGTCATGATAGTCCTAACATTTTACTGCTAATCCCTTTTCTAGAGTAAAAAAAATTCAATATTACGTATATTATGAAATATCATATAGACATTCTTTGTTGTATTTATAGAAATTTCAGATTTCAATCTAAAGAGCAGAAGGACAGCTAGTTTTTATTTCAGTTTTAAATTTCATCTTTTACAGCTAACAGATTTTTAGTTATTCCCACAGCGTTATTATACGTTATTTTAAATATTCTATTGCATAGAGTTAACATTACAATAAAAAAAATAAGCATATTTTATGTTAGTATAGTGTTCTATACACAATTTCGATCTTCTACGGCTCACAATTTTTTATTTACACCCCACAGATTTAATACACTTTATGTTAAAATGTTTCGTTATAAATAGTGCAGATAACAATCAAAAGGAGAGATGCACACCCAGATGTTAAAATAGTACAAAATACCAAATTCGTTCCTTATTCGATTAATCGTTTTTAAGTTATTCTCATATGCCGAAAAAGTTCAGTACAACATATTTCATTGCACGCTACATTGAAATTTTTTGTAATGTAAAGAGGTAGAACACAAGAAGATATTATAATAGATCTACTTACATAATTTCAACATTTTACGGTCAGTCGTTTATCACTTATGCCTGCATAGCATAAATATACGTTATATCAAAATTTCGGCTATATACCTTTGAAATTCCAATCCAAAGAGTCGGAGAGATGTTAATTTTGTCTTAGATACTAGGTTTTACTTGTGCCCCGCAGCTTTTATTTACGTTTTATTGAAAATTTTCTTTATTTTCTTTATTTCAGATTGTAACCAGTATGAGATATGTACAACTAGATGTTACAATACTCCTAAATACAAAATTACGGTTAATCGTTTTAAGTTATCCCCATACTACGTAATATTTTTATTATATAACATACAATGCGCTCTATATTGAAATTCTTGTTACATAGAATCAGGGTTGGCATGATTTAAATCAGTTGATTTTTTTTTTTTAAAAATCATTGATTTAAATAATTTTTTTCACTTCTTTTAAAACCTATATTCCAAAGACAGGAGAATTGGGAATCAGTCAGCACAGTAATACCAATAAGTAAATAAGTGTAAATAGATAGCATGTGCTTTCCAAGAATTTAGGGGGGGTTATCAGAAAGTATGTAGTAGGGGTAGTACAATGATTATGACTGGTGGAATTCATTTTATGTAATGGGAGGTAAAGAGAGTATTACAGAACTTGAAATCCAGTTTGTCTACCAAATAACAACAGCCGTGGCTTCATCTGCTGGAATGGAAAGACAGTTTTCTTCTTTTGGTATTGTTCATTCTAGCCTTCATAACCAATTAGGAGTGGATAAAGCATCAAAGCTAGGGTTTTTATTGAAACAAATCCATAATTCGGTGCCTAAAAAATATTAAAATATTTCTGATTTGTTTTTTTAAATAAATAGTTTGCATTAAAAGAATATTTAATTTGTTCTTTAAATTTACATCTTATTTAGTTTGCACTATCCAATTACAAAATAATGGAATGTATTTAGATTAAAATTTATATATTTAATTTTAGCTAATCAGTGTGTAGAATATACTAGATAGATGTTACTTCTTATAACAAACTATTCTATGTATATTGCAAAAAACATAAAAACAACACTTAAAATTAGTATTCAGAAAAATATCAAAGAAATCCGATTTAAATCAAATAAATCTAATTTATTTATATATTTTTTTTAATCATTTTTTCCAACCCTGCATAGAATTCAGATTAAAATAAAAAAAGGGGGAGCTCAACAAGATGTTCTAAATAAAAATGTTTAAAATTTTTCGTCTAATATTTGAGTTATTCTGATACAAGGAATAATTTCAATATAACGTATATTGCACGCTATAATGAAATTTTTGTACTATAGAATCACATTACAGTCAGTAGAGGAGTAGCATAGGAAGATGCAATAATAGTCCTAAACTTTTACGGCAAGTCGTGTTTGCGTTATGCCCACGCACCATAAGTAAACGTTATATTGAAATTTTTAGGTATGCTGCTCAAATTACAATCCAATTCCAGGAGCAAAACTAGATGTTAATTTAGTCATAAATGCACGTTTTCGATCTTCTAATATACCTTATATGGAAATTATGCGTCGTATAGAGTGCAGATTGCAATCAGAATGAAAGATATACAACTAGATGTTAATATAGTTCAAAATAGAAAATTACAGTCTAATCGTTTTTCAGTTATTCCCACACAACTAAAAGTTTCAATATATCGTATAGTAATGCACGCTTTATTGAAAGTTTTGTTATATAGAATTCAGATAACAATCAAAAGAGGACGCACTAAAATTTTATAATAGTCCTAAATCCATAAATCAACATTTTACGGCTAGGTTTTTTTTTTTTTTTTTTTTTTTTTTTTTTTTTTTTTTTTTTTTTTTTTTAAATGCCTACACAGTATTAACCTTTTCAGAGGGGCAGGGACAGTATATGTCCCTCAGATGAATTAGTTCTTCAGAGAGCCCGTTTTCAAAATGGGGGGTGGGGGTGGGGGGGGGGGGGGGGGGGGGGGGGGGGGGGGGGGGGGGGGGGGGAGGGGGGGGGGGGGTTGAGGTAATATACATTATCTTTAAATTTTTTCCTATATAGTGTTCAAATTGCAATCAAATGATGAGGAGCTCATCTAGTTGCAGGCTTGCAATTCCTTCATTTTTCTCACCTTTAGTCACTTTATTTTACAATTGATCACTTTTAGTCACTTTTTTTAAGAAAACAGTCACGTTTAATCACTTTTTTCATGGTGTATCATAGGATCCGACAATTTACTGAACTGTGTTCCGTTCTTACCACAAGTGCTACGATCACTCGACTTGACCGAATAGAAACCTTCTGTATTATTTTTCATGTGTCTTGTAGGTTACCTTGGGTAAGTACATTATTGAATCGTTGGTTGGACAGCTACTGGCGGGAGGGAAAAACTTGACGAAATGACGTCTTACAAGTATATCACCCCCTGTTTAGACCCACCTCTCTTTCCAAGTACCATCACCCCGCAGGGCTATTTTGGACCCTGCCTGGATTTCCAGTTCTTTCTGTTGTTGAAAAAAAAATCTGAATTGATAACAAAATATTTTAATAAAAGACCAAAAATGTGATGTCTAATCTTATTTTTCTTATTACAATGTAATTAGTCATAGGGTTTCCAGAATTTAGTGATTTTAAACAGTAGTAAAGAAGTTCCTGAAATGTACATTTAATACATTAAAGTAACTTTCGTCAAAGCACACATTTCTCTTTTTCTTTTTCTTCCCAGTTTTTGTTCAGATACTCAAATCTAGCCATGTACATATTTCAAAACATTATTAATATATGCAGAAAATTGTGATTATAAAATTAATGTATTTTACATATTCAAATCTAGTTTATAGATTTTCTTGAATAAAAAGCAATCTTGAGTCGTGTTAAACAAAAATTTTAACCTTTTTTGTATTTGACGCCAAAATCATGTCTTGCCTGAATAATTTGATTTAGAGTTAAAATAAATAGAAATATCTTAATAATAGCATCTATAATCAAAAGGAGAAAAAAATCGCTTTATTTTTTTCAATGTTTAGTCACTTTTTGGTCACTTATTCTGTGTTATTTGTCACTTTTCTCACCTTTTTTCAACGTACCTCAGCAGTTTCAAACCTGAGTTGCTTTAATCAAATTATACAAAATTTCGACATACTATTGCGTTTCATTTGCTAGTTAATGCCAACGGTGTAATTTCTCGTTATACTGAAACATTTCCTTACATAAAGTTATTAATTTTAACAAAAGATGAAGTGCACTACTAAACGTTAGAACATTCGTGGGGGGGAAAAAAAAAAAAAAAAAACAGTGGACTCCGCTTAATGTGATCAATTTGGGACACCGTGATTTTGATAACAATAAACGATATGCAAAATTAGATAAATTAACCCCCCTTTAATTCACACCTTATATTTATGTACCGTATATTTTCCTTTAACACATAAGAATTGTATGCATAATTTTAAAAAATGATCATTTGTTGACTGTCTACAATTTTTTATCTAGAAATTTTTCATCCTAAATTTTAATGTATTCTTAAAATTCTGAATGTCAGTTTATTTCAGATAAAGAGACTACTATTAAAAATACAGTGGACTCCGATTAATGTGATCAGTTTGTGACACCGTGGTTTTGATAACAATAACCGATTGATAACAATTAACAATATGCAAAATTAGATAAATTTACTCCTTCCCCCTTTAATTCACACGGACTACATTTCAAAATAAAATTTAAAAACTTACCTTATATTTATGTACCGTATAGTTTCCTTTAACACATAAGAATTGTGTACATAAATAAAAATTGATCAATTGTTCACTGTCTACAATTTTTTTGTAAGAAGCTCATTGATAAATTGTTCGTAATCATAATATTTTTTAAAGTCATCGGATCGGTGTTGTACTCCACTTTTCAGCACTTTCAATGCATTTCTTATTTCAGCACTTTTAGGAAGTGGCTTGATATCAAGAGATTATTCATCTGACTCATCAGTTCAACCTTTTATCTATTTTCCTATGACAATCTGACAAACTTCAGATTCTGTTAATGTGGAAGCTACTGGAATGTGTCTCCGTATTTTCGTTTTGTTTATTTCTTCTAGTAAGATCATCACGAGTTTTAAAAATCAGCACAATAGAGGCTGAGAAATGTTGCGCTGACTCATTTTTGGTAACCTGTCATAACGACATTAAAATTTTGATCTTTTCTTTTAATGTTAAAGCATTTCGCTTTCTGGCTTCCATATCGTAAGCGAGCAAAATTCCGGGGACTTGGAATTTCCCTCTCTTTTGTTCACTTCCCATTTCCCTAGGTGGAAAAGGGAGAATTCTCGGAAATACAAACAGCGAAGGGAAAGAAAAGAATCGGTTCCTTCTGAATACATTGTGAATATTCCTTTGTCAGTAAGTTCGGAAACTGATAACATCAACCGATGTAACGATCACATAAAGCGATGATTTTAACATACAAATGAATAGAGAAAATCGGGACCAAATGATTTCGATAACAATAAGCGATTGTTAACATTAACCGCGATCACGTTAAGCGGAGTCCACTGTACTTTCTACGGCGAATAATTTTTGTGTTACGCTAGATACGTAGTACATACTCATGTAAGTGCATTCAGACGTCAAGAGAAAACTAGTCATAAATATTTCAGGATTGGTCGAAATGGACCTATAAAGTTTTCGAATTAGTTTCCTTTTTAATACTTGAAATGTTCAAATTTCACTCAGTCTTGGTCTGTTTAGTGGAAATTTGAGGCTGTTTAACAGCCTCAAATTTCTTAGCAACACGTAACAAAATACATTTTCTTAAAAATGTACTCTTCACAATATTATTCATTTTCAAAACAAAATCTTCACCAATGAAATTCTACATGTGAAATACGGAATTATCACAAATCTGTATTAAGAGTATCCTTAAAAAAAAAAAAAAAAAAAAAAAAACCTTTGAATAAGTACGTCCTTAAATAAATGTGATGTTTATTTATAATCTGTATGTATTTGTATGTTCATAAATATGTATATGGCTCTTTTTATGAAACTTTCTCTAGAATGAAACTTTCTGAAACTTGCTGAATGTACCCAATTTAAAGCAAATTCACATTCATAAAAATATGAGTAGAATTTTCACAAAAATTGGACACAATCTGAAAACTCCTGTTTATGTAGGAAGTGAGTCAAAAGTGAAGCCAATAACACCTGGCATCTGTTTGATACTGACTTAATATCTCTAAAAATTTAAATGTTTAACACAACATTCTAATTTTTAGAAATTCATACTATAATACTAGGATCCTTTTATATATATTTGTTTGTTAAAAAATGAAAAAAAAAAACATTAGCTGAGATTTAGGCTGCTACCATATTACAGTCGACATATGTCACTGGTGACTAACGCGTCATAATGACGTCAGAAATCGCCAGAGACGGTAATTTGGTACCATAAATTTCCCTCTCTGACATCATTATGACGCAGAAGTCACCAGTGACATATGTCGACCGTAATATGGTAGCATGTGTTTTTCTGGGTTTAACGATAGCTGTGCGTTTCTCATAAAGCCATGAAATATCCCTGCTGAGGTGTATGTTTGTCGAATAGCAAATTCATATTCACCAAAATATGAGTAGATATTTCACAAAAATTGGACACTATCTGAAAACTACTGATTATATAGGAAGTGGGGCCTGGCATCTGTTTGATACTAACTTAATATCTCCTAAAATTTAAACGTTTAACACAGCATTCTAATTTTTAGAAATAAATACTATAACACTAGGACTTTGTTTGATATATTTATTTGTTTGATATATTTAATTGTAAAAAAAAAAAAAAAACCAGATTAGCCGGGATTTATTGTGTTTTTCTAGGTTTAACGATAACTGTGTTTCTCATCAAGCCTTAAAATATCCCAGTTGAGGTGTATGTTTTTCGGTTTCACTGTGTTTTTTTTGGGGGGGGGATTTTTAAAGAATATTAAATTATTTTTTATTATAAAGTCAATAATAGAACACCTAGTTTGTACTTATGTGTACAAAGAGAGGGAAAAGGATATAGATGGGTAGATGTAAAAATTTATTTTAAAAAACAAACTGACAAAACTTTTGCAAATTGTATGAATTTTTTAAAATTTAAAGTGATGAATTTAACACCCGACCTATGTTTGATATCAACTTAATAATTCCTAAAATTTGAATTCTTAAACCATATGTAATTTTAATTTTGAAATGTTTATAAATTTTAAAAAATAGGTTAACATTAATAAAATCATTTAAATTTTATAACTTATTGCATTTTATTTTCAATATAAAACACTTATAATTTTTTTCAAGGGGGAGGGGGGGGATTAAATCAGCCTCGGGTTTTATTCCGGAAGGATAGGTGGTGAAGAGATGTAGAAAGCCCCGTATTAACACATTGTATGCGGGTACATTTCGCAGCGGAATTGTACCAGGAGCTGGCGTTTTGTGCGTAAATTTAGTTATTCAGTTAAGTCTGTATAGATCGAAAATTATTTAATTTTTGAACCAACTTTTCGTATTTTATATTGAAATATATAAACAAATATATAAATAGAAATATATAAATAACAACCATAAGATTTTTGTAAACAAAAAATATATTTTTTAGTGGATAAATTTATAATAGTATAGTAAATTTGAAAAAATTCAAATAGAAATAATTGTATATAGTTTTAATTTTTTCCCGTTCTGTGGTTCCGTATCGACTGATGTAAAAACTAGTTTTTATTTGTATAAATTTCCAGAATCTATGTAGTAGACAAGAACATTCGGCTTCGTAGGTCGGAATTCCCATTCGGTTTTCCTGTAGATACCGTTATTTTTGTACCCACAAACAAACCCTGTTGTTACACTAACCCGTATTAGTACGTGAGCCGCGCTCATGTGTCAGTCGTCAGAAAACGTACTAGTACGTGTCCGGCGCTCAAGTGTTAACCTTCAGAGAACGTACTACTACGTATCCCGCATACAGTGCGTTAATAATTTGACTTAGAGAATCTTCCAGACACCAATAAAAGTGATCAATGATGTAAAGTGTTTTCTGTAGAATGGAAAAAAAACTCTTAACATTTGTAAAAAATATAGACGAGTGTCAAATAAGGATGAAAAATTCATGAATATGAACTTATTTATTTAGAACAAAATGTATAATATTTGAAACTTATTACATAATACAGTGATGCTTGCAATTAAGGCTAACCAATGACTGCTGTGGTAATCCTTAATATTAATACATAAGTACACTATATCCTTCATTTCTCTGAAGCTTGTAAAATGTACTATATTCATTCCTTTTATTACTTTACAGGTTACATTTTGTTCCCACCATTTTTCTACAGTTGACGATTGCTGACGGTTCATCTAAATACTGTACGGATGTATTTGTATGCAAGGATCTTACACTTTAGTAGAAGTTTTTATAGTTTGATATTTTAATTGAAAATCGTGAAATTGGTTTCGATCTCAGGTTTTTGATAATAAGTGAGTTTCAAAATAGACATTGCTACACATGAAGAAATTAAAATGAAAAAAAACCTTTTCAGTGTTCAATCAGAGGTTGAAAATTTTATTCAATAGACTGAGTATCAGAAGCATATTCTATAATTGTTTTAATACCTATTGCATATAAAGGTAAAGATTAAAAAAAACTGAAAAAAATAATGTACTTCTTTCAGACGGTAAGTCTGTGTAATAATTTAAAATGTTTTTTCACTCCATGATATCTTAAAAGTATATTTAGAAAGCTATATTAATATTATTTTGATTCATTGTCAAATGGATAAAAGAATGTGTGACGATTTAAGTTCGAATAGCTCTACAGAAAAGCCTTTAGCTTGTAGCGTATATAAGAAATCATTTTCTGAACAATCCATCTTAGATGAACATCTTCGTACCCACTCTGGAAAAAAAACATTAGCTTGTGATATATGTAACAAATCATTTTCTCGTAACTTTGATTTAAAAAGACATCTTCGTATTCACTCTGGAGAAAAACTCTTTGTTTGTAATATGTGTGGTAAAGCATTTATTTCTAAGAGCAACTTGATGTACCATCTTCGAACTCACACTGGAGAAAAACCATTTGCTTGCAGTATGTGTGAGAAAACATTTTCTCATAACCACAGTTTGAAAGAACATTTTCGAATTCACAGTGGAGAGAAGCCATATCCTTGTAATATATGTTTAAAAGCATTTTCTCGTAGCTCCGACTTAAAAAAACATCTTAAGACTCACACCGGAGAAAAACCAGTGGCCTGCAAAATGTGTGAGAAAGTATTTACTTCTAATACCAACTTGAAACGTCATCTTCGTGTCCACACTGGAGAAAAACCATTTCCTTGTAGTGTGTGTCCGAAAACATTTTCGCATTATTCGAGTTTGAAATATCATCTTAGTAATCATTCTGGAGAAAAACCATTTTCTTGCAGTGTATGTATGAAAACATTTTCTAATTTCTTCAATTTGAAGAGGCATCTGCCTGTCCACAGTGAAAAAAAACCATATACTTGTAGTATATGTGAGAAAGAATTTGTTCATGCTGCCAGTTTGAAATATCATCTTCGTGCCCACACTGGGGAAAAACCATTTGCTTGCAGCGAATGTGAGAAAGCATATTTTACTATCTCAGCCTTAAAGAAACATGTTAGTACTCAACACTAGAAAAAAAAAAAAAAAAACTGTGAGCTTGAAGTACATGTAAAAAAAATTGGTTTCTTATATTCCACCCTTGTTTTTAATCTTGTTTTATATGCTTCTAAAAAACAACTTATTAATGCTGTTTTTTTTTATGAAAAATTCTTCAAGTCATGACCTTTGTGTTCACAATTAGAGAAAAATCGGATGTGTGCACCACATGGCTTTCTAGTACGCCTATTATATCGTACCAGACTGTATTAAATAATAAAAATTCAAATCTCTTCTCCACAATTAGTAAGTTATTACTTTTGTTTTGCAAAAATGGATTGTAGAGATTTATTTGTTGCGACAAATGCAAATAGAGTGGTGAGCAGTGGAAAAAACCAGGTTTTTTCCACTGCTCCACAGGGAATTTTGAAAATTTCCAAAACATGGGAATTTTGAAGTATTTTGTTAACTTTTATCCTAATCTCACAAGACAATTTTTACATTTCACATATTTTTATTATTACATAAATATTAGGTAATAATCTATTGTGTTACAAAACCCATAAATCATTATTTTTCTTGGATAACATCTCTCTCTTTCTCTCTCTCTCTGTATACATACACACACACATATATATATATATATATATATATATATATATATATATATATAATATGTGTGTGTAGGAATTGGACACAAAATGCAAGTGTCATTTGATTACACCTTTAAATGATATATGCATTACAAAATATAATAAACTGTTATTTTAAATTTAAAGATATTTATTTTTATATTATAAAATGATAGGGAAAAGTTTAACATAAAGCAACTTACATAATAAATAATGATAAAAAATAATGTATGTAATTATTATATTAGCAATTAAAATTGAAGCAACCAGTGATGTGTTTGATAAGACTAACAGGGTAATTAATTACATAAGTACTACTATAAAATCATTTAAATGCTCATTGCTATTATATATATTGCCAAAAGTAAAAAAAAATCTCTTAGAAATAATATGCTTGTTCTTAAATAGCCACTGTTGAAAAAATAAATGTAAACTGTTAAAAGGATTTCTTCCCAAAGTTCCGTCATCGTGTTACCGTAGCAGAAATGTCAGTTCTGCCCATAAGCGTTAAATTTTGTGTTCGGGTGTCAGTTTCGGCTCATACATCCGGCAGAGCTGACGAAGAATTTCAATTGGCACAATGCTTTGTGCATTCAAGATCATCAACCGAACCTTGCAGGCGGCGGGAGAAGGATTTAGAATTTCCATTTCGGACCACTGTTACCACGCTATTGGCAAGAGGGCAAGAGTCGGGACCTGTCCAGCTGGCATATGATTGATACGTCATAGATCTGTTACGCATGCACTATTGACACGGCTAATTACATTTACTTTAAAGGGGAAAACATCGGGAAACTTACTTTCTGGATGCACTTCGTAATTTAAACATTTTACGGCCAATCGTTTATGACTTATGCCTGCCTACATAGCATAAATATACGTTATATCGAAATTTTCCGCTATTACCCATGGAATTCCAATCCAAAATGTAGGACCACAACTATACGTTAATTTTGTCTTAGATACTAGATTTTAATCTACGTTTTATAGATTCTTACTTGTGCCCCGCAGCTTTTCTATACGTTTTATTAAAAATTTTCTTTATTTTGATTTCAGATTGTAACCAGAGTGAGATATATACAACTAGATGTTACAATACTCCTAAATACAAAATTACAATTAATGGCATTTCAGTTATCCCCATACTACGAAATATTTTTATGTAACATACAATGCACGCTATATTGAAATTTTTGTTATATAGAATTCAGATTATATTCAAAGGAGGAAGAGGACAGCGAGATGATATAATAGTTCTAAATAAAATGTTCATATTTTTACGGCTAATATTTGAATTATTCTGATACAACGAAAATGTTCAATATAATTTATATTATAGCAAACTATATTGAAATTGTTATATAAAATTCAGATTGCAATCAGTAGAGGAGTAGTATAGGAAGATGTTATAATAGTCCTAAATACATAACTTTTACAGCAAGTCGTCTTTGAGTTATGCCCACACAGCATAAATATACGAAATTTCAATATAACATGTTATTGCATGCTATATTGAAATTTTTGTTTTACAGAATTCAGATTGCAATCAATAAAGGTTGTAGCATAAGAAGATGGTAAATAGACAAAATAAAAGATTGCGAGGTCGGATCGAAATAATATATTGTTACATGTTAAACGGTTACAAGGCAACTGAACAGAACAAAGAAAATCATCCCATATTTATAACAATAAAACCGTACCTAAAAGAAAGCTAAAAGCAGAACCAATCACTGTTAAGCAAACAAGAATATAAAAAAACATAACAATATTCACAGAAAATCTGATGCAATGTAATGCTGCGATTACAGTAATCCAACACCCGCCCTTAATCCAGCATTACATCAAAATATACGTATACAGTAAACAAGCAATAAAAAGTCAAAGATGTAACACAAAAATACATTAATTACTTAATCAAACCGCACAGAAATAAAAGTTCCTGTAATCTAGCTTTGGGCAGTGCTTTTGTAAATAAATCAGCAATTTGCGGCTTTACTAAAGAACTGGGTTCCCTCGCTAACTTGGCGATAATGGTTCCAGTATGGTCACCTAACATTTTCTCTTGATCTCACCGTGTCGAAACAATCTGTATCTATAGTATAATTTCTATGATATTTGATTCCAACTCTCCTTGTGTAACTTTTGTCTTATATATAAAAAGTGCGCAATGCTTAAAAAATTATATATAACAAACCATTAACAGTTAACTATGGTAGGTTTTTAATAATTTGGAGCTGTTGCGTTTGTAAACTGTTAAGGGATTAATTGCCCATAAATATAAATGTCCGGTTATCAAGTCGTTTTCTTTAATTAACTAAGAGTATATAATTCTATTACGATGGCTCACTGTTCATTAATTAAAGTCGCCAGAAAAAGCAAGAAATACAATGTTTGGATGGATTACCTTTATATTTTAGTAAATATCGCCAATATTTTCGCCAAATTTGCCAACGGGAACCCAATTCTTAAATAGTCCCGCAATTTGCAAATTTGTGGGAACATATTCAATTTTGATATTTTCTTTTACAGTATCCTGAACAAATTTTAACTTTATATCAATATGCTTTATTCTGCCATGATTACTCTCATTATTAATATATTTAATGCATGATTGATTATCTTCGAAAATAACTAAATCATTAATATTCACAATTTCACAAGCAAAATTTTTAAACCATAAAAGATCTTGCATTCTTTTAGTTAAAGCAGTAGCTTCAGTTGCAATGTAATGCTGCGATTGTCAAATCGTCTGTTAGGGTTGATGTTCTACCCACATATTATCTTTTTTATTTTATTTTTTCTCTGTAAGTTGCGAGTGGCAACGAACGATTTTTATTAGTGAAAACATGGCTGTTCTTTCGTATGCGAGAAAAAATGGCTCTTAAGTTGCTTTTGTGCTTTAATATGCTAATATTATTTACGCCATAAATTCTACTATGTGACATTTTCTGTGCATTTAAAGATCTCGCATACGTAAATATAATAAAAAGTGTTTTATATTAAAAGTGCGTCTGTTTTGAGCAATTAATTAACGCCATTGAGAATATTCTTCAGTATCACACTTCTGATTTCGAAACCCAAACGGGACAGCGATTACAATATTCCAACAGTACTAAATACATAATTTTAACTTTTATGGCAAGTAGTCTTTGTGTTATGCCCACACAGCATAAACATACATTATATCGAAATTTGTCGTTATATGTCTCTCAAATAGCAATCCAAAGAACAGGAGGAAAACTAGAAGTTAGTCATAAATACATGTTTTCTATCTTCTACGTCTTATAAATTTTAAGTTATGTTCCAAAGCATTAATATACCTTATATTGAAATTATGCATCGTATTAAGTGCAGATTGCAATCAGAGTAAAAGCTATACAACTAGATGTTACAATAGTCCTAAATAAGAAATTGCAGCTAATCGTTCTTGAGTAAAAATTTCAATATATCGTAGTTTAATGCACGCAATATTGAAAGTTTTATTATGTAGAATTCAGATTACAATCAAAAGAAGAGGAGCACAGCAAGATATTCTAAATAGTCTTAGGTACAAATATTTAAATTTTAAAACTAATCGTTTTTGAGTTATTTTTATACAACGAACCACCCATACATTGCTTAAACTCAATAGCCTTCGATATGGCCGGTAAAGCAGAACGGAAATATACAAAAAACACGATGGCTTAGAAGACGAAGCTCATGAAATCCAGGTTAACACAACTGTTAGAAATTTTCCAGAAAACCCGAGTCTTCTAAAATATCGGAACTGTTATGGATTTGGTAGTTTACGTATGGCAAACATATGGCAGGATATGACTGTTATAGCTTGCTACGTATCTTTTTTTTTTTTTTTTTTTTTTTTTTTGGCATTTAGGATTATTTAAGTATCTACAAAATTCATTTGGTAATGTTTCGTATGTTTCTCAGAAAGATGCTTTTGTTTACATAGTATACTGTCCACCAATAAGTATTCGGACACCTATGCAAATGATGATATCTGCGGTCCTGAGGTACGTCACGGCCTCCGCCGGTATATATCGTGTAGGAAACAGCATCGGCATTAGTCGCATGCATGATGCCGCGCAGTTCGGAGCTCTCTGATATCGAGAAAGGTATAATTATCGGGTATCACAAATGTGGCCGATCCTTAAAAGAACATATCTAGCTATCTGAAGTACCCAAAACCGACAGTAGCCTATGTGATTAAGAAGTAAAAGGTTAGCGGTGATTGTCAGATTGTGCCCCGAGTCGGCAGACCAACGAAACTGGGAGATAAAGACCGACGAGTGCTGTCCGGAAAATTCGGAAGAACCGCGCCCAACCGATGGCCCTCTTCCACGAGGAGTTTCAACAGGCATCCAGGAGTATTATTTCAATGAATACCATCCGTGAGGAAGCACATCTGTTTGGTTTTCATGGTCGTGCTGCTGCCCATAAGCCTTTGATCACAAAATCCAACCGCGCTGCTCGGTTAATGTGGTGCTAAGAACATCGAAATTGAACCGTAGATCAATGGAAATGGTTTCTTTGAAGCGAAGAATCAAGGTTCACCCTTTACCGTTCGGATGACCGGGTCTGGCGTCTGCTTGGAGAACGTCTCCTGCCAGAATGCATTGTGCCGACAGCCAAGTTCGACGGAGGTGGAATTATGGTCTGGGGGATGTTTCTCCTGGTATGGACTGGGACCCTTGGTCCCCATTCATGGTAAGCTCGACGCCGATGCCTACTGCACTATTTTGGATGACAATGTGCTTCCTACGTTGTGGCAGTTTTACGGGTTGGATTCTTGTTACTTTCAGGACGACAATGCCAGTTGTCATGTTTCAAGGTTAACCAAGGCTTGGTATGGTGCCAATGGAGTTCATCGAATGGACTGGCCTGCCCAGATCTGAACCCTATCTAGAACCTCTGGGGCAAGTTGGATGCCAAATTAAGGGGTGCACTACCCGTCCAAAATCGGTGAAGGAACTTGTATGTCTACTCCAAGCCGAATGGAAGACAATACCACTAGTTGTAATACAAAGACTTGTGGAAAATATGCCCCGGAGGGTTCACGCTGTAATTTCTTCTCGTGGAGGCTCTACCAACTATTGGTTTTGAATAAAGTTAGTTTTTCTTTTCTATCACAGGTGTCCAAATACTTATTGATAGACAGTGTATAAGAATCAAGTATACGGCTACTGTGTATCATTTCATGCGCACCTTGGCTACAACGATCCCTGTGATGGGTGCGGGGAGTGGCTTATAATCTCACCCAATCGCGCATTTTAACTAATAATGCTTCCGTTTTACGTAATCTACTACTATAAAAGTTTAGGCTGATTCGAGAAGTTATTTATAGATATAATTTTACGAAAGACGCCATAAATATTTTATTTTTTTCTTAAAATGCTAAAAGGTATCTTACAGCGGCAACTATTACCTATTTTATTAGAAAACTGTCAGAACTAAATAAATATTCCGTGCTCGGATAAATAAATAAATTTTTCTTAGAAATACTAGGAATACCATAAAAGCAAATTTAACTTTCGTTTAGATGCCAAGTTGCTAAAAAGGATTACTTTAAGTACCAGAAAAGAAAAACTTCTCTTGAATTTAGATGACTTGGCGGTACATCTCTGATGTAGCCTCCACACTATGGCCAATTGTCCACTTTTCCTGATGGCTACTTGAACGATTGATCACTGGTTGCATCCACACGCTGGGCCATTAAATGAGCCGAAAGCGTGGATTCGTCTATAGGGTTAACTGCGCACTTTAGTTGCGCATCTGGCTGCCTTTGAACTTTGGTGAAAAACCGCCTCCGAAGCCATCGTCCGCCAAGGCTATTTTATCGTCTACCACCATCGACCACGATAAGCCATACTCCCTCCAGACGGTGGTAATGGCTTGTAGTGGACCATAGTGGGGAGGGTCCTTGATGAAACACGCCTCACCAGGAAAATGACGTACACACTGGCTGGACCAATCGTAGATGAGAGGAAAGAGGTTGCCAGCATGGATACAATATCAAAATAACTATCGCCCCCAAAAAATCGCCCACCTAGGAAGCTGGCATGAAGAGTCACACTCTCCCCTGTTGGTATCTGTTAATATCCTACTGAATAAAAATAACGTTATAATTATTTATTAACATTTATGTTAAATTACTTCTTTTTCTCTAACTGTTTTAAATTTGTATGTTTGTAGCAATGTATTAAGTTACGCTGAATGAATATTTAAGAATACATATCGCTTTCAGGTTCTAATAAAAACAAGGATGTGTTGATTGTATATATAATGGTGCATTATTGCATTAAATTGTTTAAATAAATATTTTAACTGTTAAATTTTTATTATTATTTCTCCAAGTACAATATATAATATTAAAAACAATCATATGAAAACAGCTTTAAAACTACATTTCAATTTAATTATGAAATAAAATTGCATCTTAATTCAATCTGTAACATAAATTGCTTTTTTTTATTCAGTGCATATAAATTAAGTTTATGATCTATTCAGTACTGAGTTTTTTATAATATATATCTTGTACTTATATAAACTCCCAAATAAGGTAAAGAGACTATGAAATTTTTTTCACACAAATGTTTATTTTTCTGATTTCAGTGATATTCTGTTTGAGTAAAAAATGCATATATGTCAGTTTGAAGTTGTATTTCCCGATTAGGTGAAATAGTACTTAAAATTGAAAATATCACAGACAAGAAATAAATTTAGATCCATTGTTATTATGAATTATAGATTTGGGTTCCATGGGCAAAGTCCTAATTTAACCTTGTCTTTCTTCAAAATGAATACTAATTGGTATAGGAAACAGCTACCCTATATCTGCATTACCACATGTTACAATCCAAAAGTACTCTTCAAAAACTTGTGTATTGTTTTCTATTATCTGCTTTGTTTCTTTTTGTCCATATTGAATATATATAATTCCAGAGATTTGCTCTAACGTTCCCAGTAACAATCTATTGAATTATTGAATGCAGCATGATCCAATTTGCATTGGTTGGAAGCACAGACTTTAAGATCTTTATTCAGGTTTCTTTTAATACAAAACTATTGTTTTAAATCGTTTTCTGCTATCAGATTCAATATATAGCAACATAAATTATGTATGCTAGTTTCATAAAAAAGCATCTATGGGGAGAAACATTCCTAATCATAGAACTTCGAAAAACATTTGCTACATACTATTATTTTCCTTAATCACCTATTATGTAAATTTAGTGAAATACCAAAAAGCTGAATTCAACAGGAGACTGAACGAGCCACTCTGCAAAAACAGCCATTTAGTTTTATTTACAGTTATCAACATATACATTTCCAGGGTTTTTCTTACAGATTACAAGGGGTGAAAGTATCAGCAAACACTGATGAAACATAAAGGGGAAAATTTTTCATGAAGAAAAATGAGGAGGATATTCTATTTGATTAGAGATATTTTTTCCTAATATTCCATTAAGTAAATCTATCCAGTTTCTTTTTTTTTTATACCAAAAGAATATTTATTAGTGGCAGTCAGATTTGATGAATCATATACAAAGAATATTTCTTTTTACAAGTTAGTTGTAAAAAGAATCCAATTGGAATCAGAATCAACACAAATAGGAATAAAAATATTAAGGAAATAGGACATGGTAGATTTAATTCAGTACTAGCACCATTATATATACAAAGTGACAAAGAAGAGTCCACAAAGAGCATGTCCTTTCTTTTTTCTAGAAGTTTATAGGTCTGTTGTGCTTAATTTGTAGTTACAAACTTAACAATAGGTTCTGAAATGTTATTAAAATTTAGTAGAAATGCAAAGAAATAATAATTACCATGATCAAGCATTTTTGTTCCATTCTGATGATGATTAAATTTCCTTTGCTTATATGAAGGTTTATCAACATCATTAGGCACACCAGAATTAATGTTTTCAGCATTAGAATGAAAACCTTTACTTATTGCTAGTTTTGAAAAACATTGGCTAAGGTATAATTAGGTGCTACAGTAATGTTATGGATAGAGTATCTTTATTATTTTTACATTGTATAATTCTTTTACATTCAGAAACTAATGAATTTAAGGTTGTTTGTATATTTCTAAGCAAAATACTTTGAATTTCAGGGTTATTTATCCAAACTAATAATTCTGTTACCAACTCTTTACAAGATTGCATTCTATTATCAGTTGTATTGGACTTAAATTTGACAATTTTTTGCACCGACTCAATGTTTAAATTTGTATCACCCTTAATTTCATTTTCAAAAATATCATAAAATCTACATTTCTATTATATGAATGTACTTTAAGGACATGTTTACAAAGAACATGACAGTTACATAAATACAGGTGACTATAATTTACTACATGACTTTTCTAATCATTTATAATAACACAAAACAGGGCAATTTTCATATTTTTTTTTTACTGTATAGCTATTTAAATTTTCTAAGTGAGAGACTATCAACCAAAAGTTATCCAATAATTTTAATATGCAGGTATCATGAATTTTTAATACCTTTCTTTTACAAAATGGCACAGTGTCTCTAGAGGGGTATCCCATTAAAATGTTTCTAGTATGAGCTAAATGTTTCTTTCAACATGTAATAAATGATCTATTAGATCATCTATTCGCTTTTGGTGAAAATACTGAGTCTTTAATTTATTCTGAAATTCTTCACAGTACATATTAATATTAGTAAATGCAGGCGGGAAATTTTGTATAAGCTATAGACCAAACCTCAAGTCTATTACAATGTTTTAAAATAATCTTTAAAAGCTGCATTTTTAACTGAATATGTAAAAACTCATCAAATGAATGGAATTTAATTTAGACTTTTCCCTAAGTAATTACATTAAATTTAAAAGAACTTGCTCTCGTAATTCTTTAACTTTTACTTTGCTACATAAACACTTAAGCCAACTTTGTCGTATATGCCATAAACATAGTATCTCTTTTATACTTGGACCAAAATTTTTTTAAAATAAGAAAATAATGCGTTGTCACCATCAGTCATAATACAATTAATATACATTTGCAGAATTTTACAATGTATTGATTTAAAAAACCATATTATTGTTCCTATGACTATAAAATTTGCAATAAAATGGGTGATACACAACTCTTAACTCATCAGGAATTATTAAATTTATAAGATAAAAACCATACTGATTTGTATTATATGTAGCATCAATGCATAAAAAGTTTTGGCATTCTTTTATCATTTTTTTGTTGTAGTTTTTGAATACCAAGTGCAAATATTTGTGTATTATTTGACAAAATATCCAGTCCAGTGGACCACATAATGTTGACATACCTTGAGATTATAAGAATCAATTTTCTCTTTTAAACCCCTCACCCATAGCTGAAACCGAGTGCATCATTATTAGGGTATAATGGTTTAAATTTCTTTAATAGTGATTTTCTCCAAGCCCATCTGTACAAAGTTGGTCTTGCTGATTCGCCGAACTGTGTCCTTTGTGCTTCAGCCCCAATGGAGATCACCTTTCTTCTTCTCCTGCACTACAGGATGTTATTTCTTAGGGTTCCTTTTTGACTCTCCCACTTAATGGGAGAATTTCTTGTTTGTATTGGACTGCAAGGCGTCATATGCTTGAAAGAATTCAAACGGGCATAATATATATATATATATATATATATATATATATATATATAAAATTTCTTTAATAGATATAAATACTTCTCTGATAGGAAAGAAAGTTCTGTTGCTTCTCAGTCCAGCACAGTTTTGGAAAAATGTCTTATTGTATGAAATGGGACTGATAATCTAAGATAAGCTTTAACTAAATTTTTCCGTTTGTTTTAAAGGATGATGCTTACAGTTCTTAAACATTAAAAAAATGATTGCATTTGAAAAATATGCCACATTTACCTATCTCTGTTTCTGCACAACATATTCAAGCTGGACAATTTACACTTTTGGTAATAGTTCCTTTGTTATTTTTCCTACTAATCACAGGCTTGAACTGGTTACACTATTATAATAATAATAATAGTTGCAACACTTGATATTCTTTCTACCTATAGATTTTCTAAAATAACTGTAAGTCTCTGAAAATTCAAACAAGTCAATTAAAAGTCAAATTTTTAATGAAGTCAACCTTATGATCAACAACTAAATGTCTGATTAAGGATGCAAATTTGGGAAATGATAATGAACCATCAAAGAATACAATCAAAATAGATGTTTTCAGATGTAGAACATATAGCTGAATACACAAGAAATGAATTTTTATTTTTATAAGTTATATTGCATTTTACATGTGTGTATGACATTGCAATCTTTATATTTATCAAATTTTTGCCTAGAATAAAATCTTTCACCACATATATTACAATATAATGTAATTTATTTTATGCTTATAAAATATAGATTTTGATTTATATAACTTAGGACAATTGTCACATTTTATTGTGTCACCGGAATTTGATGAGTTACATGGATGTTGGTAAAACGATTGGTAAATTTTAAAACATTTATCACACTTCCTTGGATATATACTTTTGACATTGTTCTGGATACTAACAGGTCCATTTTCCGGATCATCACTCTCACCTCCTACTATTAAACAATTTTGAGAAGACAAACAACTATTATTATTTGACAGTGATGTCTCATATCATACAGAAAAACTTGACACACACATTGCAGGAGGATTAACAAGAGACATTTTAGTATGTTCTTGGGAGAATGCTGGACACACAATCGGGGAAACAGCAAACAGTGCAATAGGCACATGAGCCATTCTTATTCTAAAGAAAGAGCTAATGTTAACAAAAATAACAGAAATCATACTTGCAGTATTCATTTGATTAAATTTGATTTAGTTTGATTGGATTTCAGATTATTAATTGAATAATATAATACATGAAAGATGATCAGTTATAAAATTCAAACAATACCAAGTACAATGTACATGCAAAAAAATAAAATGAAATATAAAAAAAATAAAAGGAAAAAATATATTAAACTTTTTCTTACCTGCAATTTTATAGGAAATTAAAATATTAACATTCAAGCTACAATCTTTAAATAGTTAATAATACTAGCAAGAAATACAGTATTACCACTAAAATAGTTAACACTATTTGCATTTGAAATAGTTTATAAAAATGGCAAAAAGCCATGCTTACATTATCAATACCATAATATCATTAAGATTTTTAGTTATATAATAAAATAAAATGTGATTACATTACATAAAACATACATACGATGCTTAATTGATACAATCGAATAATATCACGTGCATCGTGCAGAAAACAAAATGAACAAGATATAACAATTAAAGATATAAAACAATTAAAATAGTTCTAGTAACTACTAATACGAAAGGCTCTTAACGTGGGAAATAACGTTGTTAATATCGTCAAAAATTCTGGAAAACATGCTTGCAGTATTAATAGTATTTTAAATTAAAAATTAAACACGACGAGAATTATTACATGAAACACAGCTATGATGATGAATTGTAAAACTGAAACAATACCACGTGTATTGCGCATAAAACATAAAAATAAACAAGAAATAAAATAATCATAATATAAATATATATATATATATATATATAT
>CM063506.1:34321709-34384059 GCA_032207245.1 Pardosa pseudoannulata
ACAGGGGATTTGGGGGAGGGGTACTACTCTAAACTCAATTCCATTAATTACTTTTTTTTATTAATTTCTTCAAAGGAACCGAAACAGGGAAATCTAACTCTCAAGCCGTCACAGGGAATCGAACCCAAGCACTGACTACCTTCGTCGCTCGAGCCACGCGCTCTAATCCACTCGGCCAAACTGGGCCGCTGTTCTGAAGAGCCTTTAGATGTATTTGAAGTTTGCGAAAATCGTAAGCAAATTTAAATGGAATTCATCGAAACTTCAATGGTTCTACGAGATAATAAAAATTCACGTTTTAAATTATCCTACTAAGAACAACTCGCTTGGACGCGATTCGAACCGATACACAACTAAACTACAGCTGTGTGGTCAACCAGAGGTCTTCACGAATGAGCCACGACTTCTTCTGCCAAGCCCTCTTTTAAGACACCTTTAATTTTAGTGGTTAAGAGTAAATAATATATAAACGGGGAATCAAACCTGAAACTTCCGTCACGAAGCCTTAAAGATCCATTCAGATTTCAAAAATGATTTTTTTTTTCAAGATCAGATGTTTTGGACGGGACTCGAACACACACCACAAACTACATACGTACTTTGAGCTAGAGGTCTTGACGACCAAGCCACGAGTCCGTCAGCCTAGTTCTGTTTTAAGATGCCTTTAAGTTTAGCGACTAATAGTTATTGAATAACAAACATAGAACCACAGAATGAAACCTCGAAGTTCAGTTGATGCCTTATATAGATTCCATGAGATTTAAGATTATAAAAAAAAACACTTTTTGCGTAAACACAGTTTTCCTAGGCGGGATCTAAACCGACAGCCTAACAGACTAACAAAATGCTTCGACTCCGATGTCTTGATGACAGAGCCACGATATTTTGTGCTTGGCAAGCTGTTACGACGTCTTTAAGTTTAGTCGCTATTAGTTAATGAATCTACACATATATATGCATATGCGTATGTACATATATATCGTGCATATGCATATACGAAGCGCATACAGAAAGTAAGTTTCCCTACTTAAAAGAAAAAAAGAACTTACACTTAACCAGGGACATTTTTATTGGCAACAAGTACAGCAATGTTTCAGCTATTTTTCAGCATAGCCACCACCAGAATTGAGACACTTGTCGTATTGTTGGTATGCACTTTTGTATACCTCTGTCGTAGAACTCTGCCGCCTGTGAACGGTACCAGCATTCCTGTTCCAGAACACCGTGCACATCCCTTTCCTTACCTACAAAGTCTTTTTGAATTTGGTCCTGATATAAGATCCACAATGACGCCAATGCATTGACAGTTGCTTGGTTTCCGGGGTAAAAAGCGAAATCCGAGTATCATGGCCCGCGACGATCCTGTCGAGGAACTCGTCGACGTCGTCGTGATACCGTTGCAGAAACGTCAGTGCTGCTCCTAAGCATTGAATTTTGTGTTTAGGTGTCAGTTTCGGCTCGTAGACCTGGCAGAGCTGAAGATGAATTTCAATTGGCGGAATGCTTTGTGCATTCCAAGATCAGCGACCGAACTTTGCAGGCGGCGGAAGAAGGAATTAAGAGTTTCCGTTTCGGACCACTGTTACCACGCTACTGGTAGGAGTCGGGACCTGTCCAGCTGGTATATGATTAATACGTCATAGATCTGTTACGCATGCGCAATTGACATGGCTAATTACGTTTACTTTAATGGGGAAAACACCGGGAAACTTATTTTCTGGATTCGCCTCGTATATGCAAATATTTATTAATAAATATACATACATATATATATATATATATATATATATATATATATATATATATATATATATATATATATGCATGTACTATATAAATATTTATATACACACTATATATATATATATATATATATATATATATATATATATATATATATATACTAGTATATATCCCATATGACGGGATCAGTAAAATTTTTAATTTTCCAGAACTGTAAAATACCCTACGAGGTAGATAAAAAAATGATTTGATTTTTGGCTGAGCATTATCTAGAACACACTCAATTTGTTTATCTTCATATTCCTCTAAAGTCTCCTGATACTATGAATGCAGTTTAGAATCACGTTGAATTCATTTAGTCAAACCGTGTGGTTATGTATGAAAAACAAACACACAAACGGACAAATTTCTTAATTTTCAAAGATATATAAGCCTAAACGCTAGATATTTATTAGTCCGTGAAATAGGCTTCTAGACTTTTATTAAACGTATTTGTTGTTAATACCGGTGATGAAATTTTCATTGCAGCAAGAATAATCGATGTTTAAATTTAAAATTAACACATATGTACCTAGTATATTATGTAACACAAATATAAAGGAAAATTATTTACGCGATATCTAAATTCAGTAATAAAAATATGAAAATAATGAGGACGATATTTAAATAATTTAAAATAAGAAATGATTCAATGAGATGGTTAAAGGAATGACGTCATAATGCTGGAAAAAATGTTATTTTTACCTATTTATTACGTGATAAATTGATAAATTTAATCCCTTGCTCTTAACTGGGGAAAATAGGAATGAAAATAATGGTATTAAACGCTCGAAAAGGGAGGAAGGGGTGGATTTAGTACGTTTTAAAAACTACAGTATTTTCCGCTGTGATGTGAAGCATATTTATACCAATTTATTTTAGAATCGGATCGATAGTTTAGGAGAAGATAAACTTTGAATTTTGCTAACCCTAACTCATCAAGAAATCAATATGGATGCCTGTATCCATTCCAGGTCCAACCGCTTCATAAATTTAAGGACACACGGACAGACTTAGGCTATTATTATATAGGGGATTTGTTATGATTTAATTTTTAATAGTAATTTTTTCTCGTTTTCGTATCAATCACAAATAAAAGTTGCTTTTCCTTCCCAGTTCTTTGTTTTATATCAAAAGAGAATCATTAATATTGAAATATTAAGTAAAATAACATTCAAGATCAACTAGTTCTTTAATCAAATAAAATTCATCATAATTCATTTCTAAATTCGAAAATTTACAATATGTCTAACTCCAAATATTTCTGATTCATGGATCCAACTGATGTTTTGGGGCTTGACTGAAGAACAAGGTTCTCCTGCCAACTTGGCGATAAATCTCTGAACATGGTATCCTAACATTTTCTCCTGATCTCGCCGTGTCCACACAATCTGCTTCTATATTTTAATTTATATTATATTTGTATCCAGCTCTTCTTGTGGAAGCCATTTCTTATATATTAAATGCGAGTAATGCTTAAAAATATTAGATATAATGAACCATTAAATGTTCACTATGGCTAATTTTTAATAAGTTTAAGCTATTGGCTTTGCAAACTGTTAAGGGATTAATTGTCCATAAATGTAAATGCCCGCTTCCTCAGTGGTTTTTGTTAATTAAGAAAATGTATATAATTATATTACAGTGGTGCAAAATTGCAAATTAAAATTAATTAGTTAAACTTAATGAATTAATATTTGAAAAAAAATGTATTAACATCAAGTGCCATCCATTACAAGTTTAAAAAATGTATTTGAACTTGAGTGAAGTATTTTCTTAAGATTTGAAAATTTGAACTATAAAAATACACACACACACACACACACACACACACACACACACATATATATATATATATATATATATATATATATATATATATATATATATATATATATATATATATATATATATAGGGAGAGTGTGAACTAATCGTAGGCACTGAAAAATAGATTCTGACGTTAAGTTACGTCATCTAAGTGACTTGTGATTGCTATTCTGGGGTGGTACAACAACTACTTAAACAGATGTATAGTGTTTGCGAACAGTTTCGTTCGTAAGAGTAAACACGAATAAACTACTATAAATTGATCAAAAATTTCATTATATTTAATTCTCTTGTACTCAGCAAGACAGCAAGGTGGAAATATCCACTTGATACTCCCTTCGAGATGAGGTAAACAGCCTTCATTTCATCGGCTGGCAGGATTTACACCTTAACTAAAGCCTTCATTTCAGCAGCCGACAGATCTATGGATCATTTAAATTAAATCGTAATTAAATAAAATTTATGTCGTACTCTTAAGGATATTCTCACCCAGCAAAATTCCGTCATTTTCCAGCCGCTTCATTTCTTTCGTTCATTCGGTTACCAAGATTTGATATGTTTCCTTTTTCAGCAATTTGAGTTAAAAGAATCATTTTTGTCGTTGAAGAGATCAAGGCTATGCAAGATTGTGTGAATCGTGTGATTTTATATTTTTAGTTCAGCAAATCAACAAAGAGTTTCAATTGGGTAACTTCCACATTTCTCGACAACTTTCACAAGTTTCAAAATGTATCTTGTGGAATTGTGTCACGTATTCTGTGTGTCACAGGAAAAAAGTTTCGAATTGGATAACTTTTCTTCAAAGCAAAGTACGTTCAAAAATTAATGGTGAAATTTAATAGTGAAAAGGATTTTTGTCAAGTATTTGTGTCAAGTATTCTGCGTCTCACAGAAAAAAGGTTTCGAATTGGGTAACTTTTCTTCAAAGCAAAGTATGTTTAAAAATTAATGATGGAATTTAATGGTGAAAAAGGATTTTAAAATAAAAATTAAAAAATTTTAACCGAGTAATTAAGGAATAATTTTGAAAATTCAAAACAAGTGAAATTTTAATGCCGAAATTTTGAATGACGGTTTTCTGCAAATTCATTCGGCTTTCATAACTTTCTTTTAGTTTTCTTTCTTCTAGCTCCCTTTTCTTCTTGCGCTAATTGCTCCCATTAGATAGTTGCATCCCCAGTTTCGTTTTTAAGCGGTTTCTCAACAAGAGATTTTAAACTCCAGTCTTTAGTAAAAAAAATATAAAATGCTATACCTCCACTTTCGCTTTCCTTGTGTATGATGGTAGTGCAAGCTTAGAAGCAATTAAAAAATTAATTTTTGGGTGTTGGAAAATTGTCTTGAAATTCTGTTTCTACAGCATGTGGTACCTAGAAAAATGGTGAAATTTAAAATTTGCTACATTCGATAAGAGATACTTTATTAATTTTAGAATAATTTGGTTCAAAAAGATTTTGTTTTCATAAGTGAGAATGATAACTTTAAAGATATAATATAAAAAATGTCATGTTACAAATATGAAAAATTATAAGCAAAAGATGTATAGAATGTTAATAAGAGTATTTAAATCAAAATGGGTTTGAATAAAAATTATAATTATGAGTTAAATAAATAAAAGAGAATTACACGAAGACTATAGAGAGAAAATAAGTTCGATGTCAACCAATATTACAAAGAAGTAAAAAGTCGACTTCATAATAACTGGGGCTGAACTCCAAATTTCCACGGATCTCATCACAACTTATGTGTAGAACTGTCATGAAAGAATAAAAACTTCTCCATTTTTTACATGCGTATCAAGAGCTGTTCTTTATTTTGTTTTGTGCTGAATCATGTTTTCATCTGTTTATTTACTCATCTAATTATTTATATTTCGCCACATCATGCTAGAATATTGTTAACAATTTTTATCTGATAATTTTCTTATTAATTTAATTTAGTATTATTTTGTTATAATTTAATTACTTTTCGAAAAATATTTTGATATATAATTTGTAAAGTTGTATGTGGCAGATCAGGATAAAATTTAATTTTCTGCTATAATGCTATCTGCTAATACTATTTGAATTTTATTAACCAAGTGGGGGGCAGAGCCTCCTTCTACCCCCCGGAAATGTAAGTACAGTTAACCCTGTAAAGGTCACTATTGAAAATTCTTTGGGATTTGATGGAATTAGGTTATAATTAATATCTATGAATCTTATATGTGTGAAATATCTAATAAAATATTAAAATTATTTCGATAGGGTGGTGGGTTTTAACTGTGAAACTATCTACTCCCTTGCACGGCTCGAAAATAATACATTCTTAAAATTTAAATATTATTTAAAGAACACTACATAATTATCATGAAAATGATGTCACAGATACATAGCTAAGCTATTTATATATTAGACTATAATAGATTTATATTTATAGATTTATAGATATTGCTATTTATAGATTAAACTATTTATGTTTTGGGTAGTTATATTTATCTGAGATCATGACGGAGAAAAATTAAATACCTGTTTTTTTTTCAGTTTAAACAAGTCTATTTTAAAGAGAAAAATAAATTGTGTGTAGTGCTGCCATTTATTAATAGTTTGAAATGTCAAAAACATCCCCCAAAAAAATCATTATTATACCTCTAAAAAAAGAAAAAAAAAGTATTTTAACAGGTGGTTTCACTACGAAACCATTGTTCTTTAAAGGGTTAATATATAGTTTTAGACTTCAATGGGCCAGACCGAAATTTCGATTTATGAAACATGAGAAAGCACTTTAAAAAATTATAAATACTCACTTACTTATCTAACCGGGAGCAATTACAAAATGATAATTAAATTTTATATATCGGTAATAATCCATCTAAATCATAAAAATAATTAGATATAATGAACTACTGGAGAATGGGACCGTCAACCAACAAGAACAAATATTCTAACGGATATGATCAGGGTTGGCATGATTTAAATCAGTTGATTTTTTTAAAAAAATCATTGATTTAAATCCTTTTTTTAATTCTCTTAAATTCCATATTCCAAAGACAGGAGAATTCGGAATCAGTCAGCACAGAAATACCAATAAGTATATAAGTGTAAATAGATAGTATGTTTTCCAAAAATTTAGGGGTTGTTAACAGAAAGTATGTAGTGCGGTAGGTACAATTACTAGTTATGATTAATGGAATTCATTTTATGTAATGGGAGGTATAGAGAGCATTACAGAACTTGAAATCCAGTTTATCTACCAAATAACAACAGGCGTGGCATCATCTGCTAGTTATAGAAAGAATAGTTTTCTTCTTTTGGTATTGTTCATTCTAACCTTCTTAACAAATTAGGAGTGGATACGGCATCGAAACTAATGTTTTTATTGAAATAGATAAATCCATCATTCATAGCTTAAAAAAATATTGAAATAATTCTGATTTTTTTGTTTTTTTTTCAATAAATAATTTGCATTAAAAGATTATTTAATTTGTTCTTTAAATTTCATCTTATTTAGTTTGCACCATGCAATTACAAAATAATGAAATGTATTTAGATTAAAAATTATGTATTTAATTTTAAGTAATTAGTGTGTAGAATATACTAAATAGATAAGTTGTTACTTATAAGAAACTATTCCATGTATATTGAAAAAAATATAAAAACGCAACAATAATTAAAATTAGAATTAAAAAAATCAAATATATCTGATTTATATCAAATAAATCTGATTTATTTTATTTATTTATTTTTTTTTTTAAATCATGCTTTTTTTCCAACTCTGGATATGATAGAATACGAGTTTTACCAGTTTGAATTTTCGGTGAAATCGCCGCTGATCACCCAACCAATGAATTTAATTTCACAAATGTATAACCCAATGAGAATTAGGCGCATTTCACACGTAATGAAACGGTTGCAAAAAGACAGACTTTGGAATGAACATAAATTAAAAATGACTCGGCAAAAATAGGAGCAAATAGTACAGGTTGCCATACTCTGCTCTTTATCGCCCATTTGGCAGGGGGCACCCACATGTTCAGTCAGTTTTTTGTGCTAGATCAAAACGAAATTTAATTTTCTGCTAACTAAATTTCATATTTTCACTGTCTGGATTATCTTGGTGTCTGCTACATCACGTCTTTTCAGATGGTAGGGAAGGGAATAATCTGTAATGATATTTTTATCACTTTCGATTACGATTCTATCTTTTCGGTGTTCCCTGTGTATTCCTTCGGTTGCATATCTAAAAATAGATTCTGCCGCTTAAGTTACTTCCTCCACGTGACTTATAGTTCATTGCTAATTGGTTGTTACAACAACTATTTAAACAGATGTATGTGGTAGGATTCAAAAGTTCCCGGACTGAATCTATAACATAAAAAAATGTTATGAATTAAATTGCAGAAATATCCTCCTTCGAAATAAGACCATTGGGCAACAACACACTTTTGTCATCGCCTATAAAGTTCATTAAAGCATGTCTGGAATCCATTTTTGGCAATGTCCTTTAATTCAGCTTGCGATGCACATTTAACTTCATCTGAAGATTGAAATCGAAGACCCTTCAAGCGTCTTGCAGTTCTAGACACAGGACGAAATCACAAGGTGCGAACTCAGGTGAATAAGGAGGATGAGGCAAAACAGTTGTTTCCGTTTTAGCATGAAAGTCATCGACGAGTAGAGATCAGTGAGCAGGAGCGTTGTCATGCAACAGGACCTATGAATGCTCATCCCACATTTTTGGTCTTTTCTTCCAGATCGATTTACGCAAACGAAGCCGGATTTTGACAGAGTTTTTAGTTCACAATGCGTCCTTCAGATATAAATTCCAGATGCACAATGTCCTGGATATCAAAGAAAACCTCTAGCATGACCTTTCCTTTAGAGCGGTCTTAGCGGAATTTCTGCTTCCGTGGAGATTGTGGTGGTTTTCACAATATCCACGGTCGTTGCCGCTCTATTGGATTGCAGGTCTTACAAAAACAACATTTCTCATCTTGAGTAGCAATTATGCCAAGTAGGGGAGGATTTCTTTTCAAAAGCCGAGATGAAGTCTCCTGCTATTTCCATTCTACTTGCGTTTTGGTCTTCGTTTAACATGCGGAGAACAATGTGTTGATAAACCATATGAATATTAAGATCCTTAGTCAGTATTGGCTGACATCCCAACTAATTCTGCTATTTGGCAAATTGTGTGCAGCCTATTCGCACTTGCCGCCTTAGAAACCTTGTTGATGTTTTCATCAATGAGGAAAATCACGGGACGGCCACAGCGTCCGTCGACTTCAGCATTTACCCTGACTCCTTTGAAACAATGATGCCACTCAAAAGTTTCTGTTCTCGATAACGTTTCACTCCCGTACACATGCTTCACATTTCGAAAGTCTCCTTACCACTCTTTCCCAAGCTAACACAAAATTTGATTTTATTCTCTGCTCAACTATAACGCCATTTCTTTCAATCGACGGTTACTAAATGCACCTGTCTAAAAAAACACTGTCGCCGTGAGCTTTTGACTACGTGATTTGGGACAAACCGCTTTTGTGAAAAGGAGAGAACGTAGTAACACAAAAATATTCTCGTAATCGCACTACTACAAAAATTTTTATGCTTTAGACTCAGTCCGGGAACTTTTGAATCCTACTTCGCATAATGTTTGCTAACAGTTTCGTTCGCAAGAGTAAACATGAATAAATAACGATAGTTTGATTGTCTTTATCTCTTTGTCCATCTCGTCTACTCAGCAAGACTGCAGAGCGGAAATAATCTCTCGGAACTCAAGATAGGTGAACAGTTATAATTTCATATATATATATATATATATATATATATATATATATATATATATATATATATATATATATATATATATATATATATATATATATATATATATATATATATACTGTCTACTAATAAGTATTTGGACACCTATGCAAATGACGATATCTGCGGTCCTGAGGTACGTCACGGCCTCCACCGGTATACATCGTGTAGGAAACAGCATCGGCATTAGTCGCATGCAAGATGCCGCGCAGTTCGGAGCTCTCTGATTTCGAGAGAGGTATAATTATCGGGTATCACAAATGTGGCCGATCCTTAAGGGGCATATCAGGCGATCTGAAGTACCCAAAATCGACATTGGCCTATGTGATTAAGAAATGGAAGGTGAGCGGTGATTGTCGGAATGTGCCCCGAGTCTGCAGACCAATGAAACTGGGAGATAGAGACCGACAAGTGCTATAGAGAGAAATTTGGAAGAACTGCACCCAACCGATGGCCCTCATCCGAGAGGAGTTTCAACATGCATCCGGGAGTATTGTTTCAATGAATACCATCCGTAAGGAAGCCCATCTGCTTGGTTTTCATGGTCGTGCTGCTGCCCATAAGCCTTTTATCACAAAGACCAACCGCGCTGCTCCGTTAATGTGGTGCAAAGCACATCGAAATTGGACCGTATATCAGTGGAAACGGGTTCTTTGGAACGACGAATCAAGGTTCACCCTTTACCATTCTGAAGGCAGGGTCTGAGTCTGGCATCTCTCTGGAGAACGTCTCCTGCCAGAATTCATTGTGCCAACTGTCAAGTTAGGCGGAGGTGGAATTTTGTCTGGGGGGTGTTTCTCCTGGTATGGACTGGGACCCTTGGTCTCCAATCATGGTAAGCTCAACGCCGATGCCTACTGCACTATTTTGGATGACAATGTGCTTCATACGTTGTGGCCGTTTTACTGGTTGGACCCCTGTTACTTTCAGGACGATAATGTCAGTTGTCATGTTTCGAGGTTAACCAAAGCTTTGTATGGTGCCAATGGAGTTCATCGAATGGACTGTCCTGCCCAGAGCTGAACCCTATGGAGAACCCCTGGGACTAGTTGGATCGCCGAATTAAGGTGTGCACTACCCTTCCAAAATCGATGACAGAACTTGTATGTCTACTCCAAGCCGAGTGGAAGACAATACCACTAGCTGCAATACGAAGACTTGTGGAGAGTATGCCCCAGAGGGTTCACGCTGTAATTGCCTCTCGTGGAGGCTCTACCAACTATTTTTAATAAAGTTAGTTTTAATAAAGTTAGTTGATTTTGAATAAAGTTAGTTTTCCTTTGCTACCACAGGTGTCCAAATACTTATTGGTAGACAGTGTATATAGTATACGAGGATTATTCAACATTTTATTAATACGCTCATCTATGTTAACGATTTTAAAACTTTATTCAGGATTATTTATAATACAGACCGAAGCAGCTAGTACAAAATATAAAATATGATTTCAATGAAATGTATCTAATTTCAATGAGAATAAGAGTTTCGCTTCGAAGTGCAGATACTTGTGCATACTCAAGGTTGTATTCTGAGCAAAAGATTATTTTCAAGTATTCGCTGCAATAGGTTATCTCACTCGATTGGTTAAGAAAACAAAGCACAACAATAGAACAATAAAAAAATCTAACAGCACAGTGTAAGAAATTCAATATTTAAGTCTCACTTTTAGGAATATTTTTTAAATGGTTGCAAGAAAAAGCTCTTTTCCTTATTATAGCAAGCTGAATTTTACAGCTGTAACATTCAGAAACTGCTGCAAGCAAATTTTTTTTTCATTGTACAAACTGAAAGGAAATATTGCAATCCCAATAAATTTCAAGGCTCAAACTTCAAAGGAAATATTTATGTTGACATGACTAACTAAAGTTTGAGCATTTTAATTGTTACGTCTAGATACGTACTAGGAAACTTTAATTCCAAAACTTTAATATCTATTTTGACCAATCCTGAACTAGTTATGAAGTCTTCTCTTCTTGTCCGTACATACGTCCGTATATACACTCATGTCCATAAATTAACACTAAATCTACCAAGAGGGGTCAAATGACCCCATTTTCCGTTATTTTTGCCATTATAAAAAATGTCTGGTAGTTTTAGTGTTAAGGATAATTCAGAATCACACAGAAATTGAGCTCTAAAATAAAAATTTCACCTGTAGAATTATCACACACATCTTGAAGAAGAATATGCAAATTGCAGGAAACCACCAAATGGCGTGGATATTACGTCACAATGACGAGAGTGTATGAAAGGGGTATATAAGGAATGGTAGCAAAGATGTAAAATTGTTCACAAGCGCTTTAAAAGCCTTTCATTGCGATAACCGCATAGTTATGGCACAAAGGAAGCATTTGGATGATTTTTTACGTGGTAGAATTATCGGACGACTGGAATGTGGACGTACCCAGCTGGAAGTATCCGAGGAACTTGGAATCGCCCAGAGTGTCATCTCCAGGCTTTGGCAACGATTCAAACATGATGGTAATGTGAGTAGATGTTACAGCACAGGTCGCCCCCGAGTTACTACGCCGAATGATGACCGGTATTTGGCAGTTACTGCCAAAAGAAACAGACGGAGCACAGCATCAGACCTGTCTCGTCAGCTCTCTTCAGCTACCGGTACGACAGTTTCAAGGCAAACCGTGTACAGACGCTTAGGGAACATTGGTCTATATGCTCGTAGGCCTATCAGATGTGTTCCCCTTACCGCAACTCACTGTCGCCTGCGATTATGCTGGGCTAGAGAGCATGCATTGTGGACACCGCAACAGTGGTCTTGTGTGATGTTTTCCGAAGAGTCCAGGTTCAGTTTACATTCTGATTCTCGCCGGACTTTCATATGGAGAGCGCCAGGTACCCGTTACCACCAAGAGAACACCATTGAACGACACCGTTACGGTGGTGCAGGATGGCTCGTTTGGGGAGTAATTATTCTTGGTTCCAGAACTGACCTGCATGTTCAGAGTGTAACGATGACAGGCCACATCTATCGGGATGTCATCCTGGAACAACATGTACGTTTGTTTCGGGGCGCCATGGGTCCTGAATTTCTGTATATGGATGACAACGCCCGAACTCACCGTGCAAACATTGTAGACGAATGCCTTCAATCGGAGGATATCACCCGTATGGATTGGCCAGCATACTCACCGGACTTGAATCCAATAGAGCATGTGTGGAACATGCTTGGCCGACGAATTGAGGCCCGTCAACCCCCTCCCAACTGTCTATCGGAACTTCGGAGGGCATTGCTTGATGAGTGGTGTAATTTTCCCCAAGATCAGATTGATAATCTGATACTCAGCATGCGTAGGCGTTGTAACGCTTGTATTGCATCGTCCGGGAGACATACTCCGTATTAACCATCATACTAACCATGTTATACTGTTATCTGTAAATAGGTTCTTTTTTGAAATTTGCTCCAGGGAGTAAAAATCGCAATTTTTATTAATTATGTCAAACATATATCATCTTTTTTGCTCTTTACTTTTTGTTTAATAAATAGACTTTACAAATAAGTCAAATTTGTTTTGCTTTTGTCTCTTTCATTGCCTGAACTTCATTATCCTTAATTTATGGACATGAGTGTATCTCACATAACGCAAAGACTATAAGGATTAAAAAAATTTTCAGGAATCTTATAACTTTAGTCTTGTGCCTCCTATTTTGGTTGCATCCTGAATCAATATACGAAATATTTAAATGCAACGAGTAATTACACTGTGGAACTTAGTATTTATTGAAATGCCGTACTAGGTCGAAATCTTATTTATTAACACTATGATAATACCTAGTAAAAATTCTTGTTTTCATTTATAATTTGATTGAATTATATGACGAAAAATTTCAATATAACGCATATTAACGCTGTGTGAGCATAAATAAAAAAAAAACGATTAGTCGTAAAATAACATTTTATATTTAGGACTATTGTCATTAGGACTATATCTCCTTCTCTTTGATTGAAATCTAAACACTGTAATAAAAAATTTCATAAAAACGTACATTTTTGTAGATAACTAAAAATATTACTAAATATTGAAATTGTATTTGTGACTATTTTAACATCTTGTTTTGCATTTTCTGATTTAGAATCTGCACTCAATGTTGCGAAAAATTTCAATATAACGCATATTAACGCTGTGCATAAATAAAAAACTGTAGACGTAGCAGATCGAATCTTGTATAAGACTAAATTAACATTTAAGATATAATCTTTCTTTCTTTTGTAATCTGAATATAACCGAAAATTTTCGATAACGTTTATTGTGTGGAAATAACTAAAAATATATTGCACTAAAAATCGAATTATGTATTTAAGATTATAAAATTTAGTTGTTCTCCTGTTCTTTGATCCCAATCTAACTGTTCTACATAACGAAAAATGTCAATAATAAAATATTGAAGGTTTTCTTCTCATTGTGTAAAATATCTCTAAGTGATTAGCCGTAACTGTAAAATTTTTGCATTAAAGACTATCACTAAAAATTTGTACCCTGTCATTTTGATCTGCATTTTAACACAACGAAATTTTTCAATATAACTAATATTACCGCTGTAGGGCATAACTAAAAATCTTTTGACCGCAGAAGATCGACATCTCGTATTTAAAATTTTGACTTAACTGAACGATTAGTGTTAGATTGTAAAGTTTTGTAATTGGATTTGTTATCTTACGTTAAATAATATTTCTAACCCTTTTGATTGTAATTTCAAATATATAGAGAGACAATTTTAGACAATTTTCAATATAACCTGTATTAATTTTGTAGATATTAGCTGAGAAAAGATTAGCCGTAAAAGTTTTTGTTTTTATCTTTATTATGACAACTGTAACGAGCCATGTAAATAGCGAAAAATCTCGTTTTAACAGTTATTTCCGGTACCGATCTGCAACATGCAATATCAATTTATGGAAAAAGATTAAAAATTTTTCAATACAGCCTGGTAAAATATAATAGGCGTACTAGAAACTGATGTGATGCACAAATCAGATTTTCTCTGATTGTGCATAAAACAATGATTTGAAGACGAAATTTCAGGAAAGAAATCACTGCGTTATTAAGCTGATATTTTACCAGTATCTGAAGGAAGATGAACAATGAGTGTGAAACTATAAGCAGCGATTTTTTTTTTTTTTTTTTTTTACATACACTTCAAGTACAAAGTTTTTCTGCAGTATGGATACGAAGATGTTTCTTCAGAGCTGAAGTAGAAAAATATGCTTTCTCACACATGCTGCAAGCAAAGAGTTTGACTCCAGTGTGGGTATGAAGATGCTTTTTCAAACTGTGAGCACGATAAAATGATTTCTCACATATACTACAGGTTTATGGTTTTTCCCCACTGTGAACAGGAAGATGCCTTTTTAAATTGAAGAAATTAGAAAATCCTTTCTTACATACGCTGCATGAAAATGGTTTTTCTCCAGTGTGGATACGAATATGGTCTTTCAAGTTTCTATTAGAAGAAAATACTTTCTCACACATGCTACAAGCAAATGGTTTCTCTCCAGTGTGGACACGAAGATGACGTTTCAAGTTGGTATTAGAGGTAAATACTTTCTCACACATACTACAAGAAACTGGTTTTTCTCCAGTGTGAGTAATAAGATGTTTTTTTTAAGTCGGAGTTACGAGAAAAATGCTTTTGCACATATATTACAAGGAAATGGCTTTTCTCCACTATGAGTTCGAAAATGTTCTTTCAAACTGTAGTAATTCAAAAATGCTTTCTCACACATATCGCAAACAAAACGGTTTTACTCCAGTGTGCACTTTGAGATGTTTCATCAAGTTGCTCCTACAAGTTAATGTTTTACCACACATATTACAAGCAAAGAGTTTTTCTCCAGAGTGAATACGAAGATGTCTTTTTAAATCGAAGTTACGAGAAAATGATTTCTCACATATATCACAAGCAAGTGCTTTTTTCAGTGTGGGTACGAAGATGTTCATCTAAAATGGATTGTTCAGAAAAGGATTTCTTACATACGCTACAAGTTAAAGGCTTTTCTGTAGAGCACTTCGAACTTAAATCGTCACACATGCTTTTATCCGTTTAAAAATTAATCAAAAAAATTTTAATGTAGCTTTCTGAATATATTTTCAAAATATCTTTCAGTGAAAAGACACATTCAATTATTACACAGACTTAGAGTCTCAAAGAGGTACATTACATTTATTTTTAATAGGTATTTCAACAATCATAGAATATGTGTTTCATTATCAGTCTATTAAATAAAATTTTCCAACTCTAATTGAACACTGAAAGATTACGTTTCATTTTAATTTCTTTATGTGAAGCATTGTGAATTAGTCTCTTTTAAAACTCACTTATCAAAAACCTGAGATCAAAAACAGTTTCACGATTTTCAACTAAAGTTTCAAACTATAAAAACTTCTACTAAAGCGTAAGATCCTTGTGTACATATGCATCAATACAGTATTTAGATGACTCGTCAAGCACCAACTGTTGAAAAATGATGAGAACGAAATATAACCTGTAAAGTAATGAAAGGAAACATTATAGTATATTGTACAAGCTTCATAAAAATCAAGGATATAGTGTATTTAGTAATAGGGATATTAAGGATTACCACACCAGTTATTGGTTAGCTTTAACTGTAAGTATCACTGCTCTGAAACAGTGCTAGAGAACATTTTTTCCCATCATGTTAAGTTTCACACATTATACATTTTGTTCTAAATAAATAACTTCATCCTATTTGACACTCATATATATTTTTTAAAAATGTTCTTTTAAAAAACCAATTATGTGTAATAATCTTTAGTTTTATATTGAGCATGTATGTTTTATTTTAATAGAAATTTAAGCAAAGTTTGCTGAAGTGGGTTCAACCCGGTAGAAAAATAAGGGGGTTGGGGAAGCCACATTCTGGGGTTTCTAAGTGGAGTGAAGTGGGTTTTTTTTTTCTCCCATAGAATATATTTAGCGCATTGATCCCTTTTATTGGCGTCTGGAAGATTTGCTAACGCAAATTATTAATACGAGGCTTTCTTTCTACATCTTTTCCCTACCTACCCTTCCGGAATAAAACACGGGGCAGATTTTATCCCCCCCCCCAGAAAAAAAAACTTATAAATGGTTTTATATTGAAAATAAAGTACAATAATTTAAAAGATTTAAAATTTTTATTCATGCTAACATATTTTTTTAAATTTGTAAAAATTTCACCTGGTTCAAACAAAGGCAAGGTGTTATAGGTCCCTCTTGTGACCCACTTCCTATGTAATCATGGATTTTCAGATGGCGATAAATTTTTGTGAAAAATCTACTCACATTTTCGTGAATGTGAATTTAACGTTAAACTGGTTACTTTCAGCAAGAGTTCTGTCTCTGTGAAAATATACAAATTTATGAATCCAAAATTAGAACAAGTTAAAGCTCCATTCTTGTTATGTCTGCAACCCAAAGAGATTTTTCCCACTAGAGGGCGCAGTCGTTATATTATTTCCCACACAGGGGAAATAATATAACGACTGAATTCCAAGTACATGTAGTGTGTGAAGTGTGTTTTTGTGATGTTTTTTATAGTTTTTGCAGAGAATGCAAGAATAGAATGTTTGTGTGTATGTCGTATGGAAGTAGTAGTTTTTTTTGTCTTCTTGGCCCAGACACCCCCGTGATTCAACATGAAAGGTAAAAAAAAATTTCCATACTTTAATTAGAGGGACATTAAAAGGAACCCTAGTCAGTGGATTCTGACAACTATGATCAACAGAAGTTGATCCGATCAGTAACAATTCTAGAGAAAATCTTTCATAAAAAGAGTTATATGTATATTTATGTACACACAAATATATACAGATTATAAATGAACATTACACTTATTTAAGAGTGTTTTTATTTATTCAAGATTTTATTTCCAGGATATTCGTAATTAGGGATGGATTGTTTATCAACACATCGTCAAATATTGATATACTTTAAGTATCGCGATAACAATATTAAAATTTTGTTCTACCGATATATCCCCGTCTTCGATAGCGTTTTTTCTACGCGCGCGATTACGTAGATCGCTAAAAGACATCCTAAATACTCCGCATAAAGTAATATTGTTCAAGTTATTACATTCGTTTGATGTCTGCTTCGTGTAATTATCCGCGTACTTGATACAAACACAAGCCAGAAAATTTGCTCTTAAGGATTATCACGTCTCTGTCCAGGTCTTCCGTAGTACATCCCAATATCTGGATAACGAAGCACTCAGGTCAATACCGAAAATTGTATTGCTCGCAATTTGTGTCGATAACTCAGTGTTTTTTTACTTGCGCACTTGTTTATAACATTAATATATCAAAAGTATTGTCCTTGATTGAAGTCACTTTTCCCGATAGGGAAACACTCGCGTCAAAACCGAAAAAACCACTGCTCGCAATTGGCATTGGTTTTATGTTTATTGGAATAATATATCAATGATATATTCTCTACAAACGCTATTGACCGACACATACTACTTAAAACTGATTTCGAACAACTACGAACATCCATGCTGAATGTTCGATGGAAGAGTTATTCGAACCTGCGGAATACGATATCGAAGATCAGTCTATCAATGAAAGGCGTTTAATTTGTATTTGAGAGAAATATAATTGAGCATAAAAAGGCAATGCAAATTAGCACTAATCCAATTTGAATAAATAATTCTGTTTAGTATCTGAACAAATTACTTCTGAACAATATGTATATTTTTTCTTTTAAGTGTTAAGATTAATTATTCCTAAGAAGTTGTTTTAACCTTTCAGAAATCTTATTTTTTTAGGAACAAATTGTTATTCTAAAAATGTTAATTGCCAAAAAAAAAAAGAAAAGGTTTGGAATGAAAGAAAGCTAAGGATATTCAAAATTAGTAATACACCCTTCTACTTTAAAGTAGTATCGCGATATATCAGTGATATCAATATAAATTTGGGACTATATCGCAATATTAAATTTCTGATATCGTCCAGCAGTAGGGCTGGACGATATCAGAAATTTAATATACAGATGTGTGAAAATTCCGTTTTTCACAGGTTAGAACTTCTTTTGTGAAGAGTTTGTTTTGAAAATGAAAAATATTGTGAAGAGTCGAACTTTAAGAATACTTATTTTGTGAAGGGTACTTTAACAGCTTCAAAATTTCTACTAAACAGACCAGGACTGATTGAAGTTTGAAAATTTAAAGCGTTACGTCTGAATGTACCAAATAGGAAACGCTGAATTCCAAAACTTTATATATCCATTTCTACCAATCCTGAAATAGTTATGACAAGTTTTCTCTTGATGTCTATTCGCACTTGCGTGATTATGTACTATGTATCTCGCAAAACAAAAAACTATTCGCCGTAGAAAGTCGAAATTTTTTTTCACAAATCTTATAACGTCTAGTAGTGCAACATTCTAGGAGTTCCTTTCTTTTGATTTTAATCTGAATTCTGTATAATAAAATCTTCAATATATCGTCAATTAATATACGTTATATTGAAATTTTTAGTCGTGTGGATAATTAAAAAACGAATAGTTGTAATTTTCTACTTAGGAATATTATAACATCTAGTTGTATAGCTTTTCATTCTGATTGCAATCTGCACTTAATCTGACGTATATTCTCAATATAAAGTATAGTAATCCTGTGCGGCATAACTAAAAATTTAAAAGACGTATAAGATAAAAAAAAAACGTGTATTTATGACTAAATTAACATCTAGTTTTCCCCCTGCTCTTTGTACTGCAATTTCAGCGGCATACAGCGAAAAATTTCGATATAACGTATATTTATGCTGTGTGGGCATAACTCAAAGACGACTTGCTGTAAAAGTTATGGATTTAGGATTATTATAACATACATCTACCTATGCTACTCCTCTATCGATTGCAATCTGAATTTTATATAACAATTTCAATATAGCGTGCAATAATATAAATTATATTGAAATTTTTCGTTGTATCAGAATAATTCAAATATTAGCCGTAAAAATATGAACATTTTATTTAGAACTATTATAACATCTTGCTGTGTTCTTCCTCCTTTGAATGCAATCTGAATTCTATGTAACAAAAGTTTCAATATATCGTGTATTAATGCATGTCATATAAAAATATTTCGTAGTATGGAGATAACTGAAAAGCGATTAACCGTAATTTTGTATTTTGGAATATTGTAACATCTAGTTGTACATCTCTCATTCTGGTTACAATCTGAAATCAAAATAAAAGAAATTTTGAAAATAACGTTATAAATACTACGGGACATAAGTAAAAATCTATAAAACGTAGATTAAAATCTAGTATCAAAGACAAAATTTGATGCAAAAATATTACTAAAGGCAGATATATTTTGATAAGTAGAAGAGAAAAAGTGTAAGCAAGCCAACACACGCAATTCTACAGAGATTACTTATTTATTAACTTAATGTTGCCAAAACAGGAAATACAAAATACTATACAGAATATAAAAGACATTGAGGTAATAATGAGCAATGCTTTGGCAGGTAAAAAAGAACACGTGAGATTAATTTAGTTCTGACACTCCTCCTTGCCAAAGTATGCTTTATCACACATGGAAGGGCTATTTACAGAAACCCAAGTATTTTCTCAAGTTAGTTAACACCGTCTTTGAAATATTTTTGGTCAAAACATCGGCTACGTTTTCTTTGGAATTTACATATTCCAGTCGAATCACACCTTGTTTCAACGTGATCACGGATGAAATGATGCTTAATGTCCACGTGTTTACTGCGTTCAGAAGTAGTTTGGTTCTGTGCGATGAACATAGCCGCTTGGTTGTCTACTTTTATAACTGAGGGTGATGGGATAAAGTTGGACATCCCCAGTTCCTTCAGCAGACCCCTTATCCATAAAACTTCTTTTGTGGCAAGGGCAGCAGCCACATACTCAGCTTCAGCCGAAGATAAAGCAACAGTAGACTGCTTCTTGCTGCACCAAGATATTGCAGCACCACCCAATATTAGAACATATCCACTGAAAGACTATCTTTCTACCTTGTCAGCACCCCAGTCAGCATCACAGAACGATTCAAGGGCTTTTCCTGTCTTTCTGAATGTAAAGGATAGATGTTTGGTTTCTTTGACGTAGCGAAAAAGATGTTTAACACTTCTCCAGTGAAATTCTGATGGTCTCTCATTGAACTGGCTCATATATGTTGCACTAAATGTAATATCAGGACGTGTTCCGCAGGCAAGGTATAACAGGCTACCTATGGCTTGCCTATATGGAATTTTGTCGCTTTCTGCCTTTACATCCTTCCACTCCTCATCGTTTACCTTTTTGGTGTTTTACAGTAGGATCCATGGGTGTTGATGCTCCCTTTACCAGGTTTAATTTGAACTCCTCCAGAATTTCTTCTATGTAGGCAGTCTGATCTAATGTTAAGGTGCCATCAGCATGCTTCTGGATCTTCATAGATAATATTTCACTAGCTTCACCAAGGTCTTTCACTTTGAATCTTTGTGCAACCTTATGCTTAAATGTAGTTATTTCCTCTGGATTCCCTACAATTAACATGTCATCTACATAAATACCAAGATATAATGATTTGTTTGGATGGTAATAAATGCATGGATCACATTTTGAGCGTGACAGTCCACAATTCTTTAAGAAAGTATCAAAGCACTCATTCCATTGTCTCCCTGATTGTTTTAAACCATACAAGCTTCTTTTTAAATGACACACTAAACTCTCTTTACCTTGCTTTTGAGATCCTTCAGGTTGTACCATGTATATATATCTTCCTTGAGTATACCATTTAGATAGGCCGCCGTAATATCCATTTGGTGAATTGCCATTTGTAACTCCACAGCGAGAGCCAAAAGGATTCTCATGGATTTTATCTTTAGAACAGGGGAGAAAGTTTCTGTGAAATCTCTGCCAGGAACTTGCAAGTAGCCTTTTGCTACCACTCGAGCTTTATATTTTATCACTTCTCCCTTAGCATTCTGCTTTACTTTGAATACCCATTTTCATCCTATGGGCTTAATGCCGACTGGCTTTGGAACCAACTCCCATGTCTGGTTTTCGTGTAAATTGGACAATTCGTCCTTCATGGCTTCTTTCCACATTTCTGCATTTGGAGAACTCATTGCCTCTTTTACAGTGGTCGGGTTATCAGGTCTTGGACAGCAGGTTGTTCTTCACAAGTAACTTTGTATAGCACTGGATCCCCATAATAAGTTTTGGGTCTCCTTCCTCTGGTGCTTTTTCTGACCTCAATTGGGTATTTCTTACTGGTATCAGATTCTCCCGACATTGTTGGTTCTGTATCTTCACTTTCTTCTACTGTGTCATCTATTATGGCTTCAGAGTGATTAGCTTCTGTGGCGGTACAGCTAATGGGTACTTCAAAAGGGACTACATTTGCTTCAGTGTCCGAATTACACCCAAGATTTAAATTTAAGGTTAATTCCCTCTTCTTTTCTTGACTAGCTGTCTGGCTCCTCCTCAATGGAAAAACGTTCTCTTCAAATTTGACGTTCCTGCTCACTAGAAACTTGTCTTCTTCCATGTTCCAGAGCTTATATCCTTTTACACCTTCAGGACATCCTATGAAAACACATTCTTGAGCACGTTTCCCTAATTTCCCTCTTTGCTGTGACTTATCAATTTGAACGAAGACTCTACAACCAAAGATTCTCAAGTGACCACTTTGCACAGGCTCCTTGGTCCAAAGCTCTTCCGGTATGCTTCCCTGGATAGCTTTTGATGGACACTTGTTGCGCAAATAGCAGGCGGTAGTCACACCATCTGCCCACAGTTCATGAGGAATGTAAGAATCCAGGAGGAGACATCTAGTCATGTCAAATAAAGTGTGGTTCATTTTTTCGGCGACTCCATTTTGTTCTGGTGTCCGAGGAACTGTAAGTTGCCTTGTTATCCCATTTTTCATTAAGAAATCATCAAATTCCTTGCTAACATATTCGCCTCCATTATCACTTCGAAGAGTAGTGATTCTGAGTCCGTGAAAATTTTCAGCACATGTTTTGTATTCGATGAATTTTTTCAAGGACTTGATCTTTAGATTTCATGGGTTTAACCACAACGTACCTTGAATAGTCATCAACAAAGGTAAGAGAATTTCTTTTACGCTGACCCAGGCTTGAGCCCATACAGCAGCACACACTACTGACGCCAGTCGAATACAACAGCAACCCATAACAGCTACCAAGCTGCTGCTGACCTACGCGACTGAAGCTTAATTTGGACTCCCCCAGCAATGAACAAGCACTACAGAGGCAAGTTCGGCTACCAGGGAAGACACTAGGAAAAGATCACTCAGGCACCCCGGGATCGTGAACCCCGTACACACCTAAAGGAGGTGTGCCCCTGGGGGGATCAACAAAGGTAACAATGTACTTTGATCCACCTTTTGATGTAGGTGTTATAGGTCCGATTACGTCGCTGTGTATCAACTGAAGTACTCTCGTTGAACGCTCAGTTTTTTCCTTAGGGAATGGAGTCTTCTTCATTTTTCCCAAGACGCATGTTGAGCAGACAGTTTCTCGTTCTGGGATTTCCTTGCACGCCTTGTTAGAATCGTCCCTTTTTAAAAGTTTCTTAACTGCATCATTATGTAAATGTCCTAATCTTCTATGCATAATTTCTTCATGTTTAGAAAGGTAGATTTTGTGCGTTTGTTCTTCTTCAATTTTTGTATAATCTTCCTTGCCTGTGTGCTGTGAGGATAACCTTATCTTTTTTGCCTAGGGTCCCTCAAGATTGCTTTGCCTTTCTCAAACGAAACTATCATCCCCATCTCTTCTATTCTTCCCTTTTAAAGACTTGAACGTGCAGTTAAGACTCTCACTGAGAGCATTACTATTGCGGCCCAAAATTCATCTACCAAACTTCATGTACCTAGAAAACACAAGCTACCTAAATATATCAAGGAGCTTATACGAAAACGAAATACTGCACGTAAATTTTTCCAAATTTACCGCACTTCTGATGCCCGGCAAGAATTTCTAAATCTCGGTAGAATTGTGAAACGAGAAATTCGTAAATTCAGAAATAAAGATTGGGAGGAGCTTATCAGCAGTCTCTCTCTCCGAAGATAAATACACTCTGGAGATTCAGGAAAATGCTTAAATCAAATTCTGTACATTTTTTCCACCCATTCACAGCAGTAATGGGATCGCCTTTGACTCAAAGAGCAAAGCAGATGAAATTACAGATGTATATGAGGAACAATTCTCCCCAAATTCTGACATTGAAGACGAGGATCACGATATTATGGTATCTGATACGGTTCATGACTTCTTGGCGAATGCGCCAAGTATTCCTCTCTCCCCTACGAGCGTTGCTGAGGTTTTGGCCGCCATTAAAAATCTTAAGAATTCAAAAGCTTTAGGTATTGATTTGATTACTAATAAAGCTATCAAAAATTTACCACCAAATGCAATTATTTATTTTACGGCCATTATAAATTCTATTCTAAAATTCTCATACTTCCCAGACTTATGAAAGACTGCGGTTGTATGTCCAATTCCAAAACCTTCAGCCAATCTTACTTTTGCAGAGAACTATCGCCCTATTAGTTTACTGAGTTGCCTCAGCAAAATTACTGAACGCATAATATGCAATCGTCTGGAACTCTTTCTCACCACTAATAATATTCTGATTCCAGAGCAATTTGGCTTTAGAAGCTCACACAACACTACGAATCAGTTGCTCCGAGTCGTAGAACTCGCTAGCGAGGGTCTGCAGACGAGGACGCCATCTGGTGCCATATTTTTAGACATTGCTAAGGCCTTCGACCGCATCACGCACGAAGGACTCATTTTCAACCTAATTCAGCTCCAGTTGCCTGATGCCCTGATACTATCTTAGCAATCGTCGATTCACGGTCCGTGTCCAAAACAAATTTTCCTCTCTGAAATTTATTACTGCGGAGGTTCAGCAAGGATCAATCCTTGGCCCCACTCTATTTAATCTCTATATTAATGATATTCCAAAAACTGATTTTACAAATATAGCTCTGTACGCGGATGACACGGCCATCTACACACAGGCTCCTTATATTAATTCTGTTTCGGCTTACATTCAACATCATCTTGATGCTCTGGAACCGTGGCTCATTAAATGGAAAATCAAAATTAATACTGATAAATGTCACGCGATCTTTTTCTCGCGCTCATATAAAACTCCGCCACGGCTTTATCTTTATAACGATCCAATAAATTGGGAGAATTCAGTAAAGTACTTCATCATCGATCGTCGGCTTACCTGGAAGCCACATATTAAATATATTGAGAACCTTTTGATCCAAAGTCTTCATGATCTACGGTATCTTCTTTACTCACCGTAATTAAGTGTTCGGCTTAAGACTCTTCTACATAAAACAATAATACTGCCCCGCGCGAGCTATGGCGCGCCAGTATGGTCATATGCTTTTCCCTCAAACATCAAAATTCTCGAAGTAGCGCAAAATAAAATCTTAAGAAGAATTGTTAAAGCTCCAAGCTATCTTCGAAACGACATTATACGTCGTGATCTAAATTTAACCACCATTAAGGAACATTTTTCGTAAAGTATCTGAAAAATTTTTTACCACGATCAATAGTATTCCTAATGAAATAATTGCTGAACTCCCGGACTACGATTTCGCAGATCCAGAGTTCAGACGACGGCCTAGGGCCTCTCTTCTAAATTTATAAATATCACAGTTATCACTTTTCACATGTTATTTGGCTATTCTGTGCTTTAAACACACTAATATTCAAGCTATATACAGTTGCCTATTCCTACAATACGTATTTTAGCATTAGGCTACACCCTTCGACTCCGATCAGTGCAATTCTCATTGCCGTCCTACTTTTTTCAATTTTTTAAGATATCGCCCCCCCCCCTCCAAATTTTTGCAGATACTAAATATTAGGCCCCTCCCCTTCATAATATTACTCTGCAGGTAAACTGTAAAAAGAATTTTTTTAATTCTAAGCAGCAGAACAAGAAAAGTCAGATTAATTTAACTTTTTTAATGAGGTAGCTTAGCCTCCTCCCACTTCACCAAGAGAAATTCTATTCGCTGTTCGCCAGGATCCGAATTACGATCCCGAACAAGCTTGTAATGCATTATAGTCTTATTTTAAATGTATTTACTCCTATTTAACCATATTTAATCGCATTTTAACCATATTTAATCAATATTTAACAAATATTTAATCGCATTTACTCTCATATTTATTGATTTAATCACCATTATTTTATTTTACTCTCATTTTATATATTTAATTTTTATTTAAATACTGGCATTGTGTTATGAACTCACGAATCAACCCTTCTATCTCTTTGCTCTTTTATGTGTTTTACTTTTCGCTCGTTGTCATTTTTTTGTGCTTACTGATAGAAGCCTCTGGATTAACGGGCTAGGCCCATAGAGTCCAGTTGCGTCATCACCTTTGATGCCTTTGATACTGGCATCTTCATATTTACATTATCTCAATGAACCGCTCCCTCTTAAAACGAACTATCTTTATAACTAGAAATATACCCAGCCGGGTAAAGTGCTCTGAAAATAACCGTTAAATGGAGAACGATAGGTACAATAAGCCCTCAAAATGAGGAAAAATTTTTTCCATGACCTTTAACATGCATCGCTATAGACCAGCCATACTCAACCTTTTTTTTATAGGGGCCACAAACACGTTTCAGTCACGGTAGCCAGGGCCGCAAGTAAAAAATAATTAGGTGTATAAATGAAAAAGTAATATCAACCTAATGAATTATTTAGTTTAATGTAAAAAAGAACTTTTAACTAAGATGCTGACTTACTTATATGTATATCTAATGAGACTTTTGGAACTGAGAGCATTTTTTTTAAACTTTACCAATATCTGGCTTGTCGTTGCATGCTACTCTTATTATATCATCCAAATGGGAATCTGTCAGTTTATTTCTATATACACTCTTTGTGTATTTCATCTTTGAAAAAGATGATTCGCACACATACGTTGACCCAAAAAATGTTAGCATTATTTGGGCACATCTTTGCACGCTTTTATATTTTTGGGGAACAATGCTCCAAAATTCCACATATTCCCTTTTTTCTTTGAAAATTACTTCCAGGTTGGTGTCATTTTTAAAATCAATAAATTCATCAAACAACTCCGAGTAATTACAATTTAAAACTGAAGCCAACTCAGAAATAGTTGGTGTCTTTAAATGCCATGGATTTTCTACAAGTAACAAACAATTTTTTATTTTTCTGAGATCTTGAAACCTTTTTTGAAATTCGTTTAATAGTGCAGTTATAAAATTTGAAATTATGGAGCAGTTTTCTTCTGAAATGTTAATACCGTCCTCTCTGGTTTTTATAATAGTTGGAAAATTGTGCAGCTGTTTGTTCTGTATTTCATTATAATAAATACTTAGCTTTTCCTCAAATGCAAACACTTTATTTGCCATATTGGACACTGTGTTATTTTCGCCTTGTAGACTGATTGAGATTGTTTAGTTTTTCCGTAATATCACATAGAAAACCTAAAAGACACCACCATTCATCGTTTTGTAATTCTGGGTACCCTTTATTATTTTGCTCTAAAAATAGGAATATTTCATGGCGTAATGAAAAAAACCTTTCAAAAACCTTTCCTCTACTAAGCCATCGCACCGAGGTATGCAAAAGAACGTCGCTGTGCTCACTTCCCAGTTCTTCACGAAGGGTTTTAAATTTTCTATGGTTCAGTTCTTTTGCTCGTATATAATTGACAATATTGATAACTGATTTTCATTACAGCTGCTATTTCTGGTTGTACAGCACGGGCCGCCAAGTTTTCTTGATGGATAATACAATGGAATGTTATTAAATTGCTGCAATTATATTTTTTCTTAAATAATGAAATGAAGCCATTTTCGGATCCAGTCAATGAAGGACAACCATCTGTACACAAACACACCATTTTTTGCATATCAATTTCATGATGTTCTAAAAAATTACAAATAGTATCAAGGTAATCCGTGCCTCTGGTTTGACTTTTCATTGGCAGTAATTTTAAAAAGTTTTCATGAATTTCATTGTTTTCTATACAATATCTAGCAAACACCGAGCACTGCGATGTTGCTGAAATATCGGTGCTGGCATCAAATGCTAAACTGAAAAATTTGCATCTTCTTAGGTTTTTTAATATATCATCGGAAATAAATTTAGAAATGTCTTCAATACGCCTGGTGCAGGTTGAATCCGACAGCTGTATTTTTTTATATCAGATACTATTTGTTTTTTGTTACTGTATTTATCAAAAAGTATATTAGCAGCACTAATAAAGCATTCCATTACAATTTCCGCATCGGTAAATGGTTTCATATGCTTACCAAGAATGTAAGAAATTTCATATGATGCTTTTGTTACCTCCGAGTCTTGTGATAATGCCGCGAACATAATATTTTGTTGCTCATGCAATGATCTCTTAAAAAAACTCAATTTCTCATTTCTCAAAGACGATCCGGGAGGAAAACGTTTCTTCGAAATCTTTATGTTTTGAAGTGAAATGACGAGAAATATTGTTTTTCTTCAATATGATACTTTCCCGACATATCACTCCTGACATTATTTTGAAAATAATAGGTATACTTAATTTACAAAACAAAACTATTATTTGGCAGAGGACTCGGGTACGTACACAAATTTAGTTTAATAATTTAGATTAAATTTATAACAAGTTTAGTTTCGATCGACAATCAAAGCTACACGCACTTAGGTCCATGGATCTTACGGTCTGGCCACGCGCAAACACGAGCGGCGGGGCGACTTGCCAATGAGGAATTTTCACGTTTTCTAATTTTGATTTTAAACGATAGAAGACAAAAAAGTAAGCAGGACAGTAGCTATTTTTCTTTCATTTGGGGGCCTAATGAGTGATTTCTAATGGGTTTTATAGCGGACTCTTTAACGTCTCTCAAAAACGATACTTTTTCTCCGCCGAGTTTGTGACGTCATCGTTCATGTAGACACCGAGCGCCTATGCTGTTTACATGTTAAAAGGCGACTTTTAAATTTGTTTTTGTGTAAAGTATCGCATATAATAGAAATTTTTTTTGTTATGTCTGGCATTAAAAAATCATACTCTAAATATTGTATTCTGCCACTCTGTAAAAATACAACAAATAATTGCAATGAGAAGATATTTTTTATCGTCTCGAAAGACCCACATACACGTAAAATCTGGACAACTGCGATGAAAAGGGATAAGAAATTAAACCCCAAATTATCATATAAATCATCTTTATGGGTTTGTGAAGACCATTTCTCGGTCAGTAAATGCTTGCTTTTGTTTAAATATTACTAATTTAGAACAATAAAAGTATATAAAAATACATCTATACCTTTAAAAGGATTGTTGATTAACCACTGCTATTTAACTTTTAAAACTGCTAATTTTCGAGTATTATCACAGAGTTCAAGTACAATAAATATTTTAAATATTAAAGCATATAAATATCGAAAAACATATAAATATCTAAAGCATATAATTATCTAATAAAGAACTCGGGGGAGGGGAAGTTTTTACCCCCCCCCCCCACCCCCCCCCCCCCCCCCCCCCCCCCCCCCCCCCCCCCCCCCCCCCCCCCCCTTAATAATAATTCCCCCCCCCCCCCCCCCCCCCCCCCCCCCCAATATACTGTCTTAAGGTATTATAAATATTTTCTTCAGAGATGCATACTTTCTTGTGTATCAAATCACAGTGATATTTTTTCGATTAAATTGGTGACTAATTTGAAAAAAAGTATAATATTTTTAAAATACTTAATAATGATATTACTTTAAAAATTAAATTTAATTTGAGAAATTTTAAATATTTTTTAATTTGACATTAATATTAAAGGCAATAAAATTGTATTGCTATTTAAAAATGTATAAATAATTAAGTAAAGCCGTTTAAAGATTTTAAATTTCTTTTCATCATATTTAAAATATCTAAGAATTGGTTTGGTTTTGGAGTGCTACTGTCTACTTTTTGCAACACGAAGGCTAATGAGACCGGTCTCACAATAAATACCTCCTCTAATTTTTATTTTAATATTACATCCGTCTCTATTTATAAAAAACGATGCTACTACAAATGTGTGTGTATATGATATATGTATATTTATTTGACTTGTTTGTGTTTACAAACAAAAGAGCTGTGTTTAGCATGAATAAAGTATTAATACATGTTAAGTAAAATTGGAAAAAAATATAAATGATTTTACATACCTTTGGGTTTTAATTCCTCGTATTTCTGCTCCCATAAAATCCGGGTTTTTTTTCCAAGAAAGAAAACATTGACATGCTGTCAATTTTCGGGAGGTTGTCTGATTGTCGTTTGGTAAATCCAGGTAGAAGAGACATTTATGACAAATTGAGATAACTAAGCTATCTAGATCGATAAAATAAACCTTCAGATTTAAATAAAAATAAATTTTGATAGCAAGAAAATTTTAGGAACTTGCAAAAACAAAATCGGAAAATAGTGCGCGCTTAAAAGCAATACAAAAATATTGGTCTGCATGAACGATGACATCACAACCAATCACGGAGCGTTTTGATGTCACGTGATTTTCGCTTAACTTTAAAATTAATTTTTTAAATGATGGACATAGTTTTTTACATTTTTGAGAACATTTTTGGAATCTACGAGTCTGAAATTATCAGAAAAACACTAAGATGTTCGAATCCCCCACATGTGCAAATTCCTCATTAGTAAAACACACGTCTCATTACACATGACAAGCAATGTTTAGCTTCGCAAGTCGCCCCGCCGTCCGCGTTTGCGCGTGACCAGACCTTTAAGGGGATTCCCGACGTCGCGTATTTCGTATTGTTCCAACACCTCCTAAAAGAGCAAGCCGTAGTACGGGTTACCAACATGACGTATGACGTAGGTTACGTAGGCCCAAGAAAAGCTACCTAAGTTTTCCACATTTTAACCTTCATCATGTGGTGCGAATTGGCGTGAGTTTGGCTTCTTTGTAACCACATAATTTACTGCGGCAGACGATTGTATTTGGCGATGTTTTACTCGAAACGTGCGAGATTTCTGTGTCGTACATTCTACGAGTACAAGTTTGACAAAGTATTTTGCCATCCTATAATTATCTGTTAGAATCTTAGAATCTTCAATAAAATGGTATATAAATGCATTGTGCCTAAATGCAGAGGAAATTACAGCAAAGAAGGACAGAATGTGTCAACTTTTGGATTTCCAAAAAATGAAGATTTAAGAAAAAAATGGATATCGGCGATTCTACGTGACTGCAATATTACAAAGAATTCCAGAGTAAGTATTTCTTATATATTTCTTTTGCTTAGTAACAAAATTAATTCAAAATATTATTCAATTACTTGGGTTTTACTAATTATAGCTTTTTTAAAATGTTTTTAAATATAATTTGAAAATATACGAATATTTCGATTTCCCTGATACATTGTTGCTTCATATTAATCTTTCTTTATTCATAAAGAATTATTTATAACATTGATATCTCCCTAAAAACAATCATTATACATAATGCAACTATTTCAAAAACAAAAATAATCTAATATTTGCTTATTACAAAATTTTAAGAACAATTTTATATTTTACTTAAAATTAATTTTTTCTTTATTTACTGATCTTATTAGTACTACTTTACTGTAACTAGTCTCTCCTGTATAATATGTAGTATAGTAGTATTATAAATTGATACATTTATTAATGACCGGTAATCTTATTAAGTTTAGGTATGTGAACTTCATTTTGCTGAACATGATATAATGCAACTATTTCAAAAAGAAAAAATAATCCAATATTTGCCTTATTCTGCTACAAAATTTTAAGAACAATTTTATATTTTACTTAAAATTAATTTTTTTTCTTTATTTACTGATCTTAGGAGCACTATTTTACTGTAACTAGCCACTTCTGTATATTATGTAGTATAGTAGTAGTATTATAAATTCATAAATTTATTAATTACTGGTAATCTTATTAAATTTAGGTATGTGAACTTCATTTTGCTGAACATGACATAAGACGTTCAACAGAATTTTTTTGTGGAAAAAGTGGGAAGAGGACAATAATACAGATGGAGCAGCCAAGATTAAATGATGGAGCTATTTCTACTGTCTTTGAAAGGTGCCCGGAGTATTTATCAACACATAAAGTTTCAAGAGAGGATCCAGATACCCCCCCCCCAAAAAAAAAAAAAGAAGAAGAAGAATTGAATATGCACAGTTACATTTAGTTACATAACAAAGCAAAAAGTCCTTTGATGATCATCTTCAGAAATTCAAAATTGATAGTATTTCTGACTTGGAGCATAAGATTTGTTTAATTGATATGCCTGATGGATTTAATTCTGTAAGTAACTCTAAAAATGGAAATTTTTCTTTCGTTAAAATAACTGTAATGGATAACATTCCTCACTATTTAATGTTAGTTATTGACGAAAATCTATGTGTAAATATTTTTAAAGGTAATTTAAAGTTATCAAAAGTTGACAAATTTTGCTTTCTGATGAATGTTAAAAATCTACAAGAAATTTCAAATATTTTAAGTGCTTTAAATCAGAATTGTGGTTGTAAATTAAATGAAAGAGAAAATTTAATTATTTCCTTAACTGACCTTTTGAATAGGTTAGAAAAAGTTTGTTCACCAAATGAAGCAATAAGTATTAGCTTTCTTAAAGAGCAAATCTCCCTAATTTTTACTCATAAAAAGCAAAATAGGTATAATTCTAATTTACTAATCCTATCATCGGTTTTTTCTTCAATTTCTCCTCATTCTTATAATTTTTTGAGAAATAGTGGAGTTTTAATTCTACCTCACCCCTCAACTTTAAAAAAATGTTTTGTTATTATAACATGAACATACTTTTATTAATTTGAACAAATTTATAAAGCCAATTGCTCTTGTATATGTTATTAAGTTTTTCTGTAAATTCGGTATTAAAATATGTAAATAGTTGTAATTTTTGGGTCATTTAACAAAGAATGGGGAAATATTTTTGCATAAAAATTGCATTTTAATTCATTATATTAACTAAACTGGTTTAAAGTATTCTTTTGATAATATAATAACTGTTATTTCTCATTACTTAGTTATAAGAAAAATGTTAAACTATGAATAAAAATTTTTGAAATTTCACAATCAATGAAATTGCAGTGAGTGTTGTTTTTTATATTTTATTAGTTGAAGAAAGTATTTAATTTTTAAAATTTATAAGAATGGACATTCTTCCGAATTGTTATTAAAATTGTAAAAAAAAAGCCACTAACATATTGCTAAATAATTTTTGTAAATTTAATAATAATAAAAATTTTTATGCACCACATTAAAAAACGAAAGAAAGGAAACTTTGATTAACTCGAAAGTTCCTGAAGGTTAGTGTTATTTAATATCAGATCACAATTGTCATGTATATATGTATACTTATATAATGCAACTGTTTTTGTAATGTTTCAATTTAATGTAAATTTCTCTGTCTGCAAAGGATTAATGATTAAATAAATGAATTGGATACATTATTTTGCTTTGTTTTTCATTTGAAACAATAATACAATACTTTAATTGCTACTGTAATATTTAATGCATAGTAATAAAAAAAATAAAAAGCCTTGTGATGAACAACATAATCTAAATAAAAAAAATTACAGGAATTTTTACTATGCAAGTGTGGACTTTTACTGCAAGTCATACTTAAATATACATATATATTTAAATCCTTTTTCTGTTTGGAAAGTTTCCATAACATCATCAATAATAGTTTTATAAATCAAAGGAGGAATATAAAGTAATTTATTTCATGTAGATTTTCTTTCTAGTAATGAGAAATTTATTGAAGTAAATTGTTTTATTAACATTTTCATTTTAACTTGAATAAATGTGTTTAATAACAACCAAATTTATGGGATTTTTAAACTGAAAATTGTGTGTAAAATGTGCTCCATAATTTTATGCAATATTCTGATACTTAAAAATGCTTTGGTAGAGAGAAACAGCCGAAAAATAATTCGTGGAAAAATCAGGAATGTGATATAACGCATTCTTTTGAAGACGTAGGCCTAGCTACGTGACGTCACATTTCTCATACTACGGCTTGATCCTTTGCGCAACCATAGATTAGGATAGTTTGCGTTTCCAATTTAAGCAAATTATTGATATCACTCACATTCCCATACTTCCCGTTCAATTACCAACTCTTTGAAGGGCGCGAAATTTGAAGTTGTTTACAAATAAGTTGTAACTACCTAGTTTAATAATTGGGCCAAACCAAAAAGCCTCCGCGGGCCGCAGGTTGAGTATAGCGGCTTTAGTGCATTCATCATTTTTATTGGCGTCTGGAAGATAAGCTAACTTAAATTACTAATACACAACTTTCTACATCTTTGATCCACCAACCATCCAGAATTATATAAAAAAAATACAATTATTTACATATAAAGCAATCAATACTATAGGTTTTCTTACTAACTGCTTTCAAAACAAAGCATAACAGCAGAAACTCAAAAAGAATCTAACAGCAGAGTGTAGGAAGATGAACGTTTTTATCGCAATTTCACGAATACTTTTTAATTTAATTGAAAGCATAAGGTATTTTCCTTATATAGCAAGATATATTTAAGAAATGTAACATTCGAGATTTCGGCAAGAAACGGTTTTCACTTCCTTGTACAAAGTATTTATTTTGACCATCACTGACATAAGTTTGAATATTTTAAGTGTTACGTTTGTATGTACGTACTAGAAACTTAAAATATCCATTTTGACCCATCATGAACTAGTTATGAATAGTTTTCTATTGACGTCTGTACACATATACGTATTTACGAGCATAAGTACAATGTATCTCGCATAACAGAAAAACTGTTAGCTGTAGAAAGACAAAAATTTATTTTGCAGAACTGCTATAACGTCTAGTTATACACCTCTGTTTTGCATTCCCAGATCTATTTAAGGAGAAATTTTAATTCAACGAGAATTTACACTGCTAGGAATAACTGACAAGTGAAATGACGTAACATGTCGAAATTTCGTGTAATTTGATTATGATAAGATCTAGTTAAGCTCTTAATCATTTGATTGCAATTTGAACACTATATAGCGAAAATTTTTAATATAACGCATATTGATACTATGTGGGCATAAATCAAAAAACAATCAGCCGTAAAATGTTGACATTTTGTATTTAACACTATTCTATAACATCTTGCTGACTGCTACTCTTTTAACTGCAATTTTAAGTCTATATAACAAAAATTTCATTATAACGTACAATAATATACGTTACAATAAAATTACTTGTTGCATGAAAAAACTCAAAAACGATTAGCAGTAAAATTTAAAAATTTGGTTTTAGAACTATTATATTGCATACTGCTGTGCAATTTTTTTTTTTTTTTGGGGGGGGGGGGATTGCAATTTAGTTATATTACAAAAATTTCAATATTGCGTGCTTTTATGAACATTATATAGAAATATTTCGTAGTATTGGGATGACTAAAAAACGATTAGCCGTAATTTATATGTAGAGCTATTGTAACATCTAGTTGTACATCTCTCATTCTGATTACAATCAGCACTCAATATAACGAAAAGTTGAATATCGTATTAACGTGGTGGGAATAAAATTTTATTAAAAAAAATAAGTCCAACACCTTTTGCCATCTTTCTGGTAGTAGCATAATTCCACGCTCATAAAATTTTTGGTCTTTGCTGGCAAAAAACTGATCGAAGTGGTTTTTGACTTCCTCATTTGAGGTGCAGGTTTTTACCGTCTAAAAATTTTTGGAATGACCGAAACAAATAATAATCCGATGGTGCCTGGTCTGGAGAATTTGGTGGGTGTGGTATTGTATCCCATTTAAGCTGTAAAAGCTTTTGGTGAGTGACCAAACTTGTGTGAGGTTTCGCGTTGTCTTGGTGAAACAGTACACCTTTCCTGTTGATTAGTTCTGACCTTTTCTGTTGAAGTTCATCATTCATTTTGTCCAGCTGATGACAGTAGACTTCCGAATTAATCGTTGTGTTATCCGGTAAAAGCTTAAAAACAACGATTCCTTTAAAATCCCACCAAACAGACAGCATCACCTTTTTTTGGTGAATATCGACTTTGGAAATGGTTTGAGCCGGTCCATCTTTTTTACTCCATGACCTCTTGCGTTTGACGTTGTTGTATATAACCCATTTTTTGTCCCCAGTGATGATGTGCTTCAAAAACGGATCATTTTCGTGACGTTTGAGAAGCGAATCGCAGACGTCAATGCGGCGACACAGATTTCTCTCTGTGAGAATATAGGGAACCCATACATCGAGCTTCGAGGATAATACCAGGCCTTTCAAGTGGTCATAAACTGTTGAATTTGATAAATTTAACCTCAATCTGATCTCACGTGTTGTTATTCGCCGGTTCGCATCAACTAATGCCTTTATCGCGTCTTTATCAGCTTCCACCGGACTTCCCGAACATGGTGCAGCTTCGACATCAAAATTGCCGGATCGAAATTTAGCGAACCAGTTCTGGCACTGGCGTACTGTCAACACACCTTTTCCATACACATCGGTCAATTTTTTTCTGTCTTGAACAGCATTTTTACCATTTCTTTAGTAAAGCAGTAAGATATGTCGAATAATGCTGCTTATCGCTCTCCATATTTAAGAGGGTACCAACCAAAAACTACTGCGTAGAATTAATTGGAATTTTTCACACACAAGCCTTGCTATGCAATTTTTTTTTTTTTTTTTGGGGGGGGGGGGAGCTATCAATTTAGCATATTACAAAAATTCAATATTGCGTGCTTTTATGAACGTTGGGTGAAAAAAATACAATTAAATCCTCTGAGGATGACTAAAAAACGAAATTACTTTCCGTAATTTATATTTAGAGCTATTGTAACATCTAGTTGTACATCTCTCATTCTGATTACAATCAGCACTCAATATAACGAAAAGTCTGAATATAACATATATTAACGTGGTGGGGGCATAACTAAAAAGAGAAAAAAAAACTACTTTCATGCTGGTATTTTTCAGAAAATAAATTTTACTACAGGCTTGAGTTGGTCTTTCAGAAGTATGTAGCGGAAGATGAACAATGGGGTTGGAACTAATGAGAAAACGAATTTTTACATATAACATCCACACATGGTTTATCTTTAGTGTGGATACGATAGTTTCTTCAAGGCTGAGTTAATAAAATATGCTTTCTCACATACATTACAAGCATATAGCTTTTCTTCACATTGGATAGGAAGATGCGTACGTTATTACATACGTTACATACCTGATAAGGTATACTTATTTCCACTGTTATGGTTGAATTATGTTTTTAATAGCTATATCTTGTATATTGTACACGGTGCACATGGTAGTATTTGATTTTAACTATTGAGCATCATAGCTGTGTTGTATGCAACGTAATACCATTTCTTGTATGATTTAGCGATAAATATTAATGATAGTAATGTTTTTATCGTATAGATAATGCAGGCTTGGCTTTCTGGCATTTTTGTTGATTTTATAAATTATTTCAAAAGCTATTCTATTACTATTCTAATTCTATTTAAGTTTACTGCTTGAGAGTAAATATTTTGATTATTAGCTTTAAAAGTACAGGTAAGATATTAACATTATAATTAATATTTTTTTCTCTTATTGTGATAAATAGTTTAAATAACATTTCAGAACCTATTGTTCAAGTTAGTAACGATAAATTAAGCACAACAGATCTAAAATCATTAAATCCATTTTTATCTGTTTCAGAAGAAAATTGCATCAAGGCTCAGTCACCTGATTTTATAAAAGGTTGGCTGTATGATTCAGTAATTAATTCATATTTATTCAAACTTTTAGAAAATAGAAAGGACATGATCTTTGTGGATTCTTCATTGTCACTTTGTATATATAGTGGTGCTAGTACTGAATTAATTCTACCATGTCCAATTTCCTCATTAAATTATATCTTTATTCCTATTTGTGTTGATTCCCACTGGATTCTTTTTACAGCTGATTTGAAGAAAGAAATAGTCTCTGTGTATGATTCATCAAATCTGACTATCACCAATAAATATTCTTTTGGTATAAAAAACTGGACAGATTTACTTAATGAAAATTTAGGAAAGATTATCACTTGACAAATAGAATATCCTCCTCATTTATTACAGGTTGATAAAATTAACTGTGGAGTTTTTGTATGTCATAATGCATATCAAATAGTTAATAATTATAGTCTACTTCAACAGTTCAGCACAGTATCGTTTCGGAAGCATATATATAATTGTTTGATGGGTGATTACAAAAAATTTTCATCAAGATTCTAATCATGTGTCATTTTTTGATCTGAAGTTAAACGATTTTAGTAATAAAACAATGACTTCTACACATGTTAAGGTTTATGATATAGAACTAACACCATATATGTTAAAATCTATAGACCCTTTCATAAGTGATGAAGAAGAAAAATTTTTAAAATCTTTTTCAAGTATATTTAAAAGGGGGTGGCTTTATAATACCATTATAGATGCTTTTTTGTTAAAAATTGTAAATGGTCACAGCAATTATATGTCTATTAGTTCCTGTCTTTTATTAGCAGTTTATCAATCTAAATGTATAGGGAAGTGGTAGATAATAAAATATAGGAAAGTGGTAGATAGTATTGCGTCAAAAGAATATTTATTGATTCCATTTAATCTTAACTCACATTGGGCATTAATTGTAGCAAATTTAAAAGAACATTGCTTTGAAGTATATGATCCATTAAAATTATCTACTGATGCATATAATCATGTAATTCATAAATGGTTTTTTATTTTTGAAAAATATTTTTAAAACGTTTAATAAATGGAAAATAAAATTCCCACCACATATTTTGCAGATTGATGATATGAATTGTGGTGTTTTTGCATGCTATTATGCATATCAAAAATTAAATAAACTGAACTTAAATCAGTCTTTTAATCCTACTTTTTTTAGAAAATTTATTTATCAATGTTTAATTCAGGACTAACATTTTCAATTTCATACTTCTTTTTTTTTTTTTTTTTTTTTTTTTTTTTTTTTTTTTTTTAAATCCTCTGATGAAGAAGGTCTGAGAGACTGGCTGTAGTGTCTGCAAACTCATTTCTCACCACTCAGTGTATTCAGTCCTTCATATGGAATTTTGTAAGGATTTAAGAGTTGTATTTGTATTTATTGTGTAATATCCTTTTTTAAATTTATTGAATGTTGTTAATTTTCATGCATGAATTGAGCAACAATGTGTCCAGTGGTTCTGGTAATATCCCTGCCCTAGAGCAGATAATACAGTATAACGCTGGGGGATAGCCTTTTGCATGTGAATTTTGTACTCTTGTTACACAGAAACAAATTGTAAAATAACAAATTGACTCTAAAGTATACATGAATGTTTGAAAAAATTTCCACTTTAGGTTTCACCAATGTTTGCTGATATTTTCATCCCTTGATATCTGTAAGAAAAACTGGAAAAGTGTAATATGTAGATAACTGTAAATAAAACTAAATGGCTGTTTTCGCAGAGTGGCTCACACAGTCTCCTGCTGAATTCAGCTTTTTGGTATTTTACAAATTTACATAATAGGTGAGTAGCAAAAATTTTAGAAGTTCTACTGTTAGGTATGTTACTTCCGATTATAATTTATGCCATATATTTAATCTGAAAACACAAAAAGATTTTAAAATAATAACTATATATATATATATATATATATATATATATTTAAAAGGCTGACTTTTAAGATCTTTATGTCTCTGCTACCAATTACATCAAATTTGATCTTGCTTGAGGCATGCTCGATCCTTAATGAGCTGTTAAGGTAATAAGTAATAGTAGTAGTAGTCAATTCTACAATGCAATAGACTGTTAGTGGGAATGTTAGCAAATTGCATATATTAAATATGGACAAAATAAAGAAAAGCAGATTATAGAAAACAATACAAGTTTTTCAAGAATGTTTTTTGCATGTAACATGGTACTGCAGATATAGGGTTGTGGTTCCTTATACCAATTAGTATTCTTTTTGAAGAAAGACATGGTTAAATAAGGATTTTGCCCGGGGAACCCTGCTCTATAATTGATATAATCAGTAAATATATTTTCAAAATAACATTTAAGAATTTTTTTTAAACAGGGTGAAGGCAGCTTGTAATTCAGTCACTGGTTTCACTTTTTTCACTAGATATAGTCAAACAGAATACACTGAAATCAGAAAAATAAGCATTTGTGTGAAAAAAATATCTGAGTCTCTTTACATTATTTGGGAGTTCAGTACTTTTATTGAGTGCAAAACATATATTATAAAAAAACTATTAAATTGATCATAATAATAATTTATATGCAGCGAATTAAAACATAATTCATGTTTTAATTCAAAATTATATTGAAATGTTGATTTAAAACTTTTTTTCCCTTGACTATTTTAAATGTTATACACTTTATTTGAATAAATAATAATGAATAAATTTAACAGTTAAAATGTTTATTTGTAAGTATTCAAAAATATTCAGTCATTCAAATGTAACTTAATGTATTACTACAAACATATGCACATTTAAAACAGTCTAAAAGAAGAAATGAAACATAATAATATTAATCTATACAAAACAATATTTCGTTATTTTTATTCAGTAGGATAGAGAGATTAACAGGGTTTATTTTATTTATCATTTAAGACTAGTTAGTATATATGGGTTAATTTTCCATACTAGATATAAACAAACACATCTTTCTGAGCAACTTAGAAACATATTAACAAATAAATTTTGCAGATACATAAGTTATCCTAAGCATCAAAATTAAGATATGTAGCAATATAACAGCCATACCCTACCAAAGGGTTGCCATTGGTAGCTCATTCGTGACCCATGTCGTCCTATATTGTAGCAGACTCATACAAAGATGTCTTTTTTAGTTAGTTGAAGTGACGAGAAAATGATTTTTCACACATTTAACAAATAAATATTTTATTTCTAGTATAGTACAAAGATTTACATCTAAGATAAATTGTTGAGAAAATGTTTTTTTACTTACGCCACAAGTTAAAGAATTTTCTGTAGAGCACAAGGAACTTTACTGGTCACACATGCTTTTATTCATTTGAAAAACAATACAAATTTTATTATTCTAGATTTTTTAGACATATTTTTTCAAGGCATCATTCAGTGAAAAGGCACTTTCAATTGTTGCAGACTTAAAGTTTTTAAAGGGTACATTATATTTTTTCTGATTGTTTCATTACATTATATCCAGTAGGTATATCAAAATCTTTGTATGTGTATCTGATGATCTGTGTCTACTGAATAAAATTATCCAATTATATTTCATCAAAATGATTTCTCACATATGCCACAAGCAAATGTTTTTTTTTTTTCCAGAGTGGGTACGAAGATGCACATCTAAGATGGATTGTTCAGAAAATGATTTCTTACATTTGCTACAAATTAGTCTTTTTTGTAGAGAACTTCGAACTTAAATTGTCACACATACTTTTATCCATTTGAAAAACAATGAGAATTTTATCAATACAGCTTTCTAAACATATTTACAAAGTATTATTCAGTGAAAAGACACTTTCAATTATTACACACACTTACAGTCTCAAATAGGTACATTATATTCTTCCAATTCTTTTCTTACATTTATTTCCAATAGGTATTTCAGCAATCATAAAATATGCGTCAGTCTATTGTATAAAATTTTCTAACTCTAATTGAACACTGAAAAGACTATTTTTTATTATAATTTCTGCATAGTAGCAATGTTAATTCACATTGCTCATTGTTCATTTTAAAACTATTAACAGGAAACTGAAATCAAAACAATTTCAAGGTTTTCGACTAAAATTTCAACAATAAAAATTTCCCCTAAAGTGTAAGATTCTTGTGTACAAATACATCAATACATTAGTTAGGTGAAATGTCAAGCACCAAGTGTAGAAAAATACTCAGAGCTGTATGTAACCCATAAAGTAATAAAAGAAAACGATAATGTATTTTCCATTCTTTAGAAATCCAGGATTTAGTGTATTTGGGTTGAGGGTAAAAATTGTTCATCTTTAAAAGAGAAGAGCTTTGCATCGAATGAAAAAATGCATCTGTTAGTGATTTTTCGCACACTCAGAGCGAGAGATCTCGTGATTTTGTCCCCCAGAGACTAGATTATTCATCATTTTCAAGAGTCAAGAGTTAAACCTTGATCACTCATAAACCACACAGGCAGCAATTTAGTTACTGGAGAAGCAAAACTATTTTCCTGGGACAGCTACAGAAAGCATTTATTCAAGCGCTACTTCTGAGAGTTGAGTAAAAAGAATTTAAGTCAGCGAACAGTCCTTTAAATCTGACATTTTACAGCTAAGGAAATTAGGTATTACAGAATGAGAAGGTAAAAAAGATAATTTGATATTTTAGGTTTATATATATATATATATATATATATATATATATATATATATATATATATATATATTACACATATATATATATACATATGTATGTCTAAACAAAAAAATATTCTATAACCAATATTAATGATTACATAATAAAGATTAGTTATTATGTAATAAAGATAACCCGCAACCCCCCCCCCCAAAAAAAAAGCAAAACACAAGACACACAAAAAACCTCTAATAGGCTGCGTAATTTTTAAGCCCTGCCAATAATCCGTCAAATCCCCCAAATACATATTATATAAAAAGGAGAAAACACAATATAAGCCCGCTGGAGCTGGATTTTTAAGTCCTGGTATTGTAGCACTTATTTTTTAAAAGTTAGAATATTGCTTAAAGCATTTGAATTTCAAGACTTTATACACAACGTTTATCAAATAAATATGAATAATAAAATGTGTAACCCTTTGCTTTGTCAGTTTGCCATTAAGAAAAACAAATTAATATATTATGACATAAGTATCAACTAGGCACAATATTTATGATTATATAAAAATTTAGTAACCACTAAACACCCTGATTACCCCTTCCCCAGAGAAAAAAATTCCCCTCGAAAATGCAATCCCAAGGTGTCCTAGGGCCTTTGTTTGGAATTCCAATCAGTACAGTTAAGGAAGAATTGCACCTCTGTCAGCAAAAATGTCATTCATGCCAGTTTCATTTCATTAGTTGGTCAGTGATCTGAGTTGCAACGATGTCGAAATACATTTTTCTAAATCTCGAGCAGAGCATTGAAGTTCTTCATTAATATAAGAATGACAAATTGGCCAGAAAGTTAGCTGAATTATTTAACTGCAGAAGAACGGAAATCAACAAAGTCATTAAAGAAAAGAATTTGATTTTGAAGGAGTACAAAGACTACAGAACAGAAACAAATTGTAGCCTTCCTTTAAAAAAATGTAAAGAAGCATGAAATAAAGTACTATTTTCTCTTTAGATAAGTTTTAAATTTCATTTACATAAGGAATATATGTCAGACTTGTTTATATTACGCATTATAGTAATTATCTTATAATAGTAAACAAAACCCTTCAGTGCAGCCAACCCGTCTAAGTAGCCAAATATTCTCGGTACGGAGGGGGCCGATCAGAAAGGTTTCACTGTACTTTAATATCTGTCCAGTATTTAACTAGACCCAATATTTGGCAAAAGGGCTTAATAGGCTATATCCCTGAAAAGTGGCTAAATTTTCCTTACATCCGTAGTCAAAATAAGAAAAACTTTGTCAGTTAAAAATGTGAAATTTTAGTTTTAATCTTTATATAAAGAAATACATGTTATCATACTTCAAAACTTAAACATTTTTGAAGCAAGAATGATATATATAGCAATTAACTATACTTAATAATGAGTGCAATAAATAAGTACAGCAGATTTTTAATCTAAGAAAAACTTGTTACTACAGTTACATAATCTATGTTAGAGAAGCAGTGATAAATAAATTAGACGAATTTTTAATATTAATTACATTTTGTGATTTTATTGACAAGATATCAATTTGTGTACAATATCTTAAATAGAAATGAATATTTAAAAGATTCTTGAAAAAAAAAAAAAAAAAAAAGATGTAGGTTATCCAAAACATGAATTTTGGTGATTAAAGCCAGGTAACTTTTTTTTTTCAATTCCTGAATTAAAAAGATTAGAAGTTCTTTAATACTGAAATAAAAGTGAATCTCTGCTTAAGCTAATAAATAAAAATGTATTACAAAAAGTAAATGTATTAAGGGAATCAATCATTATAGCAGTTTTTCACACTTAATAGATCACCTTACAAAAATAAAATTGGCCCTCTTTAATTTAAGAATGAAAGATCTATGAACTTGTTAGTTTTTAGTGTACACTTTAGCATTAACTAAATCTCTTTTTTGGTTATGAAGTTTAGTCGAGTTTGATATATAATTAATATATAAATTTAAATTTTATTACACTTAACCTGAGAAAGAGACTACTTTTAAGTGGTTTTCTTATGATAAAAATGTTAAAAGTACACACGTGACTTCCATGTATGCCTATTAAAATTATACACATTTTTAATTTTGATTGCATGATCAATATTATTTTTTGCACATCCCCTAAAAGTTCAAAGTTGGTTGTGTTTCTCGACTGTTATCTAAGTAAAGCTCAAACAATACTATCTGGCAACAACAAGCAACATTAATTTTCATTATATTGTAATTTTTGTTATATAAATATTTTGTTATAAAACAATTTTTTTTTTTTTTTTTATTTTAATTCACAATACATCCTTTGCTCTGTATCAAAAGTAATACAAAAATAAAAATTCAAAACAAAATTATTTTCTACAAAGAAAAGATTTTTTATTTTATTGACTTTAAAAACATTGATTCAACTACATGTGAATATGTATTTGATAGAATAGCAGCATTTACAGCTGTTATATTCAGATTTTTCATTCTATGGAGAGTAAATTAAAATCAATAATTGAATTGTCTAACTAAATGTCATAACAATCCTAAATACAAAATTTCAGGTAATTGTTCTTTAGTTATGAGATATGTGCATACAAATATCACATCAAAACTAGTCAAAATACATTCAAGGGTGGTAAAAATTGATACTTAAATTTCAAAACTCTCTGTATGTAGATAGAAAAATATTCTTTGTATATAGATACAATATGTACCATTTTAATATACCATTGAAAAATGTTAAAAATTAGTAGTTCTGGGGAGATTGGAACATTGAAACTTTAAGTCAAACAAGGAATTAAAATGTATGATGTCCATAAGTTTGTTTAAAAACTGATTCAGGACAAATAAATAGAAGTTAAATTCAACAATAATTAGGTCAAATATTAGCTTTTGCCTCTGCCATTGTTCTACGAGCTTAAGCAATTATAGCATTTCTAAAAGAGCAATTTTGAAGTGACTGAGATGGAAACAAAGCTGCTAGGCTTTCCTATCACTCAGGATAAAACAATATATATTCCTGTTACTATAACTCTAGAAAAGTTTTAGACTTCACTTATTTGGAATTCAGGATTATATAGCTACTGCAAAGAGCTTTCTCTTAAAAAGTATATTAAAAGCTCACTTTATTTCAAGGAGGATAAAATGACATATAAAACACTGTTTATCCCCTTTTAAATTATGGTACTGAGACAAGGACAGATGAAAAAATTGTAATGGAAAAAAAACATTGCACGTTTAAGCAGAAGTTCTTTAATAATTTAAATTTAGCAAAGGAATTCAGAAAATGACATCAAAGATAGTCTAATAAATGAGTCAGAGATAGATCTTATTTACAGTATAAAGCTAAGCCATCATATTTGGGTTATACATTCAGTTATTCTTACAAATTAGATATGCAAATTAAAACAATTTAAAAAAAAAAAAAAAAAAAAAAAAAAAACTCATTCACTATTAAATGAAGGGAAATTCCTTAACCATGATTAAAAAAACGATGCTTTTGGAAGTTCTGATAAGAACCAAAAACGAGTCTGTCAAAAGGTTTGGTTTGGAGTACTACGGTCTACTTTTTACAACACGAGGTCTAATGAGACCGAATCGGTAAAAAGACATAAGCACCTTGGGGTAACACAGATTTTATAAAACATTAGCTGTGCACGGACTGTGGTAAAACTCAAGATAAAGAAAAAAAAAAAAAATGTTTTCGAGAATACTTCTATTCTATATTGAAGCAGTGCATAAAGGAGAAGTTAACCACAAATGGCAATGCCAGACAATAAAACAAGGTGGGTATAAAGAAATAATGGCATGTCTATGCGAAATAATATCACAAATATACTAGATAATTTTATATTCAGAATATTTTAAAAGGATCAGAACTAATTTCTTAGCACTTTTGTCTGAGAGACAAAATGATATACATAGGGAACAAAAAGCTTTAGTATAGGATCTCATAGGTGACCTTTAAGATCAAACATAAAAAGTTTTTGTTAAGTTGCCAAACATTATATAGCTGAAACAACTAGTTTAGTGGGCATACCAAGCACATGTCATAATCATCTAGTTCAAAAACCTAGCTTTATGGTCACATTTGCTCATCTTTCTTTACTCTCCCACCACCCACAAAAAAAAAGAGGGCTATCAATCTGCACCTTTCTTTGGGGGTATTGGAGGAAATGAAAACAAAATCTCTAGAATACTTTCCAAGATTTTCTATACCAAAAGATTATATCCTCCGAATATGAGGGATAACTAAGTTAGTTAAATGCTTTAATTATATTTTAGGATGTTTATTTTTTGAAGAGATCTCCTTAATTTAACAAGTGATATCATTATGATTCACATATTTTAAATACTATTATTTTTAATTTATATTATTTTGGTGGTTGTTAGAAATGAATCTAAATAATAAAAATGATGTCATTACTTTTAGAGGGGATAAAGCTCCCCCCCCCCAAATAAGAAACATCATTTAACCCCTTCGTCATTAGAATTTTAAGCCAATATTTTTTTAAAAACATTTATCCCAATCTTTTCTTCCCATTTTAAGCTAAAAATTCCTAAAAGTAATTTGTTATGTACAACATCACATTATAGTTTTTTGATGATTTTAAAATAATTTAATTAAATAGTGGCAGTGGTAGTTTGTGTAAATCCAGAAGTTACTGACAATATACACAGAAATTTTGAATTCTGCTCAATTTACAACCTTCACAATATCTAGATATAAATCTAAAAATTCAGTAAGTGTAAAAAGCAACCATGGGATCATATACTAAAGCTGTGCCGTAAACAGAATTATTTTTACTGCAAAATACAACTAAACATTTTCCTATGAACAAAGCATTTCTACGATACAGCATTTTAAAGAAATATAAATAACAATCCCCTATAGTTCAGCAATGATTGAAAATCTGAGCAACCGACCAAGAAAGCATTTCGGCACATTTACATTTCTTTCAGTGTAAGACTAAGTTTTGAGTTCGCCAAAATTGGCCCAATTTGTTAATTTTCCTTGAATAAAAAAAATTCACTACATTTTTAAAATTCTCTTTAAATCTAGTAGTCTATCCCCCCCCTTAACCCCAAAAAAGTGTCACATAAGGTTTGAAAATAAATTTAATTAGCACTCCCACGGAAAAACGGTTTATCACAAAACTTTCTGCATTCAATGTAATTGTATATATGAGAAAAAAAAAAAAATTCTAAACAGAATATTTTCATTCCTTTGGCTGAGAAATGTGTTTGCCAAGTACTTTTATATTACTTTCAATTTTACGGAGAAATTATTAAAGGCAAACAAGTGTTACTGTATTTACACAAATTAAGAAAACTTCTACTGGAAAAAAGTCATGATTGTCATTAAGCCTAGTACTGTGAAGAAGTGCAAAATCTAACTAAACATGTAATAAACTAGACTAATTAATAACATAATATTACCTTAACAAGGCGATCACTAGTTAGAATATAACATTATCAAAAGTTAGCCAGGTAAGCATAAACAACAGAAAGTTGTTGCCACTCAAACAATAACTTTTTCTCCCCAAGGGAAAAGGCTATCCAGGTCCAGAGACGATATATTGTTACGAGATAACATAAGTTCTGAAGAAAGTAAACAGAAGAGAAAGAATGAAAGTTAATTTTGATAATAGTATTTTCTATTGAGTTAAGATTGAGGTAGGGATATGACAGTGATTTGCATTCCTTTTTACATAAACAGCAGTGCCACCAAAATATTGAGTATTAACCTTGAGCGTCCATGCGAGGAGTAAAATACATATTGGTAGTTTTGAATTTTAAGCCTAATTAAAATTGAGAGACCTAACCTCCTGTACAACAATCAAATCTACGGGTTGTTCAGAAACAAAATCCCGTAGCTCGTCAACCTTGGGCTGAAGGCCATTGGCATTCCAGCTCAAGATCCGGAGAGAAGCAACATTATTTAATGGGAAATGCTTGAAATAAGGTTGCCAAACTGTTTTGACAGCAGATTAGTGATCCCTAGCGCTTTTGCAGTTATCGGATTTATCTAATTTCTCACAGTAATTACAGATATTAGCAAGAATTTTTTACAATTTTGATTAATTGTTCAACAGTAGAAATATTAGAGTTTATTGCATCATTACCATTAACATTAGCATTAGTATTAATATTGGGATTACTAATTTTCATTAACATAAGAATTATTAGCAGTACCAGCATCGTTATTATTTCAGAAATGACATTATTCTCATTAACACAATTATCATTAATGTAAAGGATTGGTTAAATTTTTGGAGCCAGTTCAAACGAATTCACGAAGATCCTCTAATGGAGAAAGAAGATAAGTTTCAATATTTGATTCAGTGCATGGTTATAGGTAGTCGGGCGCGTGAGATAGTTGTGAGCTAGCCGACTGCTGAGAATTATTCTAAATGTATTGAGAGTTTGAAAACACGATTCGGACGAGAAGAGCTTCTAGTCGAATTTTATGTCCGAGAACTGTAGCATTAGTCGTTAAGAATGTTACAAATTTTAAAGGTACGCTGAATATTATGCAACTATACGACAAATTAGAATCGTACTTGAGGTCACTTGAATCAATAGGAATGACTTCGGACAAGTATGCAGCCATGCTATTTCCTCTGGTGGAGTCCTGTATCCCGGAAGACATACTACGAGTCTGGTTAAGAAGTCCTGGTATGATGAAAGAAAATGATTCATATGGCAAGAAGTTGACACAATTATTGCTCTTCCTTAAAACTGAAGTAGAGGGTGAGGAAAGAATCTCACTAGCAAAATCTGGTTTTCGTCAGAATGAATCTGTGGGAAAGTTTAAAAAACCTAAAGGACCGTGCATAGCTACTCCAACTGCCAACGATTTATTCTTCGGTTCGGCTAGAGAGAATACAAAGCTTCAGTGCATATTTTGTGCAAAACCGCATGAAAGTAGAGAGTGTTTTAAAGGTCAATCGATGTCATATGAAGATAAAACAGACATTTTGAAGAAAAATAAAGCTTGTTTTTCATGCTTAAAAGGTGGACATCGCTCGAAATTCTGTAAAGCCAATGTTAGATGCTTGATCTGCAGCAAGAAGCATTGGGCTATAGTGTGTCCTGATCTAAGGCATATGAATAAAGTTCCAGATGAAAATATAAATGGAGGGGAACAGAATGTTACACTATCAAACCAGTGTCATTCGAATGAGGTTCTACTTCAAACTTTGATAGTTTCTATTGGAACTTATGGAAAAACAAAATCGGTAAGAGCTATCATAGACACGGGATCTCAACGTTCGTACCTCCTTAAATCGACTGTAGATGAGCTGAAGTTAAAACCAGTGGGATCTGAAATTTTAAACCATGTAGTATTTGGAGGAAGTACATCGAGAAAAGAACATAAGCGCTATGATTTGAAGGTGATTGGGATTCACAACAAGTACTCTCTTCACATAGATGTTTTGGATCAAACTACCATTTGCGGATCAATTCCAAGAATTAAAGAAGGTAAATGGCTCAATGAACTGAAAGAGAAAGGTTTACTAGATGGAGTAAACGGCAACCGTTTTCACAACGGTTGACTCGTATATCATTTACGTGCTGGTCCTCAAGGGGTTAAACATAGGATTTTATTACATGGAATTTATGGGCCCTACCATATTTCACTCCGACAAGAGTCACGGACGAAAATGACGATCTTCAGAATCACTGTCGCACGCCTGGATTATGTCGGCCAAGCGACTATTTCATACCATATTGCCATCAAGTGACATAGTAACTGGTCTGTGACTCCTCCTACTACGGCTACACCCCCAATGACGTTTCTGATAAAGGCGGAGCTTATTGATGCAGTCATCTTCACTCTACTGACCAATCAAAAAATTGGAAACAGTGTAGATATTCTTAACTGCAAAAATTAACTGCGTTTTATTTTCAGAACCATGTGCTCGTTTGTATTAGTCCTAGTTAGTTTGAATGTGTGGTGCCATGTCTAATGAATTCTGTGATTAATAATTATTAATTTTGTGATAGTATGTGTTTCATATGATTATGGATATATATCAAAGAGTGATGGGGAATAAAGGTATAGTTTAATTTTTTATCATTTAATCTATGTAGATAATTGCTTCAATTTTCAAACTTGACCGTCGTTTTTTTATTTTATAAACTATTTATCTATTACTCAACAGTTTATAATATGGTGTCTATAAGAAGCTTTTTTGATAGTGATTTGTATATTTCTAATTGCATATTCGCACTTATTTATTTGTATCTTATTGTATTTTGTATATTCGTACTTGTAATAAAACAAGTACTTTTATTACTTACCATCTTTTTATCATGAAATGTCAATGGAAAAGTGTTTAAGTGGGCTTTATTGATGCACTCACACACACACACACACACACACATATATATATATATATATATATATATATATATATATATATATATATATATATATATATATATATATATATATTATATATATATATATATATATATATATATATATATATATATATATATATATATATATATGCACCAGGTCCTTCCTTCAAACAAAAAATTTAAAATTTGACTTTTATATGTTTTATACAACTTTGAAATTGTTTTGTTTAAAAAGTTATTCTATTCAAAAGTTATTGTTCATTTCCTTTTTTATATAATTCTAAATGTGAATATTATGAAGTTTTAATCACGAGTTATAAAATTTTGAAAGCATTTGTTAATATTTTTTGATTTTTTTTGCTTTCTATATTTTATTAGTTAGCAATTAACAAAATGTGATTTAGATATTTTATTTGGTCGCGGTTTATTGTTTCTATATTTATTATTTTGAGCTATGGTATCTTATTTTGTATTTTTATACTTAATATGCACATTCTAACTTATAAAAACGTTTTAGATGTTGAAATCGAAGTTTGCTAAATAGAAATTCAATAGTGTATGATGTGTCTACTTCAAATGCACATACCTAATGAATCTCCTTTTGGCTGCATATTTATAATTTCTTTTCAATTCGAAATGTCGCTAAAACATATTTTAAGATAATTATTCATTTTACTGTTTTGATTAATGTTTAATAAATTACATTTAAGTATTTCTAAATAATATCTGTTTATAGTATATTAATTTTTTAGTATGATTTGTTTGTCTAATTACATTGGTATGTTATTAACTATGAACACAAAGTATTGAAGGAGTTTAACAATTTTTATCCTATCCACACAATAATTATAATTTTAGTAAAGCTATGCATAAACATTTGTAGCATTGGGGAAATTAATTTTATATTCCGTCTTATGTTATAAAATTATTTTTATAATTATTATGTAAATGTTATATACAACTATATATGCTATGATTATTCTATATGTCTCTATATTACTTTTATTTTGTGTGTGTTAGATAGATCTTAAATGCATAGTGGAAGCAAAGTCTATTAAATATTAAGTCTTGTCTTTGTTTATAAATGTTTCATTTTCTCAAAGAAGTGTTTAAAAAAGATTTTAAGCACTTTTATGAATCTAAAAAAAAAACCTTTAAAATTTAACATAGATCATATTATACTAATTTTTTTCTTTTTGCTTGTGAATGAATTTATTTAATTATTGAATATTAGATTTAGGAATAAGCAACATAACTGTTTCTGAAAATATTTTTTATACAGATTAAAAGACAATTTACCAAAATATACTTTATTAAGCAATTGATTAGATCCATGATATTGTTATTAAGTAACAAGATTTATTTACTATTAAAAATATAAGTAGTAATCTAATTGCTTACTATGTTAAAGTGTATCCATCTAATTTATGTTAAAGTGTATCCATCTAATTTATAATTTTTTTTCAATTCGAAATGTCGCTAAAACATATTTTAAGATAATTATTCATTTTACTGTTTTGATTAATGTTTAATAAATTACATTTAAGTATTTCTAAATAATATCTGTTTATAGTATATTAATTTTTTAGTATGATTTGTTTGTCTAATTACATTGGTATGTTATTAACTATGAACACAAAGTATTGAAGGAGTTTAACAATTTTTATCCTATCCACACAATAATTATAATTTTAGTAAAGCTATGCATAAACATTTGTAGCATTGGGGAAATTAATTTTATATTCCGTCTTATGTTATAAAATTATTTTTATAATTATTATGTAAATGTTATATACAACTATATATGCTATGATTATTCTATATGTCTCTATATTACTTTATTTTGTGTGTGTTAGATAGATCTTAAATGCATAGTGGAAGCAAAGTCTATTAAATATTAAGTCTTGTCTTTGTTTATAAATGTTTCATTTTCTCAAAGAAGTGTTTAAAAAGATTTTAAGCACTTTTATGAATCTAAAAAAAAAACCTTTAAAATTTAACATAGATCATATTATACTAATTTTTTTCTTTTTGCTTGTGAATGAATTTATTTAATTATTGAATATTAGATTTAGGAATAAGCAACATAACTGTTTCTGAAAATATTTTTTATACAGATTAAAAGACAATTTACCAAAATATACTTTATTAAGCAATTGATTAGATCCATGATATTGTTATTAAGTAACAAGATTTATTTACTATTAAAAATATAAGTAGTAATCTAATTGCTTACTATGTTAAAGTGTATCCATCTGTATTATTTTTGTAATTAATTTAAGATTGGGCAACTGATTATGTACATATATGCGATTGCAAAATGTCATTTTAAAAATTGATACCTTCCTAATTAACTTATCGGAATAATCTAAACGTTTGTTATACATTGGTATAAGTTATTAAATTATTTACTGAAGTTATTAAATTGTCAATTTTATGTGTAGAAGAAATATTAAATATTCTTAAATCCTTAAATTCTTTTTATAAAATTCTAAATTTGAATATTATAGAGTAAAAAGATATCTTTTTAATCATGGGAAAATTTTATTAATACTTTTAAGATACTATGGAGATTCTATTTACTACTGGACTTTTCTATCTACAATATTTTATTAACTGATAAAATTAATTAACAAAAAGCGCTTTAGATATTTCCTTTTATCATGTTTGTTAGCTTCTAAATTTGTTATTTTTGAGCAATTGTATTTTATTTTGTGTTTTTGTTGATGCACTTCTAGCTTATGAAAATATTTTGTATGTTTACCTAATAGGAATTTAATAGTGTATGTGTTTACTCCAAATGCACATACCTAATAAACCTCCTTGAGGCTGTATTATTTTCAGAATTTTGTATAATTCGAATGGTAAATGTTTATTATTTTAAATGAGTTCTTGATTAATACACAGTTGTTTTTAAAATAAAATCGTTTTACTGTTACCAAAAGCTTTGAAAATTACATATAATATCATAAATTTTCAAAATACAGGTATTTAGGAAGTATTTTTAATTTTTGAACAGCTAAGGGGAAATAGCTTCTCACGACATTTTAACCTTTACATTAATAAATAATAATAAATGCTTGCATGAGAGCTGCCATCTTTATTTTTGTTTTCACTGCTACACTGTATACGCTATGTCACGTACCAAATACTCGGTGACTGGTATGTCGTAAAAGTGAGATAGATGGAACGACTTATGTCGTTCGTTTGTTGAATATGGTACCAAATTCCAATTCTTGGTGACTCCCTCCCCTTCGTGACGTCATTATGACGTTTATGTCGTCCGTGACTCTTGTCGGAGTGAATATGGTAGGGCCTCAATGAACTGAAAGAGAAAGGTTTACGAGATGGCCTAAAGGGCAACCGTTTTCACAACGGTTGACTCGTATATCATTTAAGTGCTGGGCCTCAAGGGGTTATACATAGGATTTTATTACATGGAATATATATATAGAGTGAGCTGAGTAATAAGATAATTCTACCCATTTCTATCTACAAGAAATTAGGTATTTGAGTGAAGATCTTTCATTTTTCTTATTAATTTACCACTTTCTTCGATTAAATATTGAAATAATATATTAATAAATATAGCATGTGTTTAGGTGGCAATATTGAATTTTTGTATAAGTTTGGCAACAACTTTCTGTTGTTTATGCTTACCTGGCTAACTTTTGATAATGTAATATTCTAACTAGTGATCGCCTTGTTAAGGTAATATTATGTTATTAATTAGTCTAGTTTATTAAATGTTTAGTTAGATTTTGCACTTCTTCACAGTACTAGGCTTAATGACAATTATGACTTTTTTCCAGTAGAAGTTTTCTTAATTTGTGTAAATACAGTAACACTTGTTTGCCTTTAATAATTTCTCCATAAAATTGAAAGTAATATAAAAGTACTTGGCAAACACATTTCCTCAGCCAAAGGAATGCAAATATTCTGTTTAGAATTTTTTTTCTCATATATACAATTACATTGAATGCAGAAAGTTTTGTGATAAACCGTTTTTTTCCGTGGGAGTGCTAATTTAAATTTATTTTCAAACCTCATGTGACACTTTTTTTGGGTTAAGGGGGGGGGGGAGGGTGATATAAGCAAAGCAAAATTTATAAGCAAAAATAAAAATCTTTTCTTCGTAGAAAATAATTTTGAATTTTTATTTTTGTATTACTTTTGATACAGAGCAAAGGATGTATTGTGAATTAAAAAAAAATAAAAAAAAAAATAAAAATTGTTTTATAACAAAATATTTATATAACAAAAATTACAATATAATGAAAATTAATGTTGCTTGTTGTTGCCAGATAGTATTGTTTGAGCTTTACTTAGATAACAGTCGAGAAACACAACCAACTTTGAACTTTTAGGGGATGTGCAAAAAATAATATTGATCATGCAATCAAAATTAAAAATGTGTATAATTTTAATAGGCATACATGGAAGTCACGTGTGTACTTTTAACATTTTTATCATAAGAAAACCACTTAAAAGTAGTCTCTTTCTCAGGTTAAGTGTAATAAAATTTAAATTTATATATTAATTATATATCAAACTCGACTAAACTTCATAACCAAAAAAGAGATTTAGTTAATGCTAAAGTGTACACTAAAAACTAACAAGTTCATAGATCTTTCATTCTTAAATTAAAGAGGGCCAAATTTTATTTTTGTAAGGTGATCTATTAAGTGTGAAAAACTGCTATAATGATTGATTCCCTTCATACATTTACTTTTTGTAATACATTTTTATTTATTAGTTTAAGAAGAGATTCACTTTTATTTCAGTATTAAAGAACTTTTAATCTTTTTAATTCAGGAATTGAAAAAAAAAAAGTTTTCCTGGCTTTAATTACCAAAATTCATGTTTTGGATAACTTATATATATATATATATTTTTTTTTTTTCAAGAATCTTTTAAATATTCATTTCTATTTAAGATATTGTACACAAATTTATATCTTGTCAATAAAATCACAAAATGTAATTAATATTAAAAATTTCGTCTAATTTATTTATCACTGCTACTCTAACATAGATTATGCAACTGTAGTAACAAGTTTTTCTTAGATTAAAAATCTGCTGTACTTATTTATTGCACTCATTATTAATTATAGTTAATCGCTATATATATCATTCTTGCTTCAAAAATGTTTAAGTTTTGAAGTATGATAACATGTATTTCTTTATATAAAGTTAAAACTAAAATATCACATTTTTAACTGACAAAGTTTTTCTTATTTTGACTACAAATGTAAGTAAAATTTAGCCACTTTTCAGGGATATAGCCTATTAAGCCCTTTTGCTAAATATTGGGTCTAGTTAAATACTGGACAGATATTAAAGTACAGTGAAACCTTTCTGAGCAGCCACTCCTCCGTACCGAGAATATTTGGCTACTTAGACGGGTTAGCTGCACTGAAGGGTTTTATTTACTATTATAAGGTAATTACTAAAATGCGTAATATAAACAAGTCTGACATATATTCCTTATGTAAATTAAATTAAAAACTTATCTAAAGAGAAAATAGTACTTTATTTCATGCTTTTTTACATTTTTTTTAAAAAAAGGTTACAATTTGTTTCTGTTTAGTTCTGTAGTCTTTGTACACCTTCAAAATCAAATTCTTTTCTTTAATGACTTTATTGATTTCCGTTCTTCTGCAGTTAAATAATTCAGCTAACTTTCTGGCCAATTTGTCATTCTTATATTAATGAAGATCTACAATGCTCTTCTCGAGATTTAGAAAAATGCATTTCAACATGGTTGCAACTCAGATCACTGACCAACTAATGAAATGAAACTGGCATGAATGACATTTTTGTTGACAGAGGTGCAATTCTTCCTTAACTGTTTTGATTGGAATTCCAAACAAAGGCCCTAGGACACCTTGGGATTGCATTTTCGAGGGGAATTTTTTTCTCTGGGGATGGGGTAATCAGGGTGTTTAGTGGTTACTAAATTTTATATAATCATAAATATTGTGCCTAGTTGATACTTATGTCATAATATATTAAATTTTTTTTCTTAATGGGAAACTGACAAAGCAAAGTGTTACACATTTTATTATTCATATTTATTTGATAAACGTTGTGTATAAAGTCTTGAAATTTAAATGCTTTAAGCAATATTCTAACTTTTAAAAAATAAGTGCTACAATACCAGGACTTAAAAATCCAGCTCCAGTGGGCTTATATTGTGTTTTCTCCTTTTTATATAATATGTATTTGGGGGATTTGACGGATTATTGGCAGGGCTTAAAAATTACCCAGCCTATTGGAGGTTTTTTGTGTGTCTTGTGTTTTGCTTTTTTTTGTTTTGGGGAGGGGGTTGCGGGTTATCTTTATTCCATAATAACTAATCTTTATTATGTAATCATTAATATTGGTTATAGAATATTTATTTGTTTAGACATACATATGTATATATATATGTGTAATATATATATATATATATATATATAAACCTAAAATATCAAATTATCTTTTTTACCTTCTCATTCTGTAATACCTAATTTCTTAGCTGTAAAATGTCAGATTTAAAGGACTGTTCGCTGACTTAAATTCTTTTTACTCAATTATCAGAAGTAACTCTTGAATAAATGCTTTCTGTAGCTGTCCCAGGAAAATAGTTTTGCTTCTCCAGTAACTAAATTGCTGCCTGTGTGGTTTATGAGTGATCAAGGTTTAATTCTTGACTCTTGAAAATGATGAATAATCTAGTCTCTAGGGGGCAAAATCACGAGATCTCTAGCTCTGAGTGTGCGAAAATCACTAACAGATGCATTTTTTCATTCGATGCAAAGCTCTTCTCTTTTAAAGATGAACAATTTTTACCCTCAACCCAAATACACTAAATCCTGGATTTCTACAAAGAATGTAAAATACATTATCGTTTTCTTTTATTACTTTATGGGTTACATACAGCTCTGAGTATTTTTCTACACTTGGTGCTTGACATTTCACCTAAATAATGTATTGATGTATTTGTACACAAGAATCTTACACTTGAGTAGAAATTTTTTATTGTTGAAATTTTAGTCAAAAACTTTGAAATTGTTTTGATTTCAGTTTCCTGTTAATAAGTGAGTTTTAAAATGAAGAATGAGCAATGTGAATTAACATTGCTACTGTGCAGAAATTATAATGAAAAATAGTGTTTTCAGTGTTCAATTAGAGTTAGAAAATTTTATACAATAGACTGATGCATATTTTATGATTGCTGAAATACCTATTGGAAATAAATGTAAGAAAAGAATTGGACGAATATAATGTACCTATTTGAGACTGTAAGTGTGTGTAATAATTGAAAGTGTCTTTTCACTGAATAATACTTTGTAAATATGTTTAGAAAGCTGTATTGATAAAATTATCATTGTTTTTCAAATGGATAAAAGTATGTGTGACAATTTAAGTTCGAAGTTCTCTACAGAAAAGATTAACTTGTAGCATATGTAAGAAATCATTTTCTGAACAATCCATCTTAGATGTGCATCTTCGTACCCACTCTGGAAGAAAAAAACATTTGCTTGTGGCATATGTGAGAAATCATTTTGATGAAATATAACTGGATAATTTTATTTGGTAGACACAGATCATCAGATACACATACAAAGATTTTGATATACCTACTGGATATATTGTAATGAAACAATCAGAAAAAATATAATGTACCCTTTAAAAACTTTAATTCTGCAACAATTGAAAGTGCCTTTCAACTGAATGATGCCTTGAAAAAATATGTCTAAAAATCTAGAATAATAAAATTCGTATTGTTTTTCAAATGAATAAAAGCATGTGTGACCATTAAAGTTCCTTGTGCTCTACAGAAAAGTCTTTAACTTGTGGCGTAAGTAAAAAACATTTTCTCAACAATTTATCTTAGATGTACATTTTTTTACCCATACTAGAAATAAAATATTTATTTGTTAAATGTGTGAAAAATCATTTTCTCGTCACTTCAACTAAAAAAGACATCTACGTATACCTACGGGAGGAAAACTTTGTGCTTGTTGGATGTGCGAGAAAACATTTTATTCTAATTCCAACCTAAAAAATCCATCTTCGAGTGCTTACTGGAGAAAAGCCATTTGCTTGCAGTATGTGTAAGAAAACATTTTCTCTTTACCATAGTTTAAAATAACATCTTCGTATTCATACGGGACGAAAACTATTTGCCTGCACCATATATATGAAAGCATTTTCTAATTTCTTCAATTTAAAAAGCCATCTTCGTATTCACTCTGAAGAAAAACTTGTTGCTTGTAGTATGTGTAAGAAAATATTTTCTTATACCAACTTGATACGCTATCTTCATATTTACTCTGGAGAAAAATCATTTACTTGTATTATGTGCAAAAAAATATTTTCTTCTAATACCAGATTGAAATATCATTTTTGTATCCACACTTGAGAAAGACCATTTGCTTGCAGCATGAAAAGAAAGTTTTTTCTGGTAACTATCAGTTTTATCCTATTCTTGTAGCTGCTCTTAAAATACCATCTTCGTATTCATACTGGAGAAAAACCATTTGCCTGCAGCATATATAAGAAAGCATTTTCTAATTTCTTCAAGTTTAAAAAGCCATCTTCGTATTCACCCTGGAGAAAAACTAGTTGCTTGTAGTATGAGTAAGAAAATATTTTCTTATATCAATTTGATACGCCATCTTCGTATTTACACTGGAGAAAAATCATTTACTTGTATTATATGGAAAAAAATATTTACTTCTAATACCAGATTGAAATATCATCTTCGTATCCAAACTTGAGAAAAACAAAGTTTTTTCTGATAACTATAAATTTTATCTTTCTTGTAGCTGCTCTTAAAATACCCTCTTCGAACTCACACTGGAAAAGAAAAAAAACCTTTTCTTGCAGTGTATTTAAAAATGCATTTTCTCGCAATTGCTACCTAAAAAAGCATATTATTCACAGAAAAATTGGTTGCTTTTACTAGAGAAAATATTTTCTGTGATAAAGTATTTTCTGATAGCTATCAACTGTAAGAACATTTTCGTTTTCACACTGGAGAAAAATTATTTGCTTGGGGGATATGTAAAAATGCATATTCTTGTTGCTTCAGCTTAAAATACTATTTTCGTATTCTCACTGGAGAAAAACCATTTCCTTGTAGTGTGAAAGTATTTTATACTATTACTCACTTGAAATACAATCATCGTATACGCAGTGGAGAAAAACCATTTGCTTGAAATATATGCGAAAACATTCTCACGTTACTCCAGTTTGAAATATTTTCTTACTATTTACTCTGGAGAAAAACAAGTTTGCTGCTAGCAAATGTAAGAAAGTATTTTCTTATAATCTCAATTTAAAAATGCATCTTCCTATCCAATGTGAAGAAAAGCTATATTCTTGTAATGTATGTGAGAAAGCATATTTTATTAACTCAGCCTTGAAGAAACTATCGTATCCACAGTAAAGATAAACCATGTGTGGATGTTATATGTAAAAATTCGTTTTCTCAGTAGTTCCAACCCCATTGTTCATCTTCCGCTACATACTTCTGAAAGACCAACTCAAGCCTGTAGTAAAATTTATTTTCTGAAAAATACCAGCATGAAAGTAGTTTTTTTTTTTTTTTTTTAGTTATGCCCCCACCACGTTAATATATGTTATATTCAGACTTTTCGTTATATTGAGTGCTGATTGTAATCAGAATGAGAGATGTACAACTAGATGTTACAATAGATCTAAATATAAATTACGGCTAATCGGTTTTTAGTCATCCCAATACTATGAAATATTTCTATATAATGTTCATAAAAGCACACATTGAAATTTTTTGTAATATAACTAAATTGCAATCCCCCCCCTCAAAAAAAAAAAAAAATTGCACAGCAAATATGCAATATAATAGTTCTAAAACCAAATTTTTAAATTTTACTGCTAATCGTTTTTGAGTTTTTTCATGCAACAAGTAATTTTAATATAACATATATTATTGTACGTTATAATGAAATTTTTGTTATATAGACTTAAAATTGCAGTTAAAAGAGTAGCAGTCAGCAAGATGTTATAGAATAGTGTTAAATACAAAATGTCAACATTTTACGGCTGATTGTTTTTTGATTTATGCCCACAAAGTATTAATATGCGTTATATTAAAAATTTTCGCTATATAGTGTTCAAATTGCAATCAAATGATTAAGAGCTTAACTAGAACTTATCATAATCAAATTATACGAAATTTCGACATGTTACGTCATTTCACTTGTCAGTTATTCCTAGCAGTGTAAATTCTCGTTGAATTAAAATTTCTCCTTAAATAGATTTAGGAATGCAAAACAAAGAGGAGGTGTATAACTAGACATTATAACAGTTCTGCAAAATAAATTTTTGTCTTTCTACAGCAAACAGTTTTTCTGTTATGCGAGATACATTATACTTATGCTCGTAAATACGTATGTGTGTACAGACGTCAATAGAAAACTATTCATAACTAGTTCATGATGGGTCAAAATGGATATTTAAAGTTTCTAGTATGTATATACAAACGTAACACTTAAAATATTCAAACTTATGTCAGTGATGGTCAAATTAAATACTTTGTACAAGGAAGTGAAAACCGTTTCTTGCAGAAGTCTCGAATGTTACATTTCTTAAATTTATCTTGCTATATAAGGAAAATACCTTATGCTTTCAATTAAATTAAAAAGTATTCGTGAAATTGCGATAAAAACGTTCATCTTCCTACACTCTGCTGTTAGATTCTTTTTGAGTTTCTGCTGTTATGCTTTGTTTTGAAAGCAGTTAGTGAGAAAACCTATAGTATTAATTGCTTTATATGTAAATAATTGTATTTTTTTTATATAATTCTGGATGGTTGGTGGATCAAAGATGTAGAAAGTTCTGTATTAGTAATTTAAGTTAGCTTATCTTCCAGAAGCCAATAAAAATGATGAATACACTAAAGTATATTCTTTTTAAAGAAGGAATAAATAAATAAACACTTTCAACATCACTTAAAAATCACAGAATTTTGCTCCCCCCTTTATTTTTTTCCAAGGTGGAGACCAATTTTACAAGCTGTGCTTAAATTTCAATTTAAGAGAAAGCTAACTAGTGCCCTTATTACAGAACTTATAACAGAATGGGAAAAAATAATTATCTAGCACTGTTTAAAACCAGTGATACATAAAATTAAGGCTGACCTTTGTCTTCTATGGTAACCCTTATTATCCCTATAACTAAATACACTATTTTCTTTTCCTTGATTTCTATAAAGCTTGTACAGTGTACTGTATTGTTTCCTTTTATTACTTTACAGGTTACATTTCGTTCCCACCATTTTTCTACTGTTGGTGCTTGACAATTCAACTAAATACTCTGTCGATATATTTGTACAAAAGGATTTACACTTTAGTAGAAGTTTTTATCTTTTGAAAATTTAGTTGAAAATTATGAAATTGTTTTTTAGTCTCAGGTTTTTGATAAGTTTTAAAAGGACTAATTCACAAAGCTACACATGAGGAAATTAAAATGAAAAATAATCTTTTCAGTGTTCAAATAGAGTTGGATAACTTTATTCAACAGACTGATAATAAGACACTTTCAAGAATTTTTGATATACCTACTGGAAATAAATGTAATGAAAAAATCAGAAAAAATCAATGTACCTTAAGATAAGAGATTGTAAGTCAGTGTAATAATTGAAAGTATCTTCTCACTGATTGATGCTTTGAAAATATTTTTAGGAAGCTATATTGATAAAATTTTTATTGTTTTTCAAATGTATAAAAGCATGTGTGATAATTCAAGTTCCAAGTCCTCTACAGAAAAGCATTTAGCTTGTGGTGTATGTGAGAAATCATTTTCTGAACAATTCCTCTTAGATGTGCATCTTTGTACCCACTCTGGAAAAAAACCATTTGCTTGTAATATATGTGAGAAATCATTTTCTCGTAAATTCGAGTTTAACAGACATCTTCGTACTCACACTGGAGAAAAACCCTTTGCATGTAGTATATGTGAGAAATCATTTTCTCGTAAATTCGACTTAAACAGACATCTTCGTATTCACACTGGAGAAAAGCTCTTTGCATGTAGTACGTGTGGGAAAACATTTTCTTGTAAGAGCAACTTGATATACCATCTTCGAGTGCATACTGGAGAAAAGCCATTTCCTTGCAGTATGTGTGAGAGAGCATTTTCTCATTACCACAGTATGAAAGAACATCTTCGAA
>CM063506.1:34384159-34420002 GCA_032207245.1 Pardosa pseudoannulata
ATACAACTATATATGCTATGATTATTCTATATGTCTCTATATTATTTTATTTTGTGTGTGTTAGATAGATCTTAAATGCATAGTGGAAGCAAAGTCTATTAAATATTAAGTATTGTCTTTGTTTATAAATGTTTCATTTTCTCAAAGAAGTGTTTAAAAAGATTTTAAACACTTTTATGAATCTAAAAAAAAAAAAAAAAAAAAAAAAAAACCCTATAAAATTTAACATAGATCATATTATACTAATTTTTTTTTTTCTCTTTGCTTGTGAATGAATTTATTTAATTATTGAATATTAGATTTAGGAATAAACAACATAACTGTTTCTGAAAATATTTTTTTAATACAGATTAAAAGACAATTTACCAAAATATACTTTATTAAGCAATTGATTAGATCCATGATATTGTTATTAAGTAACAAGATTTATTTACTACTAAAAATATAAGTAGTAATCTAATTGCTTATTATGTTAAAGTGTATCCATCTGTATAATTTTTGTAATTAATTTAAGATTGGGCATCTGATTATGTACATATATGCGATTGCAAAATGTCATTTTAAAAATTGATACCTTCCTAATTAACTTATCGGAATAATCTAAACGTTTGTTATACATTGGTATATAAGTTATTAAATTATTTACTGAAGTTATTAAATTGTCAATTTTATGTTTAGAAGAAAATATTAAATATTCTTAAATCCTTAAATTCCTTTTATAAAATTCTAAATTAGAATATTATAGAGTAAAAAGATATCTTTTTAATCATGGGAAAATTTCATTAATACTTTTAAGATACTATGGAGATTCTATTTACTACTGGACTTTTCTATCTACAATTTTTTATTAACTGATAAAATTAATTAACAAAAAGCGCTTTAGATATTTCATTTTATCATGTTTGTTAGCTTCTAAATTTGTTATTTTTGAGCAATTGTATTTTATTTTGTGTTTTTGTTGATGCACTTCTGGCTTATGAAAATATTTTGTATGTTTACCTAATAGGAATTTAATAGTGTATGTGTTTACTCCAAATGCACATACCTAATAAACCTCCTTGAGGCTGTATTATTTTCAGAATTTTGTATAATTCGAATGGTAAATGTTTATTATTTTAAAATGAGTTCTTGATTAATACACAGTTGTTTTTAAAATAAAATCGTTTTACTGTTACCAAAAGCTTTGAAAATTACATATAATATCATAAATTTTCAAAATACAGGTATTTAGGAAGTATTTTTAATTTTTGAACAGCTACGGGGAAATAGCTTCTCACGACATTTTAACCTTTACATATAAATAAATGTTTGCATGAGAGCTGCCATCTTTATTTTTGTTTTCACTGCTACACTGTATACGCTATGTCACGTACCAAATACTCGGTGACTGGTAAGTCTTAAAAGTGAGATAGATGGAACGACTTATGTCGTCCGTTTGTTGAATATGGTACCAAATTCCAATTCTTGGTGACTCCCTTCGTGACGTCATTATGACGTTTATGTCGTCCGTGACTCTTGTCGGAGTGAATATGGTAGGGCCCATAGTAAACGGCTAAAAGCATGCACAGCTCGTCTCGAAAGAAAAAATAGATCAAGGGCCTTACTCTGGGAGTTGCGGTTCGTACCGCAAGTGCGGTATGACGTCACGTTGACGTCAGCTCGCGGAAATTTTGAGAGCAAACGATACTTCGGTACTCTGGGGTTACATGCGGAAAGTTACCGATAGCTACAGGTTGCGGAAACTTTCCGGCAGCAAATTTGGTAGAGAGAACTTCTCGATAGTAAGAAAACATGGCGGCTTATTTGACTTACGAATATATAGCTCAGTTAAAAAAAAATATACCTGTTTTGTATAGTGCCAAAATGTAGAAAATTCCATGCCATCTCCACGGATACCACTGATATTAAAAGTATGAACTAAAAAGTTGTTTTTAAATATATTAATGCTGAATTTAGAGCAGTATAAAAGTATGATGTAAATATTGTGTATCTTCAGTTTTGATCTTATATTTTATGTTTTTCATACTAGTAGAAATCTTGTTAACAATGCTAAGTAATAAAAAGATCGAAGCCTTTATAACTTTCGGCTTTTATTTTACATATTTTAAGCACAAAATTTACAATCTTCATGGATACCTGTGATGTTAGTCTGAACCCAAAATTTGTGTTTACATATAATAAAACTGTTTTTAAAATACTATCAAAGTATGATTTAAATATTATTTATCTTTAATTTTCATCATATTTATATCTTTTATTTTCATCATAACCATAATTTTCATATTGTGATTTTCAAATTTTAATTTCTTGCATTTTATATATTTTAATAACTGTGTTCAAAACAAAACATTGATGTTTAGATTTTAGGTATTGATATATAGTAGTAATATGATAAATTTTGATGGAATAACTATCATTTTACAGTTTTTTTCAGTACAAATATAACTTTTTATCAAGTTTTTTATCAATGATCTCAATGCAGTAATATTTACATCATAATATTCATCAGTTACATCATTTTTATGCATTCCATCATAATTGTAATGTATAAAATATATCTGTAAGAGAATGTAACTTGCAGAAACCCAGAAAATTCAACTGCAGGTCCCGGTCTCATTAGCACTCGTGTTGCAAAAAGTAGACCGTAGCACTCCAAACCAAACCTATGGAACATACTGTATATAATAATGCTCCATAAAACTAATCATGGGTAAAAGTTTCCGTGAGACAATCTCTTCGATTTAAACTCTTGAGATTTGGATGCCACTTTTATCAATACCGTACGCATGCAAAGAAAAATGCGAATTATTTATTTGTTTATATTTACAAACATTGCTGTTGCCGAAACTGAAAATCAGAATTATAATTCTAAATTTCTGATTGGTTTAAATGGTGCAAAGTAGAAGATCCCATTAAACTCCGCCTCTAAAATAAGCCCATCCCAAAGGCGGGATTTATTTCTCAAACTCGATAGTAAGCTAGTTCCCGCACCTTCGTGTCCGTGCTCCCAGAGTACGGTTTGAGCTTAGTTGCGGCAACTAGGTATCGTTAGGCCAAGTTTCCGCAACTACGTCATACCGCACTTGCGGTACGAACCGCAACTCCCAGAGTAAGGGCCCTGGTGGCCAGCTGGGATAAACTGATTTTCGTCACCGGAATGTTGGAGAACATGGCAACCAGGATTAACTCTGATTCTGATGCTTCACTGGATATTGCTCAACTATCAGGTATGTGGTCTAATTACTCTAATCTTTTGGCTGAGGAATTAACTGATACTGTTGTTTTTGATGTAGTTAATAATGTTTTCAATGATCTTAAATCCTATAATGATTCTTTTTTGTGTAATAATAATGCTATTCGTAACAATAAACACAAACTTGAGAGCTCTGATGATGAAGATAATAAGGTAATGGATAATGATTTCATAACTGTTAAAAATAATAGAAGTAAAAAACTTAAGGATAATAAAAAAATTCCTTCGGCTCAGCCTTTGCCAGTTAGTAATACTTTTAATGTTTTAGATAATGATATGGATGTTGATAATGCTATAGTTAATAATGATATCCCTGCTAATAATGTTGATAACTCTATTAATGATGCTAATAATAAAAAAAGGAGGATTGACCCATTTTGGGTGCAAAAAGATAATGATTTCAAATGGCGGAAGATAATAAATGCTATAAATAGCAAACTTGAAACCGAGCTTCCAATAATGGACTCGGGTAAATTTGTTAAAAATATATCCGCAAAATTCCGACCAATTTAGAATTGTGCAAAAGATCCTTATTGAAAATAATATTAAGTGCTTTGCTATTAGTCCCCAGGGCTCAAAACCTTTTAAAATAATAATTATTAAAGGAGTACCTGCAGAAATTCAGTTGAAGAAGTCAAAACTGAGTTAATTAGATTAGGTTACGAAGTTGTTAAGGTCGCCCAACTAAAGAGGTTCCGGGATAAGTCCCCATTGCCTATTTTTCAAGTGCACTTAGTTCAAAATGATTTCAATAAAAAAATATATTCCATAAAATCATTTCTTAACTTTATCGTTGTTGTTGAAGCGTACAAGTTCAGAGGAGTTAAACAATGTTATAATTGTTTACACTTTAATAACTCATCTGAATTATGTACACTTGATCCTAAATGTTTTAAATGTGCGGGAAATCACCGTACTAACTGTTGTACTAAAAGTGATAATGATAAATGCAAATGTGCTAATTGCAATGGGGAACATCCCGCGAACTACAAAGGGTGCCCTAAGCACCCTCTTGCTATTAAAGCAAAAAATAAGGAACTTAAAATAATCAAAGACTTAGGGAAAAAAGAGTCAGCTTTTAACTTTGCAAATAATACTATTACTAGTTTAAATGATAATTCTAATATTAATAGTGTAAATGCTAGCGAAAATTTTAATACCATTAGATCTTATGCCCAGGTGACCAGTAATAATGATAAAATTATTTCTCAACCTGTTATAAGAATTGCTAATACTAATACTGATAATGATAATTGTGTTAATGAGAATAATGTCATTTCTGATAATAATAACGATGCTGGTACTGCTAATAATTCTTATGTTAATGAAATTAGTAATCCCAATATTAATACTAATGCTAATGTTAATGGTAATGATGCAATAAACTCTAATATTTCTACTGTTGAACAATTAATCAAAATTGAAAAAATTCTTGCTAATATCTGTAATTACTGTGAGAAATTAGATAAATCCGAAACTGCAAAAGCGCTAGGGATCACTAATCTGCTGTCAAAACAGTTTGGCAACCTTATTTCAAGCATTTCCCATTAAATAATGTTGCTTCTCTCCGGATCTTGAGCTGGAATGCCAATGGCCTTCAGCCCAAGGTTGACGAGCTACGGGATTTTGTTTCTGAACAACCCGTAGATTTGATTGTTGTACAGGAGGTTAGGTCTCTCAATTTTAATAGGCTTAAAATTCAAAACTACAATATGTATTTTACTCCTCGCATGGACGCTGGAGGTAATACTCAATATTTTGGTGGCACTGCTGTTTATGTAAAAAGGAATGTAAATCACTGTCATATCCCTAGCCTCAATCTTAACTCAATAGAAAATACTATTATCAAAATTAACTTACCTTCTTTCTCTTCTTTTACTTAGTCCGCACTTATGTTAGGGCCTCTCGTAACAATTCCATCGTCTCTGACCTGGATAGCCTTTTCTCCTTGGGAGAAAAAGTTATCCTGTTTGGAGACTTTAATGCGCATCATCCGCGGTGGAATTGTCCCAATTATAATAGTACTTGTACTCTTGGCAGGCTAATTAATAATTATATTAATGATAATGCAATAGATATAGCCTTCCCCCACTCCCCTACTAGGTATGATAATTCAGGTGAAGCTACTACAATAGAAATTGCACTAATGCAAAATATTAACTTCCCTTTTGAAATTAATGTAAACAATAGTCTCTCCTCTGATCATGTTCCTGTTCTCCTTAATATTTCAATTAATTTTACCCTACCTGCCTTGAGCTCCCCCTCCTATACAGATTGGAATATTTTTTACAAAACAGTTGTTGACTCCCCCCTGCCCGACAGTGAGATTCATAACCCTGATGACATCGACAGCACCGTTAGGTCACTTACGAGCATTATCTCCAGCGCCTTATGTACTGCTAAAATCCACACTCCCATAAATAATTACTTAAAGCTTCCTCTCTTTATAAAAATGTCTATTAGGCACAGGAATAACATCAGAAAATCTTGGCAACGGACTAGGGACCCTAATATCAAAATAGAACTTAACAGAATGAATGCTATTATCAAGCGGCAAATCTCTCAACATAAAAATATCAGGTGGAACAATTTTATTGAGTCCCTTTCCCCTACGGATAACAGTATTTGGAATTATTTAAAAAAAAATTAAAAAGCCCTTCCAAAACTTAACTCATTTATGTTCCCCAGCGGTAATATTATTACGGACCCCCAAGAAAAAATTAATAACCTTGCGGACTGCTATGAAAACCAATTTAAGCCAAATAATGATGTATTCTGTCCCTATACTATTGACAAGGTCTTTGACATCAATGAAAAGTTTTTCAACAACTCACTAAATATATATAAATAACGATGCCATTCCCCCTACGGACTTTAATGAAATTGTAAATGTTATTAACAATCTTCCTAATAAAAAAGCTCCTGGGATAGATAATATTAGCTATGCTGCCATTAAAAATCTCCCTATTAATTATGTTAATATTTTGGTAAACTTAATAAATAAAATTTTTGAATTAAAATACTTCCCCAAAGTTTGGAAAATTGCCACGGTTGTACCTATCCCCAAGCCTGGTAGTGACCCTCACCTTGCTAAAAATTATAGACCAATTAGCCTCCTTTCCTCTCTAAGCAAACTGACCGAACACATTATATGCACCAGACTTAACTCTTTCCTCAACACACATAACATCATTAACAATACTCAATTCGGCTTCAGAGCACCACATTCTACTACACATCAGTTGCTACGGGTTTCCGAATTCATCCAAGATGGATTTGAAAACCGTATGCACACTGGTGCTGTCTTTTTTGATATCGAGAAGGCTTTTGACAAAGTATGGCATAGCGGCCTCATTTACAAACTAATTAAAAACAAACTGCCTGCTGCCATGATTCATTTGCTACACTCTTACCTTCTCGATCGGTCTTTTTCAGTCCGCCACACACAATACTTATCCACACACAGGCCCATCAGTGCTGGGGTCCCTCAAGGATCCAAGCTTGGCCCAATTTTATTTAATATTTATATTAGTGACATTCCTCATCACCCCAACACGACACTAGCCATGTTTGTGGACGACACGGCAATTCTTGCTAAGAATAATAATGTTAAATACATGCACAAATACCTTCAGCGTCACGTTAATATATTAGATCGTTGGTTTGAGAGGTGGAGAATTAAAATTAACCCCTCTAAAACTAAAGCTATTTTCTTTAGTTTTAACAGGATTCCACCTCCCCCGATCTCGGTGTGTGGACAGTCGGTTTACTTCGAGAGGGAAGTTAAATATTTAGGAATATTTTTAGACAGTAGGTTAACTTGGAAAAGTAATACTAACTACACAATTGCAAAATTTTATAAAGCTAGGAAATCTATTGCCCACCTTCTGTACCACAATTAAATGGGAATGGGAAATAAAGTGTTATTATATAAGATGGTGCTTAGACCCATTCTCCTCTACGCAGCCCCGGTCTGGGGTTCGGCTTCCAACACTCAGATCCAGACTGCAAACTATTCAAATAAAACCCTTAGAGTGATAATCAAAGCTCACAGGTATGTCAGAAATGACATTAATCATAACACTCTTAATATCGAACCCATTCGGGACTTCATAGCAAAGCTATCCAATAACTTCTTTAATAATCTGAACAATATAAATAATGAAGAAATTTTCAACCTCTCCGATTATGATCCTGCAGAAAATCGGCGCAGGCCGAGAGCCACCACTTTATTATCAGGCATTCGCCCTCAGGTTTAAAATGTCAATTCTAATGTTGTAAATATATTCATACCAAAAAAAAAAAAAAAATCCTCTGAAACTCTCTTATTTGATTTATGTAATTTATTGTATATCAACCAATCTCTTGTTTCTAATCTTGTCTTATACTATGTTATTTAACTGTTTTTGCATTGTACTCACCCTTTGTAAAGAGAATATTCAGAGTGGAAGAAAAAAAATATGGGCAATGTTTATATCCTTATATAATTGTATATCTTGTTTACTTTTATTTTGCGCTGTGTTGTCTATGTTCTTTTCTCTTTTCCTTTCCCTCTCCTCTTTCCTTTTCTATATATATTATCCAAATATCAGCCAAAGGATTAGTTGTAATGTTGATCACATATATATGTGCAATACTGGGGATAAAGGGCCCTAGGCGCCCCAAAATATTCTTTCCAGTGTCCAGTGTGTCCAGTGACCACACATTATCCCCTTCGCGACCAATGTCTCGCGCACGCGACGCAGTGATTTTACTCTTATCAGTCCAGCGCCTCCTCCACGCTATGATCTACGGTTGATATTGAGAGACCAACTTCACGTATGCGTAATAGGAGATCTGAAAGTTTTATTTTAATTTTTAAATTCTAGATTTAATTACTAGATGGAGTAAACGGCAACGGTTTTCACAACGGTGACTCGTATATCATTTACGTGCTGGTCCTCAAGGGGTTATACATAGGATTTTATTACATGGAATATATATATAGAGTGAGCTGAGTAATAAGATAGATTCTACCCATTTCTATCTACAAGAAATTAGGTATTTGAGTGAAGATCTTTCATTTTTCTTATTAATTTACCACTTTCTTCGATTAAATATTGAAATAATATATTAATATATATAGCATGTTTAGGTGGCAATATTGAATTTTTGTATAAGTTTGGCAACAACTTTCTGTTGTTTATGCTTACCTGGCTAACTTTTGATAATGTAATATTCTAACTAGTGATCGCCTTGTTAAGGTAATATTATGTTATTAATTAGTCTAGTTTATTAAATGTTTAGTTAGATTTTGCACTTCTTCACAGTACTAGGCTTAATGACAATTATGACTTTTTTCCAGTAGAAGTTTTCTTAATTTGTGTAAATACAGTAACACTTGTTTGCCTTTAATAATTTCTCCGTAAAATTGAAAGTAATATAAAAGTACTTGGCAAACACATTTCCTCAGCCAAAGGAATGAAAATATTCTGTTTAGAATTTTTTTCTCATATATACAATTACATTGAATGCAGAAAGTTTTGTGATAAACCGTTTTTCCGTGGGAGTGCTAATTTAATTTATTTTTCAAACCTCATGTGACACTTTTTTTGGGTTAAGGGGGGGGGGGTGATATAAGCAAAGCAAAATTTATAAGCAAAAATAAAAATCTTTTCTTTGTAGAAAATAATTTTGAATTTTTATTTTTGTATTACTTTTGATACAGATCAAAGGATGTATTGTGAATTAAAAAAAATAAAAAAAAATAAAAATTGTTTTATAACAAAATATTTATATAACAAAAATTACAATATAATGAAAATTAATGTTGCTTGTTGTTGCCAGATAGTATTGTTTGAGCTTTACTTAGATAACAGTCGAGAAACACAACCAACTTTGAACTTTTAGGGGATGTGCAAAAAATAATATTGACCATGCAATCAAAATTAAAAATGTGTATAATTTTAATAGGCATACATGGAAGTCACGTGTGTACTTTTAACATTTTTATCATAAGAAAACCACTTAAAAGTAGTCTCTTTCTCAGGTTAACTGTAATAAAATTTAAATTTATATATTAATTATATATCAAACTTTGTAAGGTGATCTATTAAGTGTGAAAAACTGCTATAATGATTGATTCCCTTAATACATTTACTTTTTGTAATACATTTTTATTTATTAGCTTAAGCAGAGATTCACTTTTATTTCAGTATTAAAGAACTTCTAATCTTTTTAATTCAGGAATTGAAAAAAAAAAGTTACCTGGCTTTAATCACCAAAATTCATGTTTTGGATAACCTACATCTTTTTTTTTTTTTTTTTTCAAGAATCTTTTAAATATTCATTTCTATTTAAGATATTGTACACAAATTGATATCTTGTCAATAAAATCACAAAATGTAATTAATATTAAAAATTCGTCTAATTTATTTATCACTGCTTCTCTAACATAGATTATGTAACTGTAGTAACAAGTTTTTCTTAGATTAAAAATCTGCTGTACTTATTTATTGCACTCATTATTAAGTATAGTTAATTGCTATATATATCATTCTTGCTTCAAAAATGTTTAAGTTTTGAAGTATGATAACATGTATTTCTTTATATAAAGATTAAAACTAAAATTTCACATTTTTAACTGACAAAGTTTTTCTTATTTTGACTACGGATGTAAGGAAAATTTAGCCACTTTTCAGGGATATAGCCTATTAAGCCATTTTGCCAAATATTGGGTCTAGTTAAATACTGGACAGATATTAAAGTACAGTGAAACCTTTCTGATCGGCCACCCCTCCGTATCGAGAATATTTGGCTACTTAGACGGGTCAGCTGCACTGAATGGTTTTATTTACTATTATAAGGTAATTACTATAATGCGTAATATAAACAAGTCTGACATATATTCCTTATGTAAATGAAATTAAAAACTTATCTAAAGAGAAAATAGTACTTTATTTCATGCTTCTTTACATTTTTTTAAAAAAAGGCTACAATTTGTTTCTGTTTAGTTCTGTAGTCTTTGTACACCTTCAAAATCAAATTCTTTTCTTTAATGACTTTGTTGATTTCCGTTCTTCTGCAATTAAATAATTCAAGTAACTTTCTGGCCAATTTGTCATTCTTATATTAATGAAGAACTTCAATGCTCTGCTCGAGATTTAGAAAAATGCATTTCAACATCATTGCAACTCAGATCACTGACCAACTAATGAAATGAAACTGGCATGAATGACATTTTTGCTGACAGAGGTGCAATTCTTCCTTAACTGTACTGATTGGAATTCCAAACAAAGGCCTTAGGACACCTTGGGATTGCATTTTTGAGGAGAATTTTTTTTCTCTGGGGAAGGGGTAATCAGGGTGTTTAGTGGTTACTAAGTTTTATATAATCATAAATATTGTGCCTAGTTGATACTTATGTCATAATATATTAATTTGTTTTTCTTAATGGCAAACTGACAAAGCAAAGGGTTACACATTTTATTATTCATATTTATTTGATAAACGTTGTGTATAAAGTCTTGAAATTCAAATGCTTTAAGCAATATTCTAACTTTTAAAAAATAAGTGCTACAATACCAGGACTTAAAAATCCAGCTCCAGCGGGCTTATATTGTGTTTTCTCCTTTTTATATAATATGTATTTGGGGGATTTGACGGATTATTGGCAGGGCTTAAAAATTACGCAGCCTATTAGAGGTTTTTTGTGTGTCTTGTGTTTTGCTTTTTTTTTGGGGGGGGGGTTGCGGGTTATCTTTATTACATAATAACTAATCTTTATTATATAATCATTAATATTGGTTATAGAATATTTTTTTGTTTAGACATACATATGTATATATATATGTGTAATTAATATATATATATATATATATAAACCTAAAATATCAAATTATCTTTTTTACCTTCTCATTCTGTAATACCTAATTTCCTAGCTGTAAAATGTCAGATTTAAAGGACTGTTCGCTGACTTAAATTCTTTTTACTCAACTCTCAGAAGTAGCGCTTGAATAAATGCTTTCTGTAGCTGTCCCAGGAAAATAGTTTTGCTTCTCCAGTAACTAAATTCCTGCCTGTGTGGTTTATGAGTGATCAAGGTTTAACTCTTGACTCTTGAAAATGATGAATAATCTAGTCTCTGGGGGACAAAATCACGAGATTTCTCGGTCTGAGTGTGCAAAAATCACTAACAGATGCATTTTTTCATTCGATGCAAAGCTCTTCTCTTTTAAAGATGAACAATTTTTACCCTCAACCCAAATACACTAAATCCTGGATTTCTATAAAGAATGGAAAATACATTATCGTTTTCTTTTATTACTTTATGGGTTACATACAGCACTGAGTATTTTTCTACACTTGGTGCTTGACATTTCACCTAACTAATGTATTGATGTATTTGTACACAAGAATCTTAAACTTTAGTGGAAATTTTTATTGTTGAAATTTTAGTCGAAAACCTTGAAATTGTTTTGATTTCAGTTTCCTGTTAATAAGTGAGTTTTAAAATGAACAATGAGCAATGTGAATTAACATTGCTACTATGCAGAAATTATAATGAAAAATAGTCTTTTCAGTGTTCAATTAGAGTTAGAAAATTTTATACAATAGACTGATGCATATTTTATGATTGCTGAAATACCTATTGGAAATAAATGTAAGAAAAGAATTGGAAGAATATAATGTACCTATTTGAGACTGTAAGTGTATGTAATAATTGAAAGTGTCTTTTCACTGAATAATACTTTGTAAATATGTTTAGAAAGCTGTATTGATAAAATTCTCATTGTTTTTCAAATGGATAAAAGTATGTGTGACAATTTAAGTTCGAAGTTCTCTACAAAAAAGACTAATTTGTAGCAAATGTAAGAAATCATTTTCTGAACAATCCATCTTAGATGTGCATCTTCGTACCCACTTTGGAAAAAAAAACATTTGCTTGTGGCATATGTGAGAAATCATTTTGATGAAATATAATTGGATAATTTTATTCAGTAGACACAGATCATCAGATACACATACAAAGATTTTTATATACCTACTGGATATAATGAAGTGAAACAATCAGAAAAAATATAATGTACCCTTTAAAAACTTTAAGTCTGCAACAATTGAAAGTGCCTTTTCACTGAATGATGCCTTGAAAAAATATGTCTAAAAATCTAGATTGTAATTTGTATTATTTTTCAAATGAATAAAAGCATGTGTGACCATTAAAGTTCCTTGTGCTCTACAGAAAATTCTTTAACTTGTGGCGTAAGTAAAAAAACATTTTCTCAACAATTTATCTTAGATGTAAATCTTTGTACTCATACTAGAAATAAAATATTTATTTGTTAAATGTGTGAAAAATCATTTTCTCGTCACTTCAACTAACTAAAAAAGACATCTTCGTACGAGTCTTCTACAATATAGGACGACATGGGTCACGAATGAGCTACCAATGGCAACCCTTTGGTAGGGTATGGCTGTTATAGCTTGCTACATATCTTTATTTTGGCGCTTACGATAACTTATGTATCTACAAAATTTATTTTTTAATATTTTTCTAAGTTGCTCGGAAAGATGTGTTTGTTTATATCTAGTATGGAAAATTAACCCATATATACTAACTAGTCTTAAATGATAAATAAAATAAACCCTGTTAATCTCTCTATCCTACTGAATAAAAATAACGAAATATTGTTTTGTATAGATTATTAATATTATGTTTCATTTCTTCTTTTAGACTGTTTTAAATGTGCATATGTTTGTAGTAATACATTAAGTTACATTTGAATGACTGAATATTTTTGAATACTTACAAATAAACATTTTAACTGTTAAATTTATTCATTATTATTTATTCAAATAAAGTGTATAACATTTAAAATAGTCAAGGGAAAAAAAGTTTTAAATCAACATTTCAATATAATTTTGAATTAAAACATGAATTATGTTTTAATTCGCTGCATATAAATTATTATGATCAATTTAATAGTTTTTTTATAATATATGTTTTGCACTCAATAAAAGTACTGAACTCCCAAATAATGTAAAGAGACTCATATTTTTTTCATACAAATGCTTATTTTTCTGATTTCAGTGTATTCTGTTTGACTATATCTAGTGAAAAAAGTGAAACCAGTGACTGAATTACAAGCTGCCTTCACCCTGTTTAAAAAAAATTCTTAAATGTTATTTTGAAAATATATTTACTGATTATATCAATTATAGAGCAGGGTTCCCCGGGCAAAATCCTTATTTAACCATGTCTTTCTTCAAAAAGAATACTAATTGGTATAAGGAACCACAACCCTATATCTGCAGTACCATGTTACATGCAAAAAACATTCTTGAAAAACTTGTATTGTTTTCTATAATCTGCTTTTCTTTATTTTGTCCATATTTAATATATGCAATTTGCTAACATTCACTAACAGTCTTGCATTGTAGAATTGACTACTACTACTATTACTTATTACCTTAACAGCTCATTGAGGACTCGAGCCTGCCTCAAGCAAGATCAAATTTGATGTAATTGGTAGCAGAGACATGAAGATCTTAAAAATCAGCCTTTTATATATATATATATATATATATATATATATATATATATATATATATATAGTTATTGTTTTAAAATCTTTTTGTGTTTTCAGATTAAATATATGGCATAAATTATAATCGGAAGTAACATACCTAACAGTAGAACTTCTAAAATTTTTGCTACTCACCTATTATGTAAATTTGTAAAATACCAAAAAGCTGAATTCAGCAGGAGACTGTGTGAGCCACTCTGCGAAAACAGCCATTTAGTTTTATTTACAGTTATCTACATATTACACTTTTCCAGTTTTTCTTACAGATATCAAGGGATGAAAATATCAGCAAACATTGGTGAAACCTAAAGCGGAAATTTTTTCGAACATTCATGTATACTTTAGAGTCAATTTGTTATTTTACAATTTGTTTCTGTGTAACAAGAGTACAAAATTCACATGCAAAGGCTATCCCCCAACGTTATACTGTATTATCTGCTCTAGGGCAGGGTATCATCAGAACCACCTGACTCATTGTTGCTCAATTCATGCATGTAAATTAACAACATTCAATAAATTTAAAAAAAAGGGGGTATTACACAATAAATACAAATACAACACTTAAATCCTTACAAAATTCCATATGAAGAACTGAATAGACTGAGTGGTGAGAAATGAGTTTGCAAACACTACAGCCAGTCTCTCAGACCTTATCCACCAGAGGATTTAAAAAAAAAAAAAAAAAAAAAAGTATGAAATTGAAAATGTTAGTCCTGAATTAAACATTGATAAATAAATTTTCTAAAAAAAGTAGGATTAAAAGACTGATTTAAGTTCAGTTTATTTAATTTTTGATATGCATAATAGCATGCAAAAACACCACAATTCATATCATCAATCTGCAAAATATGTGGTGGGAATTTTATTTTCCATTTATTAAACGTTTTAAAAATATTTTTCAAAAATAAAAAACCATTTATGAATTACATGATTATATGCATCAGTAGATAATTTTAATGGATCATATACTTCAAAGCAATGTTCTTTTAAATTTGCTACAATCAGGGTTGGCATGATTTAAATCAGTTGATTTTTTTTTTAAATCATTGATTTAAATCATTTTTTTTTTCACTTCTCTTAAAACCTATATTCGAAAGACAGGAGAATTGGGAATTAGTCAGCACAGAAATACCAATAAGTAAATAAGTGTCAATAGATAGTATGTTTTCTAAGAATTTAGGGGTTGTTATCAGAAAGTATGTAGTAGGGGTAGGTACGACTAGTTATGACTAGTGGAATTCATTTTATGCAATGGGAGGTAAAGAGAGTATTACAGAACTTGAAATCCAGTTTGTCTATTTAATAACAATAGCCATCACATTATCTGCTGGAATGGAAAGACAGTTTTCTTCTTTTGGTATTGTTCATTCTAACCTTCATAACCAATGAGGAGTGGAAAAAGCATTGAAACTAGTGTTTTCATTGAAACAGTTAAATCCATAATTCAGTGCTTAAAAAGTATTGAAATAATTGTGAATTTTTTGTTTTTTTTAATAAATAGTTTGCATTAAATGAATATTTTATTTGTTCTTTAAATTGACATCTTATTTAGTTTGCACCATCCAATTACAAAATAATGAAATGTATTTAGATTAAAATTTATGTATTTAATTTTAGGTAATTGGTGTGTAGAATATACTAGATAGATAAGTTGTTACTTATAACAAACTATTCTATGCATATTGCAAAATATATAAAAACACAACAATAATTAAAATTAGAATTCAGAAAAAAATCAAATAAATCTGATTTAAATCGAAAAAATCTGATTTAAATCAAATAAATCTGATTTTTAAAAAAAAATCATGATTTTTTCCCAACCCTGGCTACAATTAATGCCCAATGTGAGTTAAGATTAAATGGAATCAATAAATATTCTTTTGACGCAATACTATCTACCACTTTCCTATATTTTATTATCTACCACTTCCCTATACATTTAGATTGATAAACTGCTAATAAAAGACAGGAACTAATAGACATATAATTGCTGTGACCATTTACAATTTTTAACAAAAAAGCATCTATAATGGTATTATAAAGCCACCCCCTTTTAAATATACTTGAAAAAGATTTTAAAAATTTTTCTTCTTCATCACTTATGAAAGGGTCTATAGATTTTAACATATATGGTGTTAGTTCTATATCATAAACCTTAACATGTGTAGAAGTCATTGTTTTATTACTAAAATCGTTTAACTTCAGATAAAAAAATGACACGATTAGAATCTTGATGAAAATTTTTTGTAATCACCCATCAAACAATTATATATATGCTTCCGAAACGATACTGTGCTGAACTGTTGAAGTAGACTATAATTATTAACTATTTGATATGCATTATGACATACAAAAACTCCACAGTTAATTTTATCAACCTGTAATAAATGAGGAGGATATTCTATTTGTCAAGTGATAATCTTTCCTAGTTTTCATTAAGTAAATCTGTCCAGTTTTTTATACCAAAAGAATATTTATTGGTGATAGTCAGATTTGATGAATCATACACAGAGACTATTTCTTTCTTCAAATCAGCTGTAAAAAGAATCCAGTGGGAATCAACACAAATAGGAATAAAGATATAATTTAATGAGGAAATTGGACATGGTAGAATTAATTCAGTACTAGCACCACTATATATACAAAGTGACAATGAAGAATCCACAAAGATCATGTCCTTTCTATTTTCTAAAAGTTTGAATAAATATGAATTAATTACTGAATCATACAGCCAACCTTTTATAAAATCAGGTGACTGAGCCTTGATGCAATTTTCTTCTGAAACAGATAAAAATGGATCTAATGATTTTAGATCTGTTGTGCTTAATTTGTCGTTACTAACTTGAACAATAGGTTCTGAAATGTTATTTAAACTATTTATCACAATAAGAGAAAAAAATATTAATTATAATGTTAATATCTTACCTGTACTTTTAAAGCTAATAATCAAAATATTTACTCTCAAGCAGTAAACTTAAATAGAATTAGAATAGTAATAGAATAGCTTTTGAAATAATTTATAAAATCAACAAAAATGCCAGAAAGCCAAGCCTGCATTATCTATACGATAAAAACATTACTATCATTAATATTTATCGCTAAATCATACAAGAAATGGTATTACGTTGCATACAACACAGCTATGATGCTCAATAGTTAAAATCAAATACTACCATGTGCACCGTGTACAATATACAAGATATAGCTATTAAAAACATAATTCAACCATAACAGTGGAAATAAGTATACCTTATCAGGTATGTAACGTATGTAATAACGTACGCATCTTCCTATCCAATGTGAAGAAAAGCTATATGCTTGTAATGTATGTGAGAAAGCATATTTTATTAACTCAGCCTTGAAGAAACTATCGTATCCACACTAAAGATAAACCATGTGTGGATGTTATATGTAAAAATTCGTTTTCTCATTAGTTCCAACCCCATTGTTCATCTTCCGCTACATACTTCTGAAAGACCAACTCAAGCCTGTAGTAAAATTTATTTTCTGAAAAATACCAGCATGAAAGTAGTTTTTTTTTCTCTTTTTAGTTATGCCCCCACCACGTTAATATATGTTATATTCAGACTTTTCGTTATATTGAGTGCTGATTGTAATCAGAATGAGAGATGTACAACTAGATGTTACAATAGCTCTACATATAAATTACGGCTAATCGTTTTTTAGTCATCCCAATACTACGAAATATTTCTATATAATGTTCATAAAAGCACGCAATATTGAAATTTTTGTAATATAACTAAATTGCAATCCCCCCCCCAAAAAAAAAAAAAAAAATTGCACAGCAGTATGCAATATAATAGTTCTAAAACCAAATTTTTAAATTTTACTGCTAATCGTTTTTGAGTTTTTTCATGCAACAAGTAATTTTATTGTAACGTATATTATTGTACGTTATAATGAAATTTTTGTTATATAGACTTAAAATTGCAGTTAAAAGAGTAGCAGTCAGCAAGATGTTATAGAATAGTGTTAAATACAAAATGTCAACATTTTACGGCTGATTGTTTTTTGATTTATGCCCACATAGTATCAATATGCGTTATATTAAAAATTTTCGCTATATAGTGTTCAAATTGCAATCAAATGATTAAGAGCTTAACTAGAACTTATCATAATCAAATTATACGAAATTTCGACATGTTACGTCATTTCACTTGTCAGTTATTCCTAGCAGTGTAAATTCTCGTTGAATTAAAATTTCTCCTTAAATAGATTTAGGAATGCAAAACAAAGAGGAGGTGTATAACTAGACGTTATAGCAGTTCTGCAAAATAAATTTTTGTCTTTCTACAGCAAACAGTTTTTCTGTTATGCGAGATACATTGTACTTATGCTCGTAAATACGTATGTGTGTACAGACGTCAATAGAAAACTATTCATAACTAGTTCATGATGGGTCAAAATGGATATTTAAAGTTTCTAGTACGTATATACAAACGTAACACTTAAAATATCCAAACTTATGTCAGTGATGGTCAAAATAAATACTTTGTACAAGGAAGTGAAAACCGTTTCTTGCAGAAATTTCGAATGTTACATTTCTTAAATTTATCTTGCTATATAAGGAAAATACCTTATGCTTTCAATTAAATTAAAAAGTATTCGTGAAATTGCGATCAAAACGTTCATCTTCCTACACTCTGCTGTTAGATTCTTTTTGAGTTTCTGCTGTTATGCTTTGTTTTGAAAGCAGTTAGTGAGAAAACCTATAGTATTGATTGCTTTATATGTAAATAATTGTATTTTTTTTATATAATTCTGGATGGTTGGTGGATCAAAGATGTAGAAAGTTCTGTATTAGTAATTTAAGTTAGCTTATCTTCCAGACGCCAATAAAAATGATGAATGCACTAAAGCCGCTATACTCAACCTGCGGCCCGCGGAGGCTTTTTGGTTTGCCCAATTATTAAACTAGGTAGTTACAACTTATTTGTAAACAACTTCAAATTTCGCGCCCTTCAAAGAGTTGGTAATTGAACGGGAAGTATGGGAATGTGAGTGATATCAATAATTTGCTTAAATTGGAAACGCAAACTATCCTAATCTATGGTTGCGCAAACGATACGGAATACGCGGTGCGGGAATCCCCTTAAAGGTCTGTAATCCATGGTTGCACGAACGATCAACACCTCTTAAAGGATCAAGCCGTAGTACGAGAAATTGGACGTCACGTAGCTAGGCCTACGTCTTCAAAAGAATGCGTTATATCACATTCCTGATTTTTCCACGAAATATTTTTTGGCTGTTTCTCTCTACCAAAGCATTTTTAAGTATCAGAATATTGCATAAAATTATGGAGCACATTTTACACACAATTTTCAGTTTAAAAATCCCATAAATTTGGTTGTTATTAAACACATTTATTCAAGTTAAAATGAAAATGTTAATAAAACAATTTACTTCAATAAATTTCTCATTACTAGAAAGAAAATCTACATGAAATAAATTACTTTATATTCCTCCTTTGATTTATAAAACTATTATTGATGATGTTATGGAAACTTTCCAAACAGAAAAAGGATTTAAATATATATGTATATTTAAGTATGACTTGCAGTAAAAGTCCACACTTGCATAGTAAAAATTCCTGTAATTTTTTTTATTTAGATTATGTTGTTCATCACAAGGCTTTTTATTTTTTTATTACTATGCATTAAATATTACAGTAGCAATTAAAGTATTGTATTATTGTTTCAAATGAAAAACAAAGCAAAATAATGTATCCAATTCATTTATTTAATCATTAATCCTTTGCAGACAGAGAAATTTACATTAAATTGAAACATTACAAAAACAGTTGCATTATATAAGTATACATATATACATGACAATTGTGATCTGATATTAAATAACACTAACCTTCAGGAACTTTCGAGTTAATCAAAGTTTCCTTTCTTTCGTTTTTCAATGTGGTGCATAAAATTTTTTATTATTATTAAATTTACAAAAATTATTTAGCAATATATTAGTGGCTTTTTTTTACAATTTTAATAACAATTCGGAAGAATGTCCATTCTTATAAATTTTTAAAAATTAAATACTTTCTTCAACTAATAAAATATAACAAACAACACTCACTGCAATTTCTCATTGATTGTGAAATTTCAAAAATTTTTATTCATAGTTTAACATTTTTCTTATAACTAAGTAATGAGAAATAACAGTTATTATATTATCAAAAGAATACTTTAAACCAGTTTAGTTAATATAATGAATTAAAATGCAATTTTTATGCAAAAATATTTCCCCATTCTTTGTTAAATGACCCAAAAATTACAACTATTTACATATTTTAATACCGAATTTACAGAAAAACTTAATAACATATACAAGAGCAATTGGCTTTATAAATTTGTTCAAATTAATAAAAGTATGTTCATGTTATAATAACAAAACATTTTTTTAAAGTTGAGGGGTGAGGTAGAATTAAAATCTCCACTATTTCTCAAAAAATTATAAGAATGAGGAGAAATTGAAGAAAAAAACCGATGACAGGATTAGTAAATTAGAATTATACCTATTTTGCTTTTTATGAGTAAAAATTAGGGAGATTTGCTCTTTAAGAAAGCTAATACTTATTGCTTCATTTGGTGAACAAACTTTTTCTAACCTATTCAAAAGGTCAGTTAAGGAAATAATTAAATTTTCTCTTTCATTTAATTTACAACCACAATTCTGATTTAAAGCACTTAAAATATTTGAAATTTCTTGTAGATTTTTAACATTCATCAGAAAGCAAAATTTGTCAACTTTTGATAACTTTAAATTACCTTTAAAAATATTTACACATAGATTTTCATCAATAACTAACATTAAATAGTGAGGAATGTTATCCATTACAGTTATTTTAACGAAAGAAAAATTTCCATTTTTAGAGTTACTTACAGAATTAAATCCATCAGGCATATCAATTAAACAAATCTTATGCTCCAAGTCAGAAATACTATCAATTTTGAATTTCTGAAGATGATCATCAAAGGACTTTTTGCTTTGTTATGTAACTTAACTGTGCATATTCAACTTCTTCTTCTTCTTTTTTTTTTTTTTTTTTTTTTTCCGGTATCTGGATCCTCTCTTGAAACTTTATGTGTTGATAAATACTCCGGGCACCTTTCAAAGACAGTAGAAATAGCTCCATCATTTAATCTTGGCTGCTCCATCTGTATTATTGTCCTCTTCCCACTTTTTCCACAAAAAAATTCTGTTGAGCGTCTTATGTCATGTTCAGCAAAATGAAGTTCACATACCTAAATTTAATAAGATTACCGGTAATTAATAAATTTATGAATTTATAATACTACTACTATACTACATAATATACAGAAGTGGCTAGTTACAGTAAAATAGTACTACTAAGATCAATAAATAAAGAAAAAAAATTAATTTTAAGTAAAATATAAAATTGTTCTTAAAATTTTGTAGCAGAATAAGGCAAATATTGGATTATTTTTTTCTTTTTGAAATAGTTGCATTATATCATGTTCAGCAAAATGAAGTTCACATACCTAAACTTAATAAGATTACCGGTAATTAATAAATTTATCAATTTATAATACTACTATACTACATATTATACAGGAGAGACTAGTTACAGTAAAGTAGTACTAATAAGATCAGTAAATAAAGAAAAAATTAATTTTAAGTAAAATATAAAATTGTTCTTAAAATTTTGTAGCAGAATAAGGCAAATATTAGATTATTTTTGTTTTTGAAATAGTTGCATTATGTATAATAATTGTTTTTAGGGAGATATCAATGTTATAAATAATTCTTTATGAATAAAGAAAGATTAATATGAAGTAACAATGTATCAGGGAAATCGAAATATTCGTATATTTTCAAATTATATTTAAAAACATTTTAAAAAAGCTATAATTAGTAAAACCCAAGTAATTGAATAATATTTTGAATTAATTTTGTTACTAAGCAAAAGAAATATATAAGAAATACTTACTCTGGAATTCTTTGTAATATTGCAGTCACGTGGAATCGCCGATATCCATTTTTTTCTTAAATCTTCATTTTTTGGAAATCCAAAAGTTGACACATTCTGTCCTTCTTTGCTGTAATTTCCTCTGCATTTAGGCACAATGCATTTATATACCATTTTATTGAAGATTCTAAGATTCTAACAGATAATTATAGGATGGCAAAATACTTCGTCAAACTTGTACTCGTAGAATGTACGACACAGAAATCTCGCACGTTTCTAGTAAAACATCGCCAAATACAATCGTCTGCCGCAGTAAATAATGTAGTTACAAAGAAGCCAAACTCACGCCAATTCGCACCACATGATAAATGTCAAAATGTGGAAAACTTAGGTAGCTTTTCTTGGGCCTATGCAACCTACGTCATACGTCATGTCGGTAACCCGTACTACGGCTTGCTCTTTTAGGGCCGATCCCACCAAATTCGTTTAAGGCTCCGCTTAGTTAATCCTAAACGGAAATATAAACTGAGTTTAGGAACGGTCCTGTCTCACCAATGAAATTGCGGCCCCGTTTAGCTTAACGGAGATTTTCTGGTCTGATCGGTTGCTCACGTCGAATTTTTAAGGGTATTTGGGTGCGCATATAGGTTTACGCATATTTTCTCATATGTTTACATTTGAGAGTGTACTTAATATCGTTCGGGTTCGGTAGTAAATTTCAATAACAAAATAGTTGTAATAGGAATTTTAATTGATAAATGTTTTAATATATCTATAAAGTTTTATTTATAAGCTATTTGTATTTATCGAAGTGATAAATGATGTTATATTATTGATATTAATATTATCTAAGCCGTTTTATTTATTGATATTTTAAATTTATCTGCAAATATTATTTTAGCTTTTTGATAAATGCAAAATGTATAGATATTTTGGTTGCTTTTTCAAACTTCTGTTTATTTTTAATTTTTATTACATATCTTAGCACTAGCGACAAAGAGATAGTTAATTTTTCTCACTGTAAAGAAATAATAAAAAATATGTAGTATAGCCACTTATATTAGAAAAAAAAACTTAATAAAAAAAGAAAACCTGATGCATATCTCTTAGAATAAACGAACATGTTTGGGAAGAATCATCTAATTATTATAATGATGAAAGAATTGTACCAAGAACACCAGCAATTTTAAAAACATTCTGAGAAAATATGAAAAAACAATATTTTCAGTAAGAACAGTAAATATTTTCAAAACTAAGTTATTGCTCCTTAAACATATAATAAGTCATATTTTTTAGTTTTTTTTTACAATTATACAAGGTTCTTATATTTTTTTAGAATTTTTTACTTGCATTATAAGTATGTTATTAAAAGTATTAATGATATAATTCATAGAAATTAGTAGAAAAATCATGAATTATCACTCAGGGAATTTATCTTAATTATTTATCTATTATTAATTCAGTACCTAATATATTAATCTGTAATTACAATAGTTTAGTGAATTACGTTATTGAATACCAATTTTTTAAGGGGAGAATACCACGATGGAACTAATAGTTTTCGTTACATATCCACAAACCTACTTTAATGAAATTCTCATTCTGAACTGTAAATTAAATTTTGTTACTCAGTCTGCTGTATAACAGTCTATCAAGAAAATAATTTGTCTCTTGAATAATTTTTAACACTAGGATAAATATAATTTTTTTATACTTCTATTTTGAGTCTACGAAATATATTTCATCACTTATTCTATATATAGCCTTTCAGATTTAATTTTTAATTGCTATTTGGGAAGTAATTTTTAGTAGGTTTTTTTCTTTGCTAAAATTATGTAAATGATTACTTTACTAGAAAGTGATTGATAACAAATTACATAAGTTTTCTATTATTCAGAAAGTTTGAGTTTGAGGGAGGTTTCCAGTAATATGTTCTGATACATAAGTTACTTGATTATGCTAAATTATATCATGTAAAAGATTGAGAAAGTACCAAGGTTTTGTTACTCCTTTGTAACATAAAAACATTCTTATGTACCAAAGTGAAATATTTGAATATGTTTATGTTACATATTGAAATATTTTACAAAGGTTTTACATTTAACATAAAAACATTTAACATAAAACATTTAATATTTCATTCTGAAATATTCACTATAACTAAGAATTTGTTACAAAATTCCTATTTTACAAAATTGTTAATCAAAAAATAATTTTATATATGAATTTTTATAATTTTGTTTTCAATTTCTATTTTTAAAGATAAAATTATCTTCTATTTGATAAAGCGAAAGACATTCTGAGTTTATCTTTTGATAGCTTTCATCATCAATATGATTCAGATAAATTTTTAAACTTTGAGTTCTTTTTTATTATAATTTATATTTTAAATTTAGATAGGCATAACATAGGGAATAAAAGAATTGAATTATCCCATTCTAAAGACCATTATAAAAATCTAAAATTGCAAAAACATTTTGACTTGTTTATATTTTAGAGAGCAGGTATTAATTTAAAAGTAAGTCAACTTATAAACAAAAATTGCCTTCTTTTTATCTTAAATAGTAATTTTGGTTCTAAAAAGTCAATTATAACAAAATTCATTGTTCAAATTTGTGATCAAACTTTATAATTTAATGAAATTTATTTGCTTATTGTATTTTTCTATTTTGTATGATTCTGATTACTTGACACAAAATAAGTAAATACCTATTGATCAAAATTAACCAGTTTTTCATATAGATTTATAATAATTCTTAGCAAAGATTTTTTTTTCTGTCTTGTTCATCACATATGATATATACATCTAATGCTTAATACACTTGTATAATCACATGTGATACTCAGTGATATAAAATATATAAAAGTTTGTACATAAAACATAGTTCATTGTGTATCACATTTGATATGCAAGTGTATAAATCATTAAATATCCATATCATATGTGATATACTGGAAAAGCAAAGAGATTTTGATTTGTAAATTTATATACAGGGTACTTTACACTTAGATATTCACTTTGGTTATAGTTCAGGGCTCTTTGATCTACTTTCTTTGCTACTCAAGGGGTATTGAAACTGGGATTTCCTGCTTAAAGTCAATTCCAAATTATTACAAGCATCCCTAATGCTTGTAATAATTTGACTATCAAGACATGTCAATAAGATGTGACAAATAAGTTTGTAATTTTTATATTAATGTGTCAAATGTTTTGTGTTGTGAAGAAAATATGTTCTCAAAGAAATACCAAGCAAGGAAATATTCTATCGAACAATTAGACCATATAATAAAGGATTCGATGGCATGCGATGGAATCTCTAATATAACAGCAAAATCTTCACCCCTCAAGGGGTAATCGCAAAAATATGTGGCATATCAGCTATCAAGAGTGACAGGAAAGTGAGTGGCAAAAAGGAAAACCCTAATTATATTTAATACTTTATGAAATCTAAACTTTTTTCACAGGAAAAACATCACAGGATTTTAAATGTGGGATTCAAGCCCATAAACTACCTGGAATACAAGCTACCTGGTGTCAATGCTAACCATTCAAGATCATAGTCAACAATCAAGGGTTAAAGTTGTTGAATAAATTAACAGTAGTTCAAGTTTTATTACTTTACTTATCAGGAAAATTAATCTCAACTAGAAGATTCTGACTAAAATTAATGATATCCGGTCAAAATTAAATTGGCAAATGGTTAAAATTTTGTTTTCTTATTGAAATCTGTTTAGTAATTAAATTATAACTAGAAAATATTGATTGAATTATCGTTGTATGTTAAAAATATTTTAAATTGTTAGCTAACCAATTTATCTTTTTATTGCAATGAATAGAAACTAAAGCATGTACTCATCAGTAAACCTTTATATAAAATAGATTTCCTCTGATTAAATAAAACATATATATATATATATATATATATGATGGTTCACTTACATATTTTTTGGAACAACATAAGGCAAAATACTTAATCCTTACAAATTGGTAGTTATTAACAGTAAAATCCCTGTGATACTTGTCTGTTAAAAATATTTAAATTAAATTTACAATGACTTTGCTTTGATATGTTTGATTTAATAAAATTCAAACAAAATGTCAATAAAATTCTTTTAACATTTTTAAGAAGTGCCAAAAGATTTTGATTTGTTTAAAAATAAACTACTTTAGCGAATATCATCTTGCATTTATTTTCACTATAATTATCTTTATTAATGCATTTTAGCACTGTACTATTTATTGAAAATGGCATAGTTATACATCAATGAAATAAAAGCATTTAAATATGAAATAAATTAATATATTTTAAGTTATATATTAATTTTTAAAAAACTGCATATTATCTGATGTATATACAATAAATATAGATGAAAGGTTTTTCCCATGAAACTTAACCATATAAAAATTACAACTGAAAAGGAATCCAAATAGATTAGATTATAAAAATAAACCTAACCTATTCAAACACCCATTCAGTGATTTTTACTAACCATTTTTTTTTTTTTTAAATCCAAGTTTAGGGACCCATCAGCATTTTATATTTGATTTTTGGAAATGATCTCCATACATCCAGTTTGTAAACATAATTTTCTGTTTTAGGAAATAAGGTAAAGGTAAATAAAAATTACTTGGTTACTCATTAATCACATGGTTCACATTAATCAATTTATTAAAAATTACAGATAACATGATTAAATAATTTTAAAACCATATAATATTTTAACAATTTAAAAACCAGAAAAATATCACAGGCTAACATTATGGCAAGAACTTTATGTAATATAGTATAGGGATTTGGTATGTTCCCCTAAACTTGGATTCAACTTTTCTTTCACACATAAGCAACATGTATTTAAAAAAAAACAAAAAAGATATAAGAAAAAATGAATTTGAAATTACATATGAAGTAAAGAATCATTGAAGTGAATATTATTCTAATAAATATCTATTTAGTAACATCACAGACATAAAAATAAATGTTGAATTTTCTGAAATCTAAATAAACGCACAAATTTAATGTACAACAAAAGCTACAATTTTATCAAGAAATTACATATTAGTTATTAAGCAAAACTCTACATTTCATAATTAAATTCAGTTAGTGATAACAGAAATTCAAGGCAAAATATAGTATATAAATATTAAAGGAATAAAATAAATTTTCTTAGTAATGAATGTTTGAGTCATTATAAAAACAATGTAAAGAGAATAAGATAATTTCTACAAATTCAATGAAAATGTATTTAGAGTGACAAATAAAAGTATGCATACATATATACAGAATGAAAATGTTCAAGACATCAAAATTATTAAATTTTAAAAAAGCTCCGCAACTTCCATATATTATATACATAAACATTAATATTGTATATAATAAAGATGACTATAATAAACTAGCACATGACAGGCTTTATTTAAAATAAATCAAACATCAAATAAATTTGGATAAAAGATAGAAGCAGAAAATGATAACATATAGAGTTGAAGAAACTAATTCCAAAATACTTTGGTAGATTATTTCTACTCAGTAATAATATTTGATTATAATGATTTAACACTGGTACAACATAACCAAAATATGAATCAGATACTCATATTATCAGTCTTATTATTCGAAAATTATCTACATCTCACAAATTATTCAGCTATATTGATATAAAGAAATTGTTAGGAAAAAACCCACTATGAATTATAATTTGATTTCTCTATCCCTTAAAAAAAGTGTGTGCATATTTGATGGTACACAGATACATATATTACATACACATGAATTTGTGTTGTTGTGAAATAAAATTAATACAATGAAAACACCACCTACTTTTTAACTGCACATACAATGCAATTTATGCATTTCACAATACAAATTAGCAATGTAACACAAAGAGCTAAAGACAAATAATATTTTGCGATAAATTGACTGTCTAGTAAATGAGTATTTACACAATTTAGATAGCGAAAATAAGCAGATTACCTGTTTGATAAATATTCAATATTTTGTAAAATGTCAACTGAGATTTTACTCACCTTGATAGATAAGTACTGAATTCTTAATTGAATATTATATACTGTAAAATATTTTCAAATGTTTATAAAACACATGAAAGAAAAAAAAAATATAGGGTAAATTTGATGCATAATTTAAATTAAGTAATTGTACTTGATATAATTATTAAATACAAGTGCAACAGCATACACAAATATTATTAGACAAATTTCTATATATCTCCCAAATTGTGTACTTGTATAAATTTAGATTAAAAGAAAGAACACAAATTCATGAGGATAAAATTAAAGCGATCTGTATGCTTACTGTTGAGTAAATGATTGTTTACCCAATTTAAGAAACAAAAATAATACGCTAAATACCTGTCAGATGGATATTGAATGATATCCTCAATCTCCTGTACAATATTGAATGCTGACACTTTATTCACCCTGAACCTTTTTTTAAATTCACTTTCATCAAATAATTCCAAGAAATTCTTTCTCACGAAAGTTATGCGCGTATTTCTAAAATCATCCTTATCAGAATCGGAAAATAACACTTGATGCATCAAATCCGCCATGTTGAAATAGAGCTTAAACTCAGTTTAGAAACGCTAACGGCCCGAATTTGGCCAGTTAGGATTAAGCGCCGCTAAACGGAAATCTAAACTCGGTTTAGGTTGGTGGGACGCAATTTTCTGTTTAAACGAGTTTAACCGCTAAACGAGATTGGTGGGACCGGCCCTTAAAAACCAGCAGTAGGTAGAAATCACAATTCTTCGAATGAATCGTTATCCAAAAATTAGTGACTGGGAATGTCTAAAAATAAATTGAATCGAAAAGAGCTAATTGGATTTTACGCTCAAATTCAAAGGTTAATTATTTGGTCATGGATGAATGACAATCCTGAAATACAAACAAATATTTTTTTTTTTTTATTTTTTTTTTCTTGTAGTATTTCAATTGCTCAAAAGTACAAATTCATATACTCAGATCAAAATTGTCTCGGAAATGTCAACAATTGAGTTGAAAACAGTCAATAAATCAGCATCTGCCTTTGTCAGCAGCATACGTCAGTAAAAATACGTGTAAAATTGTAGATATCTCTCATAAATTTTGCTAAAGATATTAATTAAGCTCGCTGAAAGGAGGAACTCTTTGAGATAAATCAAATAAAGAGGCTAAATGAAGTTTAAAAGAATTCGCGATTTGAGTCATATTGCTTGAAATTTATGAATATTGTTAGAAATTATTCGTCTTTAATCTATGCTGAGCTGGCTCATAACATTTTTATCTATGAAAATTACTTAATAATTATTGTGTATTCTAAAAATTGGGAATGAAATTTCAGATTAACTTACTAAATAGTCATAAACACTTTTTCTCTCAGGATAGTTTTGTTTAATACAGTCTACATTTTTATACGATATGAGACCGGAAATACTGCGTAAAGCTGATTCCGAAAAAAATGCATTTAATTCGAAAAAAATTTTTTCATGTTCCTTCCAAATTTGTTAAGAAATATAAATAATGTGTAAGCCAAGACATCTTTAAGTAAAAAATTAGAAATTTATGAAAATTTCTTCACTTATCGACATTAGAGGTTTGTTTAAGAAATTGTTCGAAAGGGCAATTTTCAATAGTGTTTATCCCTTTACAAAACTGAAGAAATCTAAATGAATCTTTTTCTTTAAATTAAAAATGTTTCAAGTCTATTGTTTCACTCCTAACTACAATATTAGGGCCGATCCCACCAAAGTCGTTTAATAGTTAATCCTAAACGGAAATATAAACTGAGTTTAGGAACGGTCCTGTCTCACCAATGAAATTGCGGCCCCGTTTAGCTTAACGGAGATTTTCTGGTCTGATCGGTTGCTCACGTCGAATTTTTAAGGGTATTTGGGTGCGCATATAGGTTTACGCATATTTTCTTATATGTTTACATTTGAGAGTGTACTTAATATCGTTAGGGTTCGGTAGTAAATTTCAATAACAAAATAGTTGTAATAGGAATTTTAATTGATAAATGTTTTAATATATCTATAAAGTTTTATTTATAAGCTATTTGTATTTATCGAAGTGATAAATGATGTTATATTATTGATATTAATATTATCTAAGCCGTTTTATTTATTGATATTTTAAATTTATCTGCAAATATTATTTTAGCTTTTTGATAAATGCAAAATGTATAGATATTTTGGTTGCTTTTTCAAACTTCTGTTTATTTTTAATTTTTATTACATATCTTAGCACTAGCGACAAAGAGATAGTTAATTTTTCTCACTGTAAAGAAATAATAAAAAATATGTAGTATAGCCACTTATATTAGAAAAAAAAACTTAATAAAAAAAGAAAACCTGATGCATATCTCTTAGAATAAACGAACATGTTTGGGAAGAATCATCTAATTATTATAATGATGAAAGAATTGTACCAAGAACACCAGCAATTTTAAAAACATTCTGAGAAAATATGAAAAAACAATATTTTCAGTAAGAACAGTAAATATTTTCAAAACTAAGTTATTGCTCCTTAAACATATAATAAGTCATATTTTTTAGTTTTTTTACAATTATACAAGGTTCTTATATTTTTTTAGAATTTTTTACTTGCATTATAAGTATGTTATTAAAAGTATTAATGATATAATTCATAGAAATTAGTAGAAAAATCATGAATTATCACTCAGGGAATTTATCTTAATTATTTATCTATTATTAATTCAGTACCTAATATATTAATCTGTAATTACAATAGTTTAGTGAATTACGTTATTGAATACCAATTTTTTAAGGGGAGAATACCACGATGGAACTAATAGTTTTCGTTACATATCCACAAACCTACTTTAATGAAATTCTCATTCTGAACTGTAAATTAAATTTTGTTACTCAGTCTGCTGTATAACAGTCTATCAAGAAAATAATTTGTCTCTTGAATAATTTTTAACACTAGGATAAATATAATTTTTTTATACTTCTATTTTGAGTCTACGAAATATATTTCATCACTTATTCTATATATAGCCTTTCAGATTTAATTTTTAATTGCTATTTGGGAAGTAATTTTTAGTAGGTTTTTTTCTTTGCTAAAATTATGTAAATGATTACTTTACTAGAAAGTGATTGATAACAAATTACATAAGTTTTCTATTATTCAGAAAGTTTGAGTTTGAGGGAGGTTTCCAGTAATATGTTCTGATACATAAGTTACTTGATTATGCTAAATTATATCATGTAAAAGATTGAGAAAGTACCAAGGTTTTGTTACTCCTTTGTAACATAAAAACATTCTTATGTACCAAAGTGAAATATTTGAATATGTTTATGTTACATATTGAAATATTTTACAAAGGTTTTACATTTAACATAAAAACATTTAACATAAAACATTTAATATTTCATTCTGAAATATTCACTATAACTAAGAATTTGTTACAAAATTCCTATTTTACAAAATTGTTAATCAAAAAATAATTTTATATATGAATTTTTTATAATTTTGTTTTCAATTTCTATTTTTAAAGATAAAATTATCTTCTATTTGATAAAGCGAAAGACATTCTGAGTTTATCTTTTGATAGCTTTCATCATCAATATGATTCAGATAAATTTTTAAACTTTGAGTTCTTTTTTATTATAATTTATATTTTAAATTTAGATAGGCATAACATAGGGAATAAAAGAATTGAATTATCCCATTCTAAAGACCATTATAAAAATCTAAAATTGCAAAAACATTTTGACTTGTTTATATTTTAGAGAGCAGGTATTAATTTAAAAGTAAGTCAACTTATAAACAAAAATTGCCTTCTTTTTATCTTAAATAGTAATTTTGGTTCTAAAAAGTCAATTATAACAAAATTCATTGTTCAAATTTGTGATCAAACTTTATAATTTAATGAAATTTATTTGCTTATTGTATTTTTCTATTTTGTATGATTCTGATTACTTGACACAAAATAAGTAAATACCTATTGATCAAAATTAACCAGTTTTTCATATAGATTTATAATAATTCTTAGCAAAGATTTTTTTTTCTGTCTTGTTCATCACATATGATATATACATCTAATGCTTAATACACTTGTATAATCACATGTGATACTCAGTGATATAAAATATATAAAAGTTTGTACATAAAACATAGTTCATTGTGTATCACATTTGATATGCAAGTGTATAAATCATTAAATATCCATATCATATGTGATATACTGGAAAAGCAAAGAGATTTTGATTTGTAAATTTATATACAGGGTACTTTACACTTAGATATTCACTTTGGTTATAGTTCAGGGCTCTTTGATCTACTTTCTTTGCTACTCAAGGGGTTATTGAAACTGGGATTTCCTGCTTAAAGTCAATTCCAAATTATTACAAGCATCCCTAATGCTTGTAATAATTTGACTATCAAGACATGTCAATAAGATGTGACAAATAAGTTTGTAATTTTTATATTAATGTGTCAAATGTTTTGTGTTGTGAAGAAAATATGTTCTCAAAGAAATACCAAGCAAGGAAATATTCTATCGAACAATTAGACCATATAATAAAGGATTCGATGGCATGCGATGGAATCTCTAATATAACAGCAAAATCTTCACCCCTCAAGGGGTAATCGCAAAAATATGTGGCATATCAGCTATCAAGAGTGACAGGAAAGTGAGTGGCAAAAAGGAAAACCCTAATTATATTTAATACTTTATGAAATCTAAACTTTTTTCACAGGAAAAACATCACAGGATTTTAAATGTGGGATTCAAGCCCATAAACTACCTGGAATACAAGCTACCTGGTGTCAATGCTAACCATTCAAGATCATAGTCAACAATCAAGGGTTAAAGTTGTTGAATAAATTAACAGTAGTTCAAGTTTTATTACTTTACTTATCAGGAAAATTAATCTCAACTAGAAGATTCTGACTAAAATTAATGATATCCGGTCAAAATTAAATTGGCAAATGGTTAAAATTTTGTTTTCTTATTGAAATCTGTTTAGTAATTAAATTATAACTAGAAAATATTGATTGAATTATCGTTGTATGTTAAAAATATTTTAAATTGTTAGCTAACCAATTTATCTTTTTATTGCAATGAATAGAAACTAAAGCATGTACTCATCAGTAAACCTTTATATAAAATAGATTTCCTCTGATTAAATAAAACATATATATATATATATATATATATATATATATATATATATATATATGATGGTTCACTTACATATTTTTTGGAACAACATAAGGCAAAATACTTAATCCTTACAAATTGGTAGTTATTAACAGTAAAATCCCTGTGATACTTGTCTGTTAAAAATATTTAAATTAAATTTACAATGACTTTGCTTTGATATGTTTGATTTAATAAAATTCAAACAAAATGTCATTTGATTTGTTTAAAAATAAACTACTTTAGCGAATATCATCTTGCATTTATTTTCACTATAATTATCTTTATTAATGCATTTTAGCACTGTACTATTTATTGAAAATGGCATAGTTATACATCAATGAAATAAAAGCATTTAAATATGAAATAAATTAATATATTTTAAGTTATATATTAATTTTTAAAAAACTGCATATTATCTGATGTATATACAATAAATATAGATGAAAGGTTTTTCCCATGAAACTTAACCATATAAAAATTACAACTGAAAAGGAATCCAAATAGATTAGATTATAAAAATAAACCTAACCTATTCAAACACCCATTCAGTGATTTTTACTAACCATTTTTTTTTTTTTTAAATCCAAGTTTAGGGACCCATCAGCATTTTATATTTGATTTTTGGAAATGATCTCCATACATCCAGTTTGTAAACATAATTTTCTGTTTTAGGAAATAAGGTAAAGGTAAATAAAAATTACTTGGTTACTCATTAATCACATGGTTCACATTAATCAATTTATTAAAAATTACAGATAACATGATTAAATAATTTTAAAACCATATAATATTTTAACAATTTAAAAACCAGAAAAATATCACAGGCTAACATTATGGCAAGAACTTTATGTAATATAGTATAGGGATTTGGTATGTTCCCCTAAACTTGGATTCAACTTTTCTTTCACACATAAGCAACATGTATTTAAAAAAAACAAAAAAGATATAAGAAAAAATGAATTTGAAATTACATATGAAGTAAAGAATCATTGAAGTGAATATTATTCTAATAAATATCTATTTAGTAACATCACAGACATAAAAATAAATGTTGAATTTTCTGAAATCTAAATAAACGCACAAATTTAATGTACAACAAAAGCTACAATTTTATCAAGAAATTACATATTAGTTATTAAGCAAAACTCTACATTTCATAATTAAATTCAGTTAGTGATAACAGAAATTCAAGGCAAAATATAGTATATAAATATTAAAGGAATAAAATAAATTTTCTTAGTAATGAATGTTTGAGTCATTATAAAAACAATGTAAAGAGAATAAGATAATTTCTACAAATTCAATGAAAATGTATTTAGAGTGACAAATAAAAGTATGCATACATATATACAGAATGAAAATGTTCAAGACATCAAAATTATTAAATTTTAAAAAAGCTCCGCAACTTCCATATATTATATACATAAACATTAATATTGTATATAATAAAGATGACTATAATAAACTAGCACATGACAGGCTTTATTTAAAATAAATCAAACATCAAATAAATTTGGATAAAAGATAGAAGCAGAAAATGATAACATATAGAGTTGAAGAAACTAATTCCAAAATACTTTGGTAGATTATTTCTACTCAGTAATAATATTTGATTATAATGATTTAACACTGGTACAACATAACCAAAATATGAATCAGATACTCATATTATCAGTCTTATTATTCGAAAATTATCTACATCTCACAAATTATTCAGCTATATTGATATAAAGAAATTGTTAGGAAAAAACCCACTATGAATTATAATTTGATTTCTCTATCCCTTAAAAAAAGTGTGTGCATATTTGATGGTACACAGATACATATATTACATACACATGAATTTGTGTTGTTGTGAAATAAAATTAATACAATGAAAACATCACCTACTTTTTAACTGCACATACAATGCAATTTATGCATTTCACAATACAAATTAGCAATGTAACACAAAGAGCTAAAGACAAATAATATTTTGCGATAAATTGACTGTCTAGTAAATGAGTATTTACACAATTTAGATAGCGAAAATAAGCAGATTACCTGTTTGATAAATATTCAATATTTTGTAAAATGTCAACTGAGATTTTACTCACCTTGATAGATAAGTACTGAATTCTTAATTGAATATTATATACTGTAAAATATTTTCAAATGTTTATAAAACACATGAAAGAAAAAAAATATAGTGTAAATTTGATGCATAATTTAAATTAAGTAATTGTACTTGATATAATTATTAAATACAAGTGCAACAGCATACACAAATATTATTAGACAAATTTCTATATATCTCCCAAATTGTGTACTTGTATAAATTTAGATTAAAAGAAAGAACACAAATTCATGAGGATAAAATTAAAGCGATCTGTATGCTTACTGTTGAGTAAATGATTGTTTACCCAATTTAAGAAACAAAAATAATACGCTAAATACCTGTCAGATGGATATTGAATGATATCCTCAATCTCCTGTACAATATTGAATGCTGACACTTTATTCACCCTGAACCTTTTTTTAAATTCACTTTCATCAAATAATTCCAAGAAATTCTTTCTCACGAAAGTTATGCGCGTATTTCTAAAATCATCCTTATCAGAATCGGAAAATAACACTTGATGCATCAAATCCGCCATGTTGAAATAGAGCTTAAACTCAGTTTAGAAACGCTAACGGCCCGAATTTGGCCAGTTAGGATTAAGCGCCGCTAAACGTAAATCTAAACTCGGTTTAGGTTGGTGGGACGCAATTTTCTGTTTAAACGAGTTTAACCGCTAAACGAGATTGGTACCAAAATCGGGGTATATTCACCAAAATGAGGGTATCAGGAATCAACTCAGCGATAACACGCAGTTAAGCTACTGTATTTATGCTCCATGAGTGGATTCCCCCGTTGACGTAAC
>CM063506.1:34420102-34430102 GCA_032207245.1 Pardosa pseudoannulata
AAGAGATTTGAAAAAAAATTTTCAATTTTACAACTCCTCTTCAACCTCCACTCAAAATACGTGTTCTGCAAAGATCGGTCGATTTACTTAAAAATTGGAAAAAGAATTTACCAAGTATCTAACGAGTTCTATTAAGATCGCTCTATTTACTTAGAAAATAAAGAAAGAGATTTCTTATATTCTCATTAAGATTATATACTAATGAGAAATAGAAAGGAAATGGAACGAATGAGAAATGAAAATAACATCGATAATAACGAAATTTAATTGTTAATAGAAATAAATTCACAAAAAAATTGGAAAATACCAAGAGAAAGTTAGTCCAAAGGGATGAGGGAGGGTAGGCGGGATCTCATCCAGCAAAAAACTCTTTGACTTAAAAGAAACTGTATTTTGAGTGGAGGTTGAAGAGGAGTTGTAAAATTGAAAATTTTTTTTTCAAATATCTTATTTCCCACTGTGTTAAGGGGTGTCATGCATCGTGTGGGCTCTCCGTGCATGATGAAAGTATGTTTATTTAGACTACACTTTGAAGAATACTTAATACTTTACACAAAATTTTATGAGTAATTTCAGACCTGTTTTTAAGTTCATAAATTTAAGATATAATCCCATTTCATAAAATTACAATTCAAAAATTGTATGTTATATTCTAATCCGTAAGACTTAAAAAATTCTACTGAAAAAGCAAATCTTTTTTTCTTTTGCAGACACAGTTGCATTATTTACAGAAATAATATCATTAAGATGATTGAATATTTCGCTAATTTTAATGAGTAATTAGTTATAATTTCTCACTATTTTTCTTTATATTTGTATGATTCTTTTAATTTAAATATCAAAAGTATTTCTTAATAATTTATTTAAGAGAATCTAGTTCTGGAATTCCTTAAATTTAAGTTGTATGTTAATAAGTATATTATGAAGTTATGTGGACCATAGTAAAGTTTCTATTCCAAAATTGTACTGTATTAATTATTTTATGATTTTACAAGAATTGAAAGAGGTCCTAATGCAATAACAATATTTTGTATAATTTTATTATGTATTTAAAGATTTAAGGTTCTGTTGACACATTTTTAGAAAGTGAAAATTTCTTTAGAAGGTAGAGATTCATAATGTTTTAGTAAGAATTCTAAATTAAAAGGAATTTTTGTATTTTTACAAAAACATCTGTGGTTTATTATAACCATTTTATACATATTGTTAAACTTTTCTTTATGTAAATAGTTAACGCATTTATGCACAACTGAAAATTTTGACTTATAATAATAAAGCAAGTCGTCTGAACGTATTGGAATCAAATCCTCAACTGGAGTGCTGAAAATAAGGGTGAATGCACAGGCTTCTTGGTCGCTACCATAGTAACCGATGACTAGGGAAACGAGAAAGTGTGACCTTGAAGCGCCAATAGATTTTACATGGACTATAGTACGTTTTCTGACAATTGATACTTGAGCGCGGGTCACGTACTGGTACGGATTAGTGTAATAACACGGTTTGTTTGTGGGTACAAAAATAACGGTATATACAGGAAAACGAAGCCGAATGTTCTTGTCTACTACATAGATTCTGGAAAAATTTAGAAAAATAAAAACTAGTCGATGCGGAACCACAGAACGGGAAGGTAGATTAAAAAATCAATTTAGACTTAAAATTAACTTTTGATTTATCCTTGCGAAAATGAGTGAATTTAACGAAGATAATGAGGAATTTTCACGTTTTCTAATTTTGATTTTAAACGATAGAAGACAAAAAAGTAAGCAGGACAGTAGCTATTTTTCTTTCATTTGGGGGCCTAATGAGTGATTTCTAATGGGTTTTATAGCGGACTCTTTAATGTCTCTCAAAAACGATACTTTTTCTCCGCCGAATTTGTGACGTCATCGTTCATGTCGACACCGAGCGCCTATGCTGTTTACATGTTAAAAGGCGACTTTTAAATTTGTTTTTGTGTAAAGTATCGCATATAATAGAATTTTTTTTGTTATGTCTGGCATTAAAAAATCATACTCTAAATATTGTATTGTGCCACTCTGTAAAAATACAACAACTAATTGCAATGAGAAGATATTTTTCAGCTTCCCGAAAGACCCACATACACGTAAAATCTGGACAACTGCGATGAAAAGGGATGAGAAATTAAACCCCAAATTATTATATAAATCATCTTTATGGGTTTGTGAAGACCATTTCTCGGTAAGTAAATGCTTGCTTTTGTTTAAATATTACTGATTTAGAACGATTAAAGTATATAAAAATACATCTATACCTTTAAAAGAATTGTTGATTAACCACTGCTATTTAACTTTTAAAACTGCTCATTTTCGAGTATTATCACAGAGTTCAAGTACAATAAATATTTTATAAAGCATATAAATATCGAAAAACATATAAATATCTAAAGCATATAATTATCTAATAAATAACTCGGGGGAGGGGAAGGTTATGTATTTTCAAGGTATTATAAATATTTTCTTCAGAGATGCATACTTTCTTGTGTATCAAATCACAGTGATATTTTTCGATTAAATTGGTGACTAATTTGAAAAAAAAGTATAATATTTTTAAAATACTTAATAATGATATTACTTTAAAAATTAAATTTAATTTGAGAAATTTTATACATTTTTTAATTTGACATTAATATTAAAGGCAATAAAATTGTATTGCTATTTAAAAATGCATAAATAATTAAGTAAAGCCGTTTAAAGATTTTAAATTTCTTTTCATCATATTTAAAATATCTAAGAATTGGTTTGGTTTGGTTTTGGAATGCTACGGTCTACTTTTTGCAACACGAAGGCTAATGAGACCGGTCTCACAAAAAATACCTCCTCTAATTTTTATTTTAATATTACATCCGTCTATATTTATAAAAAACGATGCTACTACAAATTTGTGTGTATATGATATATGTATATTTATTTGACTTGTTTGTGTTTACAAACAAAAGAGCTGTGTTTAGCACGAATAAAGTATTAATACATGTTAAGTAAAATTGGAAAAAAATATAAATGATTTTACATACGTTTGGGTTTTAATTCCTCGTATTTCTGCTCCCATAAAATCCGGGTTTTTTTACCAAGAAAGAACATTGACATGCTGTCAATTTTCGGGAGGTTGTCTGATTGTCCTTTGGTAAATCCAAGTAGAAGAGATATTTATGACAAATTGAGATAACTAAGCTATCTAGATCGATAAAATAAACCTTCAGGTTTAAATAAAAATAAATTTTGATAGCTAGAAAATTTCAGGAACTTGCAAAAACAAAATCGGAAAATAGTGCGCGCTTAAAAGCAATACAAAAATATTGGTCTGTATGAACGATGACATCACAACCAATCACGGAGCGTTTTGATGTCACGTGATTTTCGCTTAACTTTAAAATTAATTTTTTAAATGATGGACCCAGTTTTTTACATTTTTGAGAACATTTTTGGAATCTACGAGTCTGAAATTACCAGAAAAACACTAAGTTGTTCGAATCCCCCACATGTGCAAATTCCTCATTATGATGAAATCTTTGCTGACGCATTATCAGAATTTATCTACTAAAAAATATATTTTTTGTTTACAAAAATCTTATGGTTGTTATTTATATATTTTTATTTATATATTTGTATATATATTTCAATATAAAATACGAAAAGTTGGTTAAAAATTAAATAATTTTCGATCTATTTAACTGAATAACCAAATTTACGCGCAAAACGCCCGTTTCCGGTACAGTTCCGCTGCGAAATGTACCCGTACACAATGTGTTAAATCAATTACCTTGATTTTGATTTCCACATAATGAAACCATTGGAGACAGAGAGGATTAAAAAATTTTAAAGATAGAAATAGTGAAAAGGATTTATTGTTCAAAGCGTTTTTTTTTTGCTGTATTAAGCAACTTACTGCTATTTCATCAAAATATAACAGTATGTGACAATCTTTTTGTCTACAATTCCACAAAATCCTTTAATAATAAATATGAGTGAACTAGATCAATTTTTAGACAACATTTATTAGCAGAAAAATATCAGGCTCATATTACAATTAAATGTATATAAAAACAAAACAACTTTATTCTTAATCTGACCAGATTGATTTTTCCACAAAAAAGGAAAAAGAGTTTGATCCGAAACACAGAGTAATATATGCTCCAAATAAATCAACATTATAAACAAACAAGCATAAAGCTAACACATAAAATTAAAAGTGGACGGTAATTCTTTTTCTTAAGCATGAGTTTCAAGCAATCAAAGTTTTGATTGGCCAGAATAGTAACAAATACAAAATCAACAAATTCATGGATCTTTTTATGGCATAAAGTATCAATTTCAATGTGAATAACTTGAATACAGCACATGTACATAAACAAGCGCAATGCAAATCATCAGCAGTATAACTAATTGTTTACACTTCATTAAGACCTGAACTAATGCAGTTATACAATTAGGATTTAAATTACACTAAATATTAATCTTGCTTTAGCTAACAAGTGCATATAAGCATACATTATAATGCTTCAAATTCTTATTTACAGTAATTATAAGTGAATATCACTTATAGCACTATTACTTTATTTTGTAATAATATTTAAAAGTTTTTATTTTTATCTGCTCTTAAAAAGTTTTAAAGTACATCTGATCCTATCACATAATTCAATGAAAATATATTTTTGTGTTATAAAATCATATTTTAAACAAAATAAAATTTATATTTTAACACTAAAGGCTAAAAGAAAAAAGAAGATTTAATAAGAAAATATTTATATTAAAATGAAATCAGGTAGGCATATAATTTGTAATTTGTATTACATATAAACCAAGAAATATAATACAGTCATTTTATTTGAAAAGTAAACCACTATACTATAGTTCTATAATTGTGAATAAAGTCCAAGGATAGAGAAGGGGAAGTATGTGAATGCAAAATATACAGAGAACAAAAATATATGGTCCCTTATCAATGGAATAACAAACAAAAAATAACTTTTATCATTTATATAATATAATAATCTCTCTTCTAGTCTATGATATATTTACATCTGTAAGAAAATTTTCTTTACATAGATTGAGTGAACACATGGCCTAATTGCAGCACCTATTCACATTTTTTGCAGTTTTGGTTAATAGATAACTTTTTAAAAATAATTTTTCACAGAATAAATTTTACAGAGAAAAAGTCCATTATTTTTTTTATTTGAATGTATCAACGATTTTTTTTATATATATTTTCTTATGTCCCAGAGCTTTTTCATAACTAGCACACAAATCTGTAAACTGTAAAGTAAGTGAATCTCAGTATATATCAATACATTTAATAAATTCCTTAATCTCAAAATAAAAACATCTATAATATATCATATTTTTAAATCAATTTAGTAAATATGCAATTTCACCACATATATTTAAAAATTAATTTATTTTTATTTACTTTTTTACATTACTTGTCATTTTAGCTTATTTATAAATTTCTTACATAAAATTACTCTCAAAGAGAACATTCATAGATATATATTTTTTTAATTTAAAAGTATCAACTATTTTTTTACACACATATTTTCATTCCAGAGTATTTCTTTTTTTATAACTGAAACAAAATTTTGTCAAGTCTTTATAAGGCAGCTTAAGCTTAATGTACAAAATAGTTTTGGGAAATAGCTTAGTATTTTAAAATAACTCCATAGGAATGTTTTTATTTTTAAAAGTATCTAGGATGTTATATATATATGTATATACACACATATTCATGTTATAGTACATTTGTGTAACTACAATAAAAATCTGCAAAGCAGGTTAAATCTGAATGTACCATACATTTCTGAGACAAATCTTGATACTTTACATATTTTCAAATAAATTTCTTAATTTCCAAATAATTTTGTAAATACACAGTGTAATTTCAGCACTTTTTCACTTTCAATCCAGTTCTCAGCTTATATATGAATTTTTCAAATGAAAAAGAAACCCATAAAGAAATTTTCACAGGAATCTTTTTTTAAAGATTTAAAAGTATCATGTATTATATATATATATATATATTCTCATTTAACACTAGATTTACGGACTGAGCTAATTTGACTCATTAAAAATTTGATCACTATATATAATATATAAACTTTCATTCCTCTTCCCTGCAGACCCTTCATTTCGCATTATCAAATATGGTGTACCTATTTTCATGGTTGTGAGCCAATTTGACTCATAGAATGTATATGAAAATAAATATAGTATAAAGTAAATATAAAGTATATAAAGTATAGTATAAAGTAAATATAGAGAAGAAGTCAATTCATGCTACTGATGCACGGAAGAAATGTCAAGTTCAACAATCATGCAAAAGAAACAGATGTAGAAACCATTGTGCTAAATGTAATAAAAATGTTTGTGGAAAATGTGTTTCAAAAACAGATTTTATATGTAAAAAATATTTTCCATGAATATTTTGATAATAAACATTTTATTTAAATTAATTTGGAACTATTTTCTTTGCAAAAAACTTCAATTTTCTTGTATGGGTCAAATGGCTCACTTCAGTAAAAATAGGTATTTGATCAAATTCCATAAATCTAGTGTTAATACTTCTCCTACTGGTGCAAAATTCAGCAAAGCCCTTTGAAAAAAGTATATCTGAATGCATATAAACAAATCTTATCAACAAATCAATACCTTACATTTGTTCAAATAATTTCTCTAATCTGAAATCGAAAATTTTATAGTGTGTTCTGTTTTTAGATCTTAATTTAAGGAGAATATAGTGAAGCTGCAGTACTTATCAACATCTCATGTAGATCTTGGTTTATAGATATAATTTTTGAAATGATACTCTCAGAAAAATTTTTTATTAAAGAAAATTTCCGAGGAACTTTCTTTAATTTTACAGCATAAATAATTTATATACTATATATATATATATATATATATATATATATATGTAAATACATATGTGTACATATATATATACACACACATATACATTTACATATATACATATAAATATATATATGTGTGTGTGTGTGTCAGTATATATCCTCTTTTATACCAATATTTGCTAAAAACTAGGATAAAAATTTGCAAATCTATCTAAAGCAGTTTAATCTGCTCATACTTCAATTTTTGAAAAAAGTTTAGATACTTAATATACATGCAGATAAATTCATATAAATTCTTTATTCTCAAAATGAAAAATTTTGTAAAATCTCTCCTAAATACATTTATTTTTTAATGTGCATCCAATGAATAAATAAATTATCAAAATTTTTTGTGATCTGAAATTCAAGTTATCTTGCAGATGATGATTTACAAAAGGTAAGAAATTTAGAAAAATGAAATATTACAAAACAATTTAGTCATTTTTTCAATCCAACAATAGTAAATTAAAAATAAAATGTTAAAAATGAATTGATACAAAACATGTTTTTAGATAGTACAGTAATTCAATTAAGTATTGGAAAAGTTTATAAATATATTCGAAATGTCATAACACAGGATTTTGATAACAAATTTTAAAAAATCTGTTACAATAGATCATTCTTATCATTATTCAACCTTTTAAAATGGTACCTCATACTAAAACGAAATATAAGAGATTTAAAAAAACCAACTTTACAAGATATTTAAAAGCAAAATATTCCTTAAAAATATTTTGAATACTTATACGAAAGTTAATATATCTGTAATTCTCAGACAATTGAATATCTACAACTCTTCTTAAGTTATAACTATAGTACAAAAAAATTTAAAAAAATTCTAAATATTGTTCATTAATATTTAAATTAACCACGGTATTTTGCTATATGCCACATGTTGATATTTTTTAACAAAATAATAATACAATAATATTAATAATAACATTACAAAAAATATTACTTAAAAATTTTCCTTACTAACTGCAACACTTATTTTTGATTAAAAAATTATTTTGACATTCTTGGTTTTTTTTTTTCTTTTTTTTAGCACTTATAGGTTTGGCCATCATGGATATTCAATACAAATATAGTGCAAATATAATTCCATAAATATGTTTATATACAAAATGGTGCTCATATTTTAAAAATGGATATTTAAAACAAAGTACTCAAAAGTACGGGCTTTAAAAGGGAAAAAAAATACAAGATATTAAACACTGTATCTCATTTCTATAAAAATGTTTCATCATATATTAATTCCATTTTCTTTTATCAGTACCTAGTCATGACAGGGAATTGAAAAAGATATGAGATAATCAAACTTTATTTTAACCATACTAAGTAAAATATCCTTGAAAATTAATCTGAATACTTACACCAAAATCAAAATATTCAGATTTATAAGAATACTGAAATTCTTAAACGTTGTTACTATGACAACTACAAAACTATAAAATAATAAAATGGCAAATATTGTCCACTAATATAATAATTCCCTGCAGTATTTTACTATATAACATATTTAATTAACAAAACAATAGAATAATATTAAAAAGAATATTAAAAAACATTGCTCAGAAGTTTTTTTCCCTATCAGAGTGTCTACTAAATCAATAAAAGACTATTTCTTGATACTGAAGACTCTTTCAAAGAATTTTCAATATATTTTGTTTTAAGAAAATCTTATGAAAAAGACTTACATAATTATATGCATACATACATACACATATATATCAGTAGTTGAAAAATAAACACAATAATTTATAATTTTTTAAATGATATTCTTATGATACATTTCTTTGTTGAGACTACTATTGATAAGAAGTACAATTGATCAGTAAATTATCAATACTTAAATTCACACTTTTTTTTTATACATCTTTCCTTTAAATATTTTTCATTTTATTTATTAAACAGACTTTAACTTCTTATCAGCGTAAAAAATTTCAATTTACAGAATAAATAATAATTAAAAAAAATCACTGTAAAAGATTAAGTTTTCTAACACATTTTCCCTTTTTCTGATTTCTCCCAGAGTTTTTCTGACACATTTGTTATTTTTTTTTTGACAAGTAGACACCCTGATTAAGAAACAAAAAAGTTTACTTTTGTTTTTCCAGTTATATTAACATTCCCGTGTCCTTTTTAGCACTTATAGGTTTGGCCATCTCAGATGTTCAATACATAATAGTATAAATAAACATATTTATATACATAGTGGTGCATATTTTTTAAAATGGGTATTCAAAACAAAGTTTTTGAAAAGAGTGTTTTAAAATGAAGAAATGTATAAGATATTAAACAAATATTCAATCTTCTAGAACTGCTCCCTCATATATTTAATCTACTATCTTTTTTTACAGTAATGCATGTTAATATTTTGTATATATTACTCTGCAAAGTAAAAAACTTTTCAAAAAGTTTTGAATATTTACACTAAAATTAAAGTACTCAGATTTGTCAGAGCGCTGAATGGTTTGTAATTCCTAATAAATTCTAATTATCCACACCACATATCACAATAAAATAATAATATAGTAAATACTTGTGATAATATTTAAATGCATTTCAGTATTTTTGCTATATGTCATATTTCGATAATTTAATAAAATAATAAAACAATATTAATAACAACATTAAAAATATATTGCTCAGAATTTTTTCCCTGAAATAGGGTTGATTTTTGTTTTACTAATTATGTTAACATTCTTGTGTTATTTTTAGTACTTACAGGCTTGAACAACTCAGATATTCAATATAAATATAGTTCAGTATATATGGAATATATATATATATATATATATATATATATATTATATATATATATATGAGGGATTCACACCTATAGTGGAGCAAGTCCATTTAAATTTTTTATTAGAATTAGTAATTTTTTATTTAATTTGCATGCATATATATAATGTATGCACATACGGTAAAAAGTAACTTACATTTACTAAGCATTTTCTGAAATTAATTTCAATTTCCAGGAATTAACTATGAGAATGAAACTTTAATACTCAATTTTTCAATATTTTTTCAAACTGACTTGGCTCACTTTGGTTGTGAACCCTTCATGTAGTGGTAGTCATGTAATTTTAA
>CM063506.1:34435102-34457602 GCA_032207245.1 Pardosa pseudoannulata
AACTAAATACCAGTATTAGAGCAACGGTGACCAAACTATGACCTGCATGCAGCTTGCCTGTAGAATTTTACAACCCATGGTAGAATTCAGGAAATTTATAATTGAAACAAATATTGTACTGATTTTAGTAACTGTAATATTATTCAATTATTTATTGATTATTATCACTATAATTATTTATTTTGTAATAAATATTTAACTATTCTAGTGTTAATTTATGAATAATAATAAAAATGAAAAGTATAATGTATTGTCTTAAATTTTCACCTGAAAAATTCACACACACACACACACATATATATGTAACCAGTGAAAATATTTCTCACCAATTACATGAGAGATTAGCCAATATTATTTAGTTTGTTTATGCTTAATGGGCAAAAAGAACTTGAAGTTAATCTATATTCATGAAGCCATCTAAAATATAAGTCCAGTGTTGTGTGGAACTTTATACTTATTGAAGATAAAAAAATTTCAGACATATAACTATATATAATGGACCTGAATAGACTGTCCAAGAATATACATATCTTTCCTTAATATCAACCCCAAAGTGAGCAAATCACATGATTTTATTTCCATGAAACTAAAGATTGTTCAGCAATTTTTGAGAAGCAAGAGTGAACCTTGATCATTTGAGTTAGCTTGAAACTTTACAGGCAGAAATTTAGTTCTTGCAAAAGTGAAACCATCTTCCTAGGACCGCTAAAAAATGTAGCCATTGGGCAGAAAATTAACATTTATTCCAGTGTTAGTTTTGAGAGAGATAAAAAGAATTTAAGTAGAAGAATACTTCTTTATCTGACACTTTACAGATGGGAAATTAGGTATTAAAAATGAGAAGGGAAAAAAAGGAGAATTTTGGATAGATATTTTAGGAGTAATAATATAATATATATATATATATATATATAGGGCTGGGAACAGTAGGCATGCAGAGTATGTATGCACTCAGGTGGCCTTATTTCTAGAGCAACCAATGGAATAAATAACATTCAAATGTGCTAAATGCAATTTTTGTTTTAAATAGGATTTTACTTAAAATATTTATTGAAAAGTTTATTTTTCTCTCTGCCTATTTGTATTTGGAAATAATTGTTGTCATAAATCTGGGTTAGTTTTTAATGAATACTTCTTAATATAAAAAATTAAGCCCTATATATTTAATATATATATATATATATTAAATATATAGGGCTGGGAATAGTACGCATGCAGAGTATGTATGCACTCAGGTGGCCTTATTTCTAGAGCAACCAATGGGATAAATAACATTCAAATGTGTTAAATGCAATTTTTTAAAAAAATAAATAGGATTTTACTTAAAATATTTATTGAAAAGTTTATTTTTCTCTCTTCTTTTCGCATTGGGAATACCTGTTGTCATAAATCTGGGTTAGTTTTTAATGAATGCTTCTTAACATATATCATTATTGAAAAAGACATCAGTTTGCAATATATTAATTCATTTTTAAAAGAACTCTTACTAGGAAAGTTTCAGAAATGACAACTAAACAAAATCCAAATAGATTTGTAATAAGGGATAAATTGTAAGTTATAATGTATAATTTTGTTATCTAATTTTACTGTCTCTAAATCTCTTTGGGTAGTATTATAATAAACTGAAAATAGATATTGCAAAAATCTATAGTTATCAAGTATTAATAAATTGTCAAATAAGAAAAAAAAAATAATTCAGTTTACAGGTGCATTTTGTTATACTTTATTTTGCTACATTTTAAAAATTTAAGTATGTACTTAAATTTATCATATACTTATATAATGAACTGATTTTTTCTGTCACAATTCCCTAGTCAATTTTATGGAGCAGCTATATAAACATAATAGCAAGTTTCTCAGCATTTTTTAAGGTATAAATCTTTAAGGAATTCCAAAGAAATTCTTGAGGAATTCCTTTGAGCAAGCCAAATAATGCCTTGCATGCAAGTGGCTAACAGCCCAGAACAGGCTCTGCATATATATATATATATATATATATATATATATTATATATATATATATATATATATATATATATATATATATATATATATATATATATATATATATATATATATATATATATATATATATATATATATATATATACATATATATATATATATATATATATATACATATATATATACATATATATATATATATATACATATATATATATATACATATATATATATATATATATATATATATATATATATATATATATATATATATATATATATATATATACATATATATATATATATACATATATATATATACATATATATATACATACATATATACATATATATACATACATACATATACATACATACATATATATATATATATATATATATATATATATATATATATATATATATATATATACATATATATACATATATATACATATATATATATATATATATATATATATATATATATATATATATATATATATATATACATATATATATATATACATATATATATATACATACATATATATATATATATACATATATATACATACATACATATACATACATATACATATATATATATATATATATACATATATATATATACATATATATACATACATATATATACATACATACATATACATACATACATATATATATATATATGCAGTACTGTATGTATATACATAATTATGCTTATCATCAAATTTAAGGGAGTTATATCACTAGATAAATAAATATATTAATTAATAACTAATTAATAACTCATACATCTAATATATTAGTTCTTTCTTCTTTTTCTTGTCTCATGCGAGCTTCTTCCCTAGCTTCACGGCGAGATATTTGTGCCTTTTCTCGTATGCTCGTTCTTCGAATAGATTGACTGAAAATATACAAAAACATAAGTCACCATTCAAAACTACTTAATGACAAAATCAATTGAAATCAAACATGATGTCTTGAGATGTGAAAGATACAAAATTTCTTTAACTATGAAAATCATTTGCTTACTTGTGACAGCTATATATACATTTAAGAACTTTATTTTAGAAGATAAACATAGAAACATTCTAAATCATAAAAACAAGAATAAAGTTACTGTAAATTTGTTAAAATGAACAAATTGATTATAATGAAAGTTTACAAAACATATCCTCAGATCCAAACATATAATAACAGTCCTCAACGCACAAATAATATGTAATCAAACCTTGAATATATTAAACTGAAAGCAATTTAACTTTATATATCAATAAATAGTAATAAATTATTTAGAATTGACTTTTTTTATGAAAGTTAATTTGTAAAATAACACAGTTTAATTTCTAACAATCAATATCTTTAAACTTTAATTTAATTACAAAACAGAAAATTTATTCCCTAGATAATACTACTCAGCCTTTGTAATATACACAAATAATTTAAAACATATCATATCCAAAATGGCAATATTCTGAATTGAACATAAATGCCCATTGACACTATAAGTTCAGAAAACAAAACCCACTCTGCATGATTGTTGAATATTGCTTTGACATCCACCTCAAAATTGTAGAAGAGGTGCTATACGCCAAGAAGTATATTAATATTAGAAATTATAAATAACAAATAATTAAAATATATTTTCTATTTTGCTGCGGAATCTTATTTTTTTAGGTAAATAACAAAGTATAACATGGATAAATCAAAACATGTTTGAAGATTAAATGTACCAAAACAACCATGTACAACAGTAACATATTTTATAAAAAGATATGAAATATTCTTACTTATACAGAAAATATGTAAAAGTGAACTGTTTTAATATTATTTAGTAAATAAAATGCTTAGCTATTAAAAATAAAAAGAAATTAAATCATTCATTGCTATTGTGCAATGAACTATAAATTGCAATAACATCACTAGAGACAAGTTTCACAATTTGCTTTGGGTAGGTGAAATAAATCAAAACTAAACATTACAATGGGTAGGTTTAAAGAAGTAAAATTAAAATTTAGAATAAAAGATTCATAAATATAAACACCTTCTAGTATTTTGACTGTGAGAACGTCTTAGTCTGTTATTTTGTGATCCTTTCTTGGTCTCCATTTCATATTTCAGTTGCATGATTCTTTCTCTTACTTCTATATCTTCTGATATTTCTAAAAATAATATTTGCAATTTAAATATACATTTACTTCTACTCACAACCTTAGGATTTTAAATTATATATTTTAAATATTTATACAATTTTAAGAGCAAAATACATTTTTTGAAACCACATTAATGTCTAATTAGCTGATATGATGGGTAATATCAACTGAACATATCTGTATATTATATATATATATATATATATAATATATATATATATATATATATATATATATATATATATATAAATATATATATATATATATATATATATATATATATATATATATATATAAATATATATATATATATATATATATATATATATATATATATATAAATATACATAATATATATATATATATATATATATATATATATATATATATATATATATATATATATATATATATATATATATATATATATATATATATATATATATATATATATACATGTAATGAGACAGACTTCTCAATGGGTGGTTGCAGTCATGGCCAAAAAAATGACACCATTTTAGCTAAAGATCTTTATTAAGATAACGTTGGAGGACGAGTTCCCAGTTCATCATAGGGACAGGACAAACTGAGGGGACAGATAGCATGAAGTTATATGTACAAGACCCTTAACAGCTGGGTCAACATTTGTGGGAAAATATACGACCAACGACATTGTGCATCTCCTTTTTGTTTGGAAATTTCCTAAATTGTCTGCTAGGGCCATGTAGAGTTATAATTGGTCAGGCCCCCTTCTCTGAGGGCATAAAATGTAGCCCCAGTGGTCAATTTAGGTTAGGGGTTAAAAAGGAGAATGCAAAATGATGCAGGAATTTTTAGCCCTTGATTAAAGTTTTGAAAACCCCTGAGAATTTTCCTTACATACATATATATACATATGTACACACATTAATAAGTATGTATAAGCTGTATAAATATGTGTGTATATATAAGTAGGTATATAATTCAATTTTTACTTGGGAGCAAGAATGATTAAAAACTGTACAACAATCTTTAATTGCTTTTATTAGTCACAAACTGGTTTGAAACAGTAATTTTTTTTGATTGCTCTGAAGTATAAAAATAATATGAACAGATTAGTATTAATTGTAATATTATCAGGATTTATTTAAAATATTAAAATAACCAAATGAATGTAGTAGTAAATGAAAAAATATATAATGGTAATTAACAAAATGATAAATTTTATTGCATGTTTATAGATAGAAAGTATTCAGTTTTGAGAGACATACGAGGGATAATGGAGAGCACATTTTCACTCAATATCTATTATTAGACAACAGTTTTGCAATTAACCTAAGACTAAAAAAAATATTTGGAATTATCTTTTAATACTTATGTACAGATTGAATAAAACAACTATTATGTAACACATGACTAATATATTAACTGGTTATATGTTTAATAAAATTATTACTTCAGTAAAATTTTTCTACAAGTTATACAAAATCACTTTTAAGTATAATTTTAGAAAGGTGGAAATGCAAAGTTCCACTTTAAACATTTCTCTCAGAGTATAATGATTTTTAAAGATTTAAATTGCTAGAAATGTTATTTAATATATTTCTATTTAAAAAAAAAAAAAAAAAAAAAAAACACTCTTCAAAAGAAAACTCATTTTAAAAATTAATTTAATTAAAAACAGTATATTCTGTTAAAATAGAAAATCTCAGATTTAAATTCATCCTGGTCAATACACATTTTAAGGTTAAGACACATCAAATTATACATTACCATATGGCGTTTCTCCATTTTTTGTTTTAGCATTGATATCTGCACCAGCCTGAGCAAGCAATTCAATAGCATCCGGCTGCAAAGCAAAAATTCAAAATTTTAAAACTAGATATACAAGCACAAAGAAATAGCTTATTATACACATATACATAAAGTATGTGTATGAATGCTTACATTCATATAAATGTGTTTTTACATAAATATTGTAAAACTTTAATAAAGTAAAACAATAATATATTATAAAACATATTTCAGCTATGATGAACTGATTAAAAAATAATAATAAAGCAAATGAATTAAGGGTACTAAAAGAAAACAAATGAATATAAAACTAAAAAACTCTTCATAAAGTCACAAATGCAAACATATAATATTTTAAATAATCCACACAAAGTTATGCATACGTGCAATTTTTGAAAAATCTAACAATTTTATGAAAGTATGAAAGCTTATGCAGACTACAAGTGTATTTATAGGCATAAATATGAATTTTAATACTCAATACTTTGATATAAAATTTAAGCATGGTTTATAAAAATCTTCATTTTTTATTGTTTCTGTCTTGTATGCCCAAGTGGCATTAATACAAAATATATATAAAAGTAGGAAAACTATTCAATTTTAGACAGATTTACTAAATGAATTATTAATTGCTATTAAAAAAATTTATAAAGAAACACAAAATGTATCTTAATTGTATATTCACATATTCATGTTCTATTTTTTACAATTTTATGACAGGAAGTTTTCTATATTTTATAATCAAACAAAGAATTTCAAATGAAATACTTAAATTAATCTTAGCTTAAACCATATTGGACCGCTGTCCTATAAACAGGACAGCAAATTAAATTCCATTTAATAATAAAGTTATAAATATTTTCTGAATGAAATTTATTTCAACACCTTTAAAATAGACAAACTTTAGCATAGTAACAAAAAAATTGAGAAATCAAATTATATTGTGTTGTAAAATCTATTTTCTGCAACCCCTTAAAAATTGTCATTTTTCAATCTTTAATTTTTTATCTATTATTATTTTTCTAACATTGTGGAGATTGCTAGTAGTTTAAAAACAGAGCTAATAATGTAGCTGAAAGTTTTCGTTCAAAAATATATTTTGCAAATTACTGTGGAAGGTACAGTTGCAAGATGTTCATGAAAAATAAACCTGTAAAATTTGTATATAAATTATAGATGTTAGCATACTACAACGGATATCCTTTTTGTATTATTTCGTACCAAAAATGCCAGTTCAAGAACTGCAAGAGAAAACCAACAAAAGTATGCTTAAAATGTAGTGTTGGACTTTGCTTTGACTGTTTCCCCAAATTTCAGATATGAATCAACCTAATGTAAGTGATAATTGTTAAATTTTAGTAGTATGTTGGACCATTGTCCTATTTATAGGACAATTACTTAAAAAATTAATTGTTAATTACTTAAATTAATTGTTAATTTCTTAAAAAATAAAAATATTTTTTCAAAATTTTGGTTTTTTATACTTAGCTGCACTATATTAATGATATAGATGAAGTTTTAATAAATTACAGAAATATTTAGTTGGTGTGGTGAAATATGGGTTAAAAACAAAAAATGTTACAATGCAACTAAAATGCATACAATATGTGGCAAAAAAATACAGGCTAGTAGGTATGAGAATATTTTTGAATTATGTTCAGTACACTCATCAAACTAATAACTAGAAATGTAATTAAAATATAAAATTTATAATGCTAGGGGTCTTAATACCCTTAAACATAAGATTGAAGAACAAATTTCAACAGCTTTTAGCTTGTTATATCTCACAAAATGTGAATTTAATGCAGTTTTTTTTAGTTAAATATAAAATAATCACCCAGCTTTTAAAAAATGTTAATGGACACACAATAAATGAATAAGAAATTAATGAAAAAATTACAAACACTTCTTGAAAGTTAAAGTTTAGAATATGAACTTACAAGCAAGGTTTTCAACATTGCTTTAAATTGTAAATGCAAAACATTAGATATAACATATTTTTTTAAGTATTAGTGTCATTTTGTACCTAAAATAAATTATTTTAATAATCCTGATATATTTAAAAAGATAGTTAATGACAGTAAATTGAACTTTGAAATGTTTAAATTTAGGTTCAAATTGAAGTTTGTACATAATTTTACTTAATAGTCAAACTCCATAAAAATATATATACAATAGTTCAAGAGTAACCATGCATGGAAGGATGAAAAATCATGTTTTGAGGAAAATGACTTTAAAAATTTTTAACATGCATTTTCTATGAATCAGCTCATACATTTTACTCTATAGCTCATTAAATCACATAAACTTTTTCCTAGGTGTTTTTTTTTATTTGTACAAAAGTAAACATGATTTTAAAGATACTTTTTCTGAAAATTGAATACTTTAAAAACTTTGAGGGAGTTGAGGTACTCTCAAAAATTTTTAATGGTTTAAAATATTATAATTTTGAACAAAATAATGTATAAAATAATCATACATGTCCCCAACAAGCAGCTGCATGAATTGGTTGCCAATGGTCATCATCTTGAGCATCAATAGTTACATGTTGATCAAGTAGAAATTCAAGAACAGATAAATATCCATTTGCTGCAGCTATATGCAGCTGCAAAAGAGAAATAAGTAAATTTTTGTTTAAGTAAATGCAATCACTATCAAAATATAAGATTATGTTTTACAAACAAAATAATAAAGAAACTTGATGCAATTAATAGCTTGATACAGTTTAAGGTATCTGTCTACGTTTGGATAACTTTTTTCTTTAAACGTAAAAACTAGTTCATGTTTATACATTTTTAGATTTATTTTTAATATTATCATAGAGAACTGCACTTAAAAATTTATTCCTGGAGAAGCTTTTATAAAACTTCTAATAAGTGAAGAAAATTTAGTAAAATAATCAGGCTTTTTCAAAAGGTCTAATCTTTTAATAAATTAAATTATTTCAATATTTTTTGATGCAACACATTTCTTATACACTGGACTAGTGAATCACCTAAAATCTTTGCTTAATTTACATTTGATAAAAAATTTTGGTCCTTCAAAATCATACACATTGAATTTTTAACGAATTTTCCTTACCTTTATATCTAACTAGGAGTGTGACATCATTGAAAATTATCCAAAAGTTAAAGCTTTTAGGTCATTCACTAGTAAATACTATCAAAAGCATCCATAATAATTTTCAACAAAATATTTTAAGAACTTTTTGAGAAATCACATTTCAAGTTTCAACATTTTATTAAAAATACTGTGAGAAAAATGCATTCGAAGTTTATGAAAGCACCTTTAACTATTAAAAAATTAAAATACATGTTTAAAATTCCCCACACTTTCTTGCTTCAAAACTTTCTAATTGCCAAGTTGCTAATTATTAAAAATACTAGAAAAACGTTTAAACTAATCTTCATGAAAATTTAAAAAGTTTTGTCCAAAAAATGCTCTTTTTAAAAGGCTTTAAATTCGCAACTTCCGGTTCCGAAGTCACTACCTCCGTTTTGTTTTGACAGCTGTCACTGGTGTTTAAACAGCTGTAACTCTTATTTAAAATGCCGGAGAGACAAAATAAAATCAGATTTACAAGTCCAAAAGTTGAAATTTTATAACAGAGTAATAAAAAAAAATTATGATTTTTGGCAAAAAATGACGTTTTCAACGTAGACGGATACCTTAAATGAATACAAATAGCCAAAGGGATAGTGAGAAATTTTCTATTGGGCGGGGGGGGGGTTCTCCCATTTCATCTCATATTTCAAAATTATTACAACAATCCTTACAAACATAGTATATGCATCAATCCTTATGGGGGCTACAGCTCTCCCCTTTTACTATACTACTATAAGTAACTGACCATTAAAAATGTTATTATATGAGATGCATTTATATAATATAATTATATTAGAAAATAAAAAAATACACAATATAAATAAATGTCAGAACAATTGAAACAATGTGTTCTAAAGGCATACATTGAAATTTTTTAAATTTTTGAGTTGAAATATAAAGATTATGCTGGTGAACATAATTTTCAGTTCTCTGTAACTCTTTGCAATCACATGCAATCCATCACTAATTAAATAGAAAAAGTTTTGTTGTCATCAACAGTGTTAAGTTAATAAGTTTATAAACTTTGTTCACAAACATATTAATGTGTTTTATTAATATGTTTTACATATTAATGTATTTTATTATGTTTTACATATTACTTCGCCTGGAGGGCCTCACGGCTAAATGGGCCCAGTTGGCGCATGATGTTTTACATATTAATTTATGTTTTACATTATATATTTATGTTATATATTTATTTAAACGTTATATATTTATGTTTTACATATTAATGTATGTTTTACATATTAATGTGTTTTATTAATATGTTTTTAAACACACAAATGAAAATTTTAGCTATTTTAAATTCATTAATAAGTACTATACGAACACATATGCCACTGCTATAAAAATTATCTGCAGTTTTTATTTTGTATACTTTCTTTTTGACTCCATTAGTTAAAAAATATAATATGATGCATGAAAACACAAAAGTTTTACAGATGAAAAATTTAAAATATTATAAGCTATACAATTTTTTAAAAAATAGACAAATATTTGTAACTTATTCTTTTACATAATATAAACATTAGAAATATTTTATATACATGTAAAGGCTAGGTTTTGAAAAGCATCATTAAATGTATCATTAGAAAAAATATCGAGAGTTGAAAGAAAAAAAAAAGAATTTAAATTACTTTAGAGGTAAAAAAAATATATTAATAAAAGGATTAAGTTAAAAGTTTTGGCATACTGGACTAGCTCCATTGTTGTCAACAAAGTCAACATTTTCTCCATTTGCTACTAAATTCTTTAGGTCATTCAACATTTGAATTTCTGTAGCAGCTCGAGTATGATCTATCATTTCTTGAGTAATACCTGTAAAAGAAACAGAAATAAATATGAGATTTACACTGTAAACTTATCAGTAAAGAAAATTATATGTTTATAAACATCCCATCATCTAGTTATCTATTGACAGAAATGATTATAGATTTCTACTCTCTTTTGCTCTTTTTAAGGTTATAATAATTTCATATGTATACAACTGATAAACATTTAACTCTTTCCATAAGTTACATACACATTATTACAAGCTTTAACCTGCGCACAAATTGAATGTTTGAATTTACTAAGAAGTCAAATTAATTTCCTCAGGGCTGTAACTAAGGCATGGCAAAAGTGGCATTTGCCATGGGCACATCATTCTTAGGGGTGCTGCACCATGAGGAAAATGGGGTTCGAAAGAGGATGATTCACCTACAGTAGAATTAAGGAAAAGTTGAAAAATAACTTTTTTTTTTATTATAAAAATCCAATGTGTTAAAAATTTTTTTAATGAATTTTCTTATTTTTTTAAAATGCTTCTAGAAACTAAACTTCTCATAGATTCTTACAAAATGTTTATAAAACACTCCTAATAGGCCTTAATATAATTCCAGTTATTTGTTTTAAATTTTGAATTTATTAAAGTTATTAAAACTAAATTTAAAAATTTTCCAATTTTTTATGAAAATTCAACTTTTAAATAAAAAATAATATAACCAAATAAACCATTTAGTTTATCAGCAAAATAATACCCCCATAATGGTCAAAATATTTAAGTATTAACAAGGAAAAAATTAAGTTAATATACTATGAACATTTTAAGAATCAACAAAATATTTGAGTTCATTCTGAATATATATATATATATATATATATATATATATATATATATACATATATATACACACACACACACACACACACACACACATATATATATATATATATATATATATATATATATATATATAAACATGTTTATGTATTTTCTCGCTATATTTGATGGCAGGGGCATAGACCAGTTTTTTGCCATAAGCACTAAAGGATCTAGTTACAGCCCTGAAATTCCTTAATAGTAACTCTTGAGCTTGACAATATTTAAACAATAGTTCAAACTTTAAAGAAGGAACCTATGATCTTAGCAAATCTCACTCTTAAGAACAGTATAATTGATTGCCTGTAAAAAAACTAAGAGTAAACATCTCTTGACTTTTATGTATATTCATATATGAAAAGAAGAAGTAACTATTTTTGTTTGTCCTGCCAAAAGCACTATTGCAAACAAAAGAACACTATATATATATATATATATAATATTATATATATATATATATATATATATAATATAAATATATAAATTATAATATATATATTCTATATATACAGCAATTATTATAAAAAAACATTTTCTTTGAATATAAGTTGTAAAACAACAAACAAATTTATTTTTTACATTATTTCAATGCATGAATTATATTAATTATATTTTTTACATATATTTAAATTTTGTTTAATCATATATTACATATAATAACATTATTTTACAATTTTTAAAAACTATAATTACAATTTGTTAAAATAATTCTACTTATTCATTTTTTTTACAAAAAAAACATTTTATTTATTTTTGTTTTTTTTTATTAATTTTTTTTTTGACTAATTTTTATGTTTTTTTTACATAAATTTGTAATTGATTTTATTTTTAGAACATTACATAACATGAAGAAGATATTTTATAGAATTTTATCTAATAGGTGTTTTTCTTTAGCACATGGTTACAAAAGAGAGTTTATGAATACAGTGATAAATGTAAAGTTTAATAGTAAAAATTATGTCAGATAGTTTATACACTAAAAAAGATTACAGTTTACACTAATTATATAATTATGAGTAAAAACATAAATTTACAAGAAAACTCTCAATTATTATATAAAATAAATTTTTTTAAAAAGCAAATATTTTTTTTTTTTAAGTAAGAGTTAAACATTCATTGTTTCTAAAACTATATTTTTTTTATTTTCTTTATAGCAATTTTTTTTGACTTTTATAAAAGATAAATATAAGTTAAAAAATAAATACAGTTTTTAAATTTTTTAAGATTTTTTTTAAAATGTTACAATACATAAAATTTTTTTTAATTTATATAATTTTTTATGTAATCTCATCAGATATCATATTATTATCAGCATTAACTGCTAAATCATAAATTTTTATTTTTTAAATTTTTATTTTAATAATTGTATTAAGCTGTTGCTTTCTAAAATTTTAACACTTAGTAATAAAGGAGAATATATATTAAAATTTTTATAATAAATAATCTTAAATACTAAGAGTTTAATTTTAAAAATAAATAATATAATATAAAAAAATTTCATTATATAAATATTTTAAAAAAAAATAATATCACTAATAAAAAAATATATTTTATATATATAGAAAATTTATAATATTAATTATATATATATATATATATATATATATATATATATATATATAATATATATATATAATATATATATATATATATATATATATAAACAAAGGTTATGGAATTTTCTCCCCTTCATATCTTTAATATGAATCATGTTTAATATTTTTCTGGACTTTACTTAATAAATAAATCTATTTCCTCAATACACAAAAACTTTGCATGGATGAATAAATAAATAAAATGGTAATGTGTATTTATTTTACAAATTTGTTAAGGAAAGTTTCATATAAGAAAGTAGAGCAAAACACAAAATTGACCATTCATCTTGCAGAAATCATAGCAAAAAATAGAGGCTTGTAAAGAATGCATTAGCTACAGGTGCATCAGTTGTAGAGAAGCTGAACAATGACTGAATGGGTAGGGAGCAACTCTTTGGTACCATAGTTTGTGGGTTTGAATCCCCCTGTTAGCATGGATGTGTGAATTGTTCTAAATTATCTTTAATCAGTAAATTTCCTTAGCCCTTATGTAACAAAAAAGTAGATTGTAGTGCTCAAAACTAAACCAAACCAGTAATATGGGCACTATGCTGGGCACAAAATGCTTGATAAAGTTGCTCTGCAATGGAAATGGGATCCAAAATTTGCACTCAAATAGGAATAATAAAAGTTTAAAAAGAATTTCCAAAATTCTACATTTCTAATTAAAGGATAGGTTTAAAAGACAATAAATTAGAATTTTTAGAAAATGTAGGTGTGATAATTTGCATTTATGTATACCAAAACAGACTTCAACAATAGTAGTAGGTACTTTTGGAAAATCCATACAGAAGTTTTAAAAGGAATTCATCAGCTAGAACTAGGAAATATATATCCAAATTTAGTAACTGTATTGAAAATGTTTCTATGCCTGCTTCTAATGACAGTTTTGAGTGAACAAGCAATCTGAGACTGATAAAGATATATTCTATGTTTTTGAACTGGATAAGAATGACTAGGAATATACCTATACTATGTATTGAAAAAGAAAACACAAACAGGTTGAACTGCAATGAAGTCAACTTATTCACAGATGCTAAATCTAGGAAAGTAATGTTGTAAATGCATTTCTTTCTTTTTTTTATGAAATACATAAGTATAAAGTTGTTTGTTTGTGAGTTGTGGGTCTATTTTGAATACATTATATAAAGAGATAACTTGTTTACATATTTTTCCTACTATATTTGATGGTAAGAGCCAATTTTTTCCCCACAGGTACCAAAGGACAGTTTCTAGCCCTACATAAATGTATTTAGTATTTCAATATGTATTATATGAGTGTTTGTATATACACACATACACATATATAAATAAATGATAATGAGAAATATGCTGTACTTGTAGTAAAAGTTTTTTTTCCTATTACGGTCTTCCAAATATTTAATATATTTTTTAATTGCTGATTATAAAAGAAATAAGTGTGTTTACTTGGAATACAAAAATTTGTTTGCCAAGAAGGACTGACGTTAACCCTTAGCACTTCACACATTTTTGTACCACTGCCTACCAGCAAACCCGACACATTTTCGCACCAGAACTAGTGAAATGGAGTTTTATTTTAAGTGAGAAGAATCACACAAGCTTGTGAATGTTATTAATTTTGTTTATTTGATACACTGCACTTCCTTCTTACAAATGAAAGATAAATTTTAAATTTTGTAATTCACCATGGTGTGATATCTTTGGAAACAACCTCCCATATGCATCGTGGGTTTACTTGGTAGTATAATTTCGGAACTGCTACTTAAAGTATCAGAATTATAATTAACATTTGTCTTTTGCAATATCTTTTAACACTTAAAAATCAAACACGTTTTCACTCCCACTTAACTCTAAATTCTCATCATAATTACTTTTCTCCATGTTGCTAACCATATAAAAGGTCAAACAATGGTTTAATGGTAACAGTACAGAGACTGAGCATATTTTAACTACAGATAACAAATTCCAACGCAGCATCTTAAACGTAGTCATGCTAAAAACATTTGGCTCCACAGAGGAGCCTATGGAGCTGCGAAACAAATGCTGGATGTCCCCACGTAGCAGACACAACGGAGTGCTAAGGGTTAAAGTTAAGTTAGCTTAAGTCCTCTAGGGATAAAAGAAATTAATATACTACTTAGAACAATTTAATTTATGTCTTTCGGCAGTAATTAGAAAGTGTTATCTATTTTTGTGAAATCAGTTTGCCCAAAGAATCACTAAAAACAAAAGTTTTGTGTTCCACAATGTGCTTGATGACAGCCGAATTGACACCATGCTGCCATTTGATAATAGAGCCCATGAGTTTGTATGCCTAATGTAATGGGAATTTTGAGGCATACAAAATCTATTTTAAGCAGAGGCCACGGTTTAATTAGTTCTCATGTTGCAAGTGATTGGCTATAGAACTACAAGCAAAAACCAAACTAAACAAAAAATTATATTAATTGTCAAGAATTTTGTGTTTGGATCTTTACAGACTTCTGAGTATTTTTATAATTATGTTTCTGAAAATTATTCATCATAATTCCCCCAAAAGTAACAGGACAACTTACTTTGCAATTAGATATTTTACAATATGTATATGGCCACATGTGGCAGCTGCATGTAGAGGAGTCCACTGTTCACTATCTTTGGCATTCACATTAGCTCCAAATTCAATTAAAAGCTTCATCATTTCTTCACTGTCATCTATGCAGCACTGAAAAGAAATAATCAATGGCTTTAGAATACTTAAGTTATCAACTGGAAGCAACATTTAACCCATTCACCGACCCCCCCCCCACCTTTTTTTCTTTCAAAGCAGTCACCCCTTTTGTAAATTCCAGACTGAACTTGTCTTACCATACCAGAGTTCTCCGTTTAAAAGTTGTCAGGCTACTTTTATGTTATTTTCCCTTGCAAGGTAAAGGAGTTCTGTGACACAAAATTAGATTCTTTGAATTATTATCGCTTTGTAATAATTTTTTTCTCAAAAATGTGTTTCTATAAGTATTATACATACAGAAAATAATACAAATTTAAAATAATTAAATTTCAAAAATTAATTTTAAAATGTAAATGCATGTTATATTTGATTTAACTCACAAATGAAGAGCTGTTTGAAAATTTCATTTTCTTTTATTTATATATAGAAAAAAGACAAATTAATTTGATTTGGGGATTTTTAAAAATAAAAATTATAAATTCTTTGAAAATTCAAAAAATAAAAAAATGAATAATGGGTATTTTAGCTAATATTTAAACTTTAATTAAAAATCCCAAGAATAAATTAAAGAATATCTTTTCATATTTTCTATAAGTAGTTGAAATAGAATTTGAGATAAATTACAACCTGGGACAAATAGATAATTTAGATGCCCTGGATTCTGAACTAAGATGGGAAAGATAAAAAGTGTGAGCGATTTATAATGAATTTTCTCATAGAAATGTACGAAGCTTAAGGGGTAAATAAGTAGACAAGCAATAATTAAATAGAAAATTATATATAAAAGAAGGTTTCCTTTAATGAAACATAAAACAAGCCTGAAATTAGTGTGTATTTTTTTAAAAAGGGAAGGGGGAATTAAAAATTGCACTGGGCCCAATTTCCCTCTTTCCTTCCCTTAACTTTCCTTAATTTTTAACTAAAACAACATAAAATGACTAAAAGTATGATATATATATATATATATATATATATATATAACTATATATATATATATATATATATATATATATATATATTTATAACTATCAACTAGCGATATATATATATATACACAACTAGTTGAGGAATCGAGCAGGGAAGCAATGGCCTTGTCTTTTAAAAAACCCAAAACAAAAAAATGCCTTATTAAACATATATATATATATATATATATATACATACAGATATATACATATATGTTTGTGAAACAACTTGGAACAAAATTATTTAAATTAAATTAAATGTGTAAAACATTGAAAAGTTTGTTTTAAAATTAAGTTTTTATTAAATATGATTTAAAAATATTATATTTGGAAATGCACTTTTATATAATTCAGTCGTAAAAAGCAATGCAGCAAACTTTAGCTCGTTGCTCTCCATTCCCTATTGCTTGGTTTTATAAAGAACATAGTTTAAAATTTTCATGGACAGAGATCGTGATAATAAAGAAATTAAATATTAATTTATAATGCATTTAATGAGAACTAAGTTTTATTAAAAATCAATCTACAGAATCCTATTATCACTGGAATCGAAGTGAGAATAAAATTTCAAATGGTCACAAAAATGCAACACGTGGGGTGAATAAATTTTTCATAGAACCCAAAAATTAATTCTCCCCATGTGATTGATATCTTCTTCTTAAGCGATTTCAAAAGAGATTTAGTACTTAACCTTAACATTTACTCATATTTGTATTTAAAATAAAACCCATTTCCCTTTTCAAAATATTTGTCAATGTCAAAGATTTTATGAATTACAAAAAATATATTCTTAACTATCTATAACTATTAATACATTTCAAGGCCACTGTCTGGAGTTCAGAGAATATCAGAGTATATGTGTGTGTGTGGGGGGGGGGGTCAAAGGCAAGAGCTGAAGAATAGAGTAGAGCAGGTGCCCAATAATCCCCAAAGTATTGCAGTGAAACGCTTCATGAGCGCCTGCATAGTTTGAAGACACGTAAACGGTGTGACAAATTTCAAACAGACCACCTGAGTCGACAGGGTGTCGGCTGTGCCGAAATAAGAATAAACACAATGAACGTGGAGGGGTCGACCAGTCTATTTTCGAACAGGAATTCGCTGTCGAACCCCCACCAACGCGTCTGTTCAGTGGGTTAAGGCAAACAAAGAATATTTATTAAGTTATCATTCAATACTAAATCTATATTGGTTACTGGCTATTTCGAAAGTCATTTATTATTTATTATTTGAAAAAGGAAGGATAAATAAATTTTGGTAAGCAGGATATAAAATGTTGAATTTGTTTTCTTATTTAAATCTTTCTTTCTCCTTTGATTATTTCTTTCTTATTTCAATAGTCAAACATTTTTTCACTTTTTATTTTTGTTTACCTTTTGCTCCTCCCCCCTCATAAGCTTTCTGAGTAAGAGTTGGTGAGGAGGATTGAAATTTTGAAGTTGATGTCTAAAACACTTTTTGAAGATATATGTTACCTTTTTATAAAAAATAGATTGATAATCAATAAAAAGTCAATATACATGCATTTTATTTAGAGGAGAATATCAATGAAGATTTATATATATATATATATATATATATATATATAATATATATATATATATATTTTAACCAAACTTACCAACTTAATTATAAAAAAGTTCTAAAACAAATTTTGAATGAATTCTATCCCTAAAATTTTAACCTTTGGCAACAATTCTTTGTTTCTCTTTCCATTGAAGTGACCTTTGGTAACTTTGAGATAACTAAATTAATTTCTGCTTAAATCAACAATTCTTATATTAACTTAATTTCACTTCTTAAGCCTCATCCTGTGATAAATCTTAACACTCTAACTGGCTGAATCACTTGCACCCTCACAGCACTATATAAACAAATGTAAAATGTTTTGTTGGTAGAGTGCAAAAGATGGATTGTATGAACAATATCAACATTTTTATATCCAAATTTTGCTGTGTTCTTCTATAGCTTTATGACTGCACTGTATCCAGTATGGATAAAATTTTATGTTTATAGTGAGTAAAACACCTATTACATTATGCACACACACAAACACACACACATATATATATGTATATATATATATATCTGTAATGAGATGGACTTCTCGATAGGTGGTTGTAGTCATGGCCATAAAAATGATACCTTTTTAGGTAAAGACCTTTATTGAGATAACGTTGGAGGACGGGTTCCCACTTCATCATAGGGACGGGACAAACGGAAGGGTCAGCTAGCATGAAGCTCTATGTACAAGACCCGTAACACCTGGATCAACATCTGTGGGAAAATATCTCTAGAAAAATCTGTTTCCGACAGCATGTATCTCCCTTTTATTTGAAAATTTCCTTAATTGTCCGCTAGGGCCATGTAAGTTTATAATTAGTCAGGTCCCTTCTCTGAGGGCGTAAACTGTAGCCCTAGTGGTCAATTTAGGTTAGGGGTCAAAAAGGGGAATGCAAAATGATGCGGGAATTTTTAGCCCTTGATTTAAGGTTTGAAAACCCCTGAGAATTTTCCTTACATACATATATATATATTCATAATAAGATCATGTGAAAAGTTTTAACTGGCTGAAATAGTTAATTTGGTATACATAAATGTTGGAATTACCTGATGCAAAGCTGTTAGCCCATCTTCATTGGTAGAATCAGGTGAAACACCCAGCATCAAAAGCCTTTTAACTGAAAAAAATCACAAATTACACATAAATATAAAAAAGTAGCTAAGCATTGTCATTTTAAATAAACTGTTTTATAAGTGTGCTACACTATTAATGTCAGTACAGAGATTTTTTTTTTCATATTTTATAAGGAAATGATTCCTTGCTTTCCTCACTTTAAACTTGAATATTTTGAATCAAATATATATTTCTAGATAATTAATAATTTTTCTAGACTAGCAGAAAGCAGTATTTAAAGTCTTTATCATAAACATATAAAACCATTTTGGAAGTATACAAAATTTAATATACTTGAATTACAAATGGGTAAAAATATAAGTACCTTTAAAAAAGCTAAGGGTAAAAGTATATTAAAAATTAGGTAAATTATAAATTCATAGAAAAACCGTCAAACTTTTTTTTTTTTTTTTTTTTAATTATAAAGTCTTTTTTTTTCAAGTGAAAATAAGTTTCCATAACTGCTACTTGAATTTGTTAAAATTTTTTTCTTCAGTTACAAATAAAAAGTTATAATAAATAACTTATTAACGTCTTCCTTTATTTTTAACAATTAAAGTTGATAATAAATATATTATAATTTTCAACCAATTAAAATGCTTTACTCTGCCTGTAAAGTTATTTTTTCCTTCGATACTGTCTTACTGCTGAGAAGTACTGCAAATCACTTTGCAGCAGTTGCATTAATAATTCTGTCAGAAATTACTATTTTATATAATTTTTAAGAAACTAAAATGTCTTTCACTGCTTGTAAAGTTATTTTTTCCTTTGCAACAGTCTCACTGTTGAGAAGTTTTGCCAATCACTGCACTAATTGAATAGTAGGCCATTTAAACTGACAACAATTATACAACTTAAACATAAAATAAATATTTTAAAAAGAAAATACTTATTAATATCCGATTACAATTATTACAGCTATTGAAAGCATAATTTCAAATCAGTTAAATAAATCATATATAAGGATTATTCCTCAGCGATTGAAAAGCTATTGAAAGCATAATTTCAAATCGGTTTAATAAATCATATAAAGGGATTATTCCTCAGCGATTGAACAGCTATTGAAAGCATAATTTCAAATCAGTTTAATAAATCATATATAAGGATTATTCCTTCGTGATTGAACAGCTATTGAAAGCATAATTTCAAATCAGTTAAATAAATCATATATAAGGATTATTCCTCAGCGATTGAAAAGCTATTGAAAGCATAATTTCAAATCAGTTTAATAAATCATATATAAGGATTATTCCTTCGTGATTGAACAGCTATTGAAAGCATAATTTCAAATCAGTTTAACAAATCATATATAAGGATTATTTCTCAGCGACTGAACAGCTATTGAAAGCATAATTTCAAATCAATTTAATAAATCATATATAAGGATTATTCCTCAGCGATTGAACAGCTATTGAAAGCATAATTTGAAATCAGTTTAATAAATCATATGTAAGGATTATTTCTCAGCGATCGAACAGCTATTGAAAGCATAATTTCAAATTAGTTTAATAAATCATACATAAGGATTATTTCTCAGTGATTGAACAGCTGTTGAAAGCATAATTTCAAATCAGTTTAGTAAATCATATATAAGGATTATGCCTCAGCGATTGAACAGCTATCGAAAGCATAATTTCAAATCAGTTTAATAGATCATATATAAGGATTATTCCTCAGCGATTTAAAATCGTTTGAACGTGTTTTAATATCTGCAACAAAACTTAAAATCTACTAAAAAAAAATAACGTGCTTAAAACCTACTTAAATAATTTATCCACATTAATCCTACTTGAAGTAAAATTTAATGATCCTCATGACAGGCTTAGGAAGAAGGGAGGGGGGGGGTTTCTTAAGATATCCCAAAACTAGTCTAAAAGCATTCAGGAATGGTATAACAGGAATATTTAATGCTTCAAAGAAACAGTTTTTTAAACATAGGTACAGACGTAACGCTTAAACCAGACCAAATGGATTCAGGCGTGGTCAAAGTGCGTATTTAACTGATATCTGAAAAATAAAAATTTCTCTCACAGGATCTCACAGGATGAGTTTGCAACAGAACTTCCTGGGCCAAGCCCTCTAGTTCTGGTGTTACTAGTAATTGTAATGCATTAGTCTATGAAAACTGAGTTGGCTTGACATTAATTTCTCCGAGTATAATATTCATTTTATATCGTACAAGGAAGTTAAAAAAAATCTCGATATAAAGTTGCATGAAATTTTTTTTTTTTTTTTTTTTTTTTTTGTAATTGTCTCATCAAAATAAATTTTTTGTAAAAAAATTTTGAGATTTCAAAAGAAAGAATAATATTCTTATTGAAAGAAAATGAAAACGTTTTACACTAAACACGAAATTCAGCTGATTAAAAAAACATCAGAGAATTAAATTTCCATTATTAACAGAAATTATAAAACACAGATGCTCAAAAAATTTCTAAAGAATAAACTCGCTGTATGTATTCATAGATAGTATTACGAAGAGTACACTTTAAATGTTTTAATTATGAGATGAATAAATAAACCGAGAAATGGATAATCAAGTTTTAAATAAATAAACCGAGAAACGGAGAATGAAGTTTTAAAGAAAGAAACCGAGAAACGGATAATGAAGTTTTAAAGAAATAAACCGAGAAACGGATAATGGAGTTTTAAATAAATAAACCGAGAAACGGATAATGGAGTTTTAAATAAATAAACTGAGAAATGGATAATGAAGTTTTAAATAAATAAACCGAGAAACGGATAATCAATTCTACATCTCTTTCAACACTACGGAATTTCGAGCATATTTTACAACAATCATATGATTATTACTAAAAATAGTCATTCTTATTGCGAAATTAATATTCTTAATCAAGAGCCCAACTTTGATCGAGAGGATAAAGGTGTCACTTTTCAACATTGTAAACACTCTATGATGAGTTCGATC
>CM063506.1:34475102-34548708 GCA_032207245.1 Pardosa pseudoannulata
TAGCTGTTACGATGAAGGACTGTATCTCTTTTGGGATTCTGAAAAGTTTTATAGACCGTTTAGAAAATAACTAAGCAATTGAGGTTTACAGTTTTAAAGTATTTGGAGAGAAACGGGATATATTTGAGACATAATCTGATTTGGAATGATTTTTTGTACATGGAATATTTTGCTATTATTCTCTATTGGGTAACAATTTTCAAACTAGCGAAGAATGTACACAAATTCTTCAAAGACTACTACGAAAGTTTAACGAAACTGACTGAAATTCTTCTTGCAAATTAACCTAAAGAGAAATAAATTGTGGGAGATTAGCCATTACGATGAAGGACTGTATCTCTTTTGGGATTTCTGAAACGTTTTATAGACCCAGTTAGAAAATAACTAAGCAATTGATGTTTGCAGTTTTAAGTTATTTGGAGCAACGGGATATATTTGAGACAGAATCTGATCTGAAATGATTTTTTGTACATGGAATATTTTGCTATTATTCTCTATTGGGTAACAATTTTCAAACTAGCGAAGAATGTACACAAATTCTTCAAAGACTACTACGAAAGTTTAACGAAACTGACTGAAAATTTTCTTGCAAATTACCTAAAGTGAAATAAGTTATAGGAGATTAGCCATTACGATGAATGACTGTATCTCTTTTAGGATTCTGAAACGTTTTATAGACACAGTTAGAAAAGAACTAAGCAATTAAGGTTCACAGTTTTAAATTATTTGGAGAGAAACTGGATATATTTGAGACATAATCTGATCTGGAATGATTTTTTGTACATGGACTTTTTTACTACCATTCTCTATTGGGTAACCATTTTCAAACTAGCGAAGAATGTACACACATTCTTCAGAGACTGCTACGAAAGTTTAACGAAACTGACTGAAATTTTTCTTGGAAATTAACCTAAAGAGAAATAAATTGTAGGAGGTTAGCTGTTACGATGAAGGACTGTATCTCTTTAGGAATTCTGAAACGTTTATAGACCCAGTTAGAAAATAACAAAGCAATTGATATTTACAGTTTTAAGTTATTTAGATTAACGGGATATATTTGAGACAGAATCTGATCTGAAATGATTTTTTGTACATGGAATATTTTGCTATTATTCTCTATTGGGTAACCATTTTCAAAATAACGAAGAACATACGTAAATTCTTCAAAGACTACATGTTGAAAGAAAGGACGAATGTTTAAAGAAAAGGGCTAATATCCCCCCCCTCAATTAATCTGAAGAGAAACAGATTGGATGACATTGTATGATACGATGAAGGAGTTTTTTTAAACATGTTGTAGACAGTTAGAAAAGAGCTAAGCATTTGATGTTTATAGCTTTAAATTATTAGGGTCGTATTATTATAAGGCTTTCTAGAACAAAGGGAAGCATAATTGTGAGAGTCGCAAAAGTGAGAGGTCAGTATACGTCTAGCACAGCGTAAAAAGCATTGTACGAGTTAGAGAGGCGTATAACTGTTAGAAAGTTATAATAATTTCCCATAAAGTTTCGCCGGGACCAGAATAAAGGGACGTATAACTGTTAGAGTCTCAAAATTGAGAGGTCAGTACACGTCTTGCGCAGTGTAAAAAGCATTGTACGAGAGAGGCGTATAACTGATAGAAAGTTATAATAATTCCCCATAAGATTTCGCCGGGACCAGAATAAAGGGACGTATAACTATGAGAGTCTCAAAAATGAGAGGTCAGTATATGTCTAACGCAGCGTAAGAAACACTGTGCGAGTGAGAGAGGCGTATAACAGATAGAAAGTTATAATAATTCCCCATAAGATTTCGCCGGGACCAGAATAAAGGGACGTATAACTGTGAGAGTCTCAAAAATGAGAGATCAGTATACGTCTAGCACAGCGTAAAAAGCATTGTACGAGTAAGAGAGGAGTATAACTGATAGAAAGTTATAATAATTTTTCATAAGGCTTCGCCGGGACCAGAATAAAGGGACGTATAACTGTGAGAGTCTCAAAAATGAGAGATCAGTATACGTCTAGCACAGCGTAAAAAGCATTGTACGAGTGAGAAAGGCGTATAACTCATAGAAAGTTATAGTAATTTCCCATAAGGTTTTCCCAGGACCAGAAGAAAGAGATGCATAACAGAGGTGCAAAAATGAGAGGTATAATCATTAATGTTAAACAGAACGACAAATAAATATAGTAATCTATTTGGTTTTGTTAAAGGAAATTTTACAATAAAATTCAGTTTATTAGAGAAATATAATTTCTCTCCACATTCAAGTTTATTACTTGTGCGATTTAGATCTAAATACAGACTAGATCTTCGGAAGAGTTTATTGATAATCTTTCTCAAAGAAATGTTCTCAAACTTATAAATAAAAATCTCCCGATTTAATACAAATATACTCAATTTATATACAAATCACATGTTGAATTATCTAGGATCTAATACAACTACAATACTTTGAAGACAGAGATACATAAAATACAGATATTCAAAAGACAGAACTCTTTATAAAAATATAGGCTATTAAAAAAGCTCGTTCAGATTAAAAGTTTAGAAACTTTTACAGCTATCTCCTAGAAAATAACATATTTAAAGAAAAGAAATATTGTGTATTATGCGAAAAGTATATTCAATACATAATTTTCGTATCTTTTAGACAGATTCATGTCTTGAGAAACAGATTTTAAAAGGAATAACTGAATAAATAAGGTGATGATTTTATACCTCAAAGATATTAAATTATTGGATTTAGTTGAAAGTTTATTGCAAGTATATTTGTATTAAGAACCATCATACTACCTTTCGAAATAAGGCAACAAATTTAAAACACTTTATACACAGGATGAATGCAATACTATCCTTCAGTAAATTAAAAGTGGAATTGAAACTAAGGCATATAGATCCTTCAACTCCCTCCAGGAGAACTTAAAGCAGGAACAGATTTCTATTCAAGGGGAATTTAAAGTTTAATCTACTTTCTCCACACATAAGCTCAAAATAAAAAGAGATTTGACTCTAAGTATACGTGAAAGATTACTGTTCCCTAATTAGAAACGTTAATGTGCTAATTTTATAATAAAAATAATTCTTTATAACAATGAGAAATTATTCCATGTTAGATTTCTCTTTGGTTTTTACTTCTTTCATGAAGGCTTATTGATTATCATGACGGGACAGTATCTAGTTTACCCACAGTAAGTAGTTTATATATATATATGTTTATATATATATATATATGTATATATATGTATATATATGTATATATATATGTATATATATATATGTATATATATATATATATATGTATATATATATATGTATATATATATGTATATATATATATATATATATATATATATATATATATATGTATATATATATATATATATATATATATATATATATATATATATTTATATATATATATATATATATATATATATACACATACATACATATTTCAATTAAGTGCATTATTATGGTAGAAAAAGTTATAGGAACAAATACATAAATTCTTGATATTGTTACATGAAAAATCATTTAAGGCTAAATTTAAGTACTGTTTGATATTACTCTTCTTATTCCATATTCCCCGCAATAAACAAATGGATATTTTTAATGGAAAATTAATTAGAAACTCAAGTTTTTCTCAAAGCACGTTATAACTATTACTAGAAAGACCAAACTTAGTCACTAAAAGCATAATTAGTCAAATTATAACACTATAACTCGAATATGACGGATATAAAAACTGGTGTTCCATTTTACCTGAACTTACTCTGTGTAATATTGTAAAAATTTAACCTATACGCATGTAAACTATTTTTCCAGTTTTAATTCCTCATCGTTATAAATAAAAGAACCTCAAAACAAAAGTGCAATTTTTGTATGTCAAGGAGTTTTAACAAGCTACCTTACTTAAAGTTTCCCCATATTTGGCTTGAGAGCAAAGAAAACACTCAACACCAGGAAATAATATCAAGTTTCTCCGCTGCTAAAACATTGTGTAAGTTATCTTCAAAATATTCATATTATTTCACGTTGATTATGTATCTGTTCCGATTGATTCATTTAATAAAATGTTAACGAATGGAGGAAAAATTTCTATCGGCTTTTAAAAATTCCCTCAAATAGCTTCTTTCTCAGAATGACAGAAAATATACTGTAGGGTATTTTTTCAGTTAATCCCTTTAAAGTGACCTTCAAATAACGATTTTCATGAACAAAATTATTTCTTTTATTTTAAAGATCAGAAATTTGGCTTTCGGAAACATTTTCAGTATGTTTCAAGAGTCATTGGAAGTCAAGATGAAACTGTTCAATCATCTTTGGAAGTGCGCAAATAATGTGGGAGTACTTCGGTTTGTTTTGGGAAGCCAGGTCTACTTTCAGGGTATCTGCCAAAATAAAATTTTTCAAATCCATGACTTTTCATGACTTTCCCTGATTTAGCAGATCATTTTCCATGACTTTAAAAATCTTTCGTTAAAAGTATATATGAATAAAACTTCTGATGTACATACAAATAAAATATATACTATTAGAGAATTTACAGGAATTTTATCGTAAAAAACTATAAACTTATTTTATAAGTGTTAATAAACTCGCATAAAAATAAATTGTTGTATCTACATACCAAAGTTTAATCATATAGCAATTTTTCAATCAAAATGTTTCCAATTTGAATTCAGGGTACTTTGGTATTATCCGGGTGACCATGAATAATAGCCAAATATAACCCTATAATGTTTATATACAATATCCCTAGAGATAAACTTATATTTTGTGCAAAAATCTTAAATAACGTTTATTAGAAAATAATGATTATTATATTAATAAAATTTTAATCTACAATTTAAGAAAAAACTAGAATAATATACATTTACCCACCCATTAAGCTTTCTTGCTTTGAGTTTCCTTGGTGAACAAATTTTACTTGGCAATAGGGTCAATAGGATAATACATAAATACCAAACTCAGTAACTTCAGTCAAATGACAAGTAAAAATAGAATTAAACAATTCAATGCATTTTTTTTAATCGATAGTTTAGCGGATCCATGACTTTCCATGACTTTTACTCATTTTTCTTGAAAAATCAAGACTTTCCATGACAAAATTAATCCATTGTCTAAATCCATGATTTTCCATGACTTACCCTGACTTTCCAGGTGCGTGGAAACCATGTACTTTTTAACTACATGTGGGCTAGAAATCATTCTGAAAACATTATCTTCATCTAGAAATATTTCATCCTAAATTTTAATGAATTCTTAATGAATAAAATTCTGAATTCAGTTTATTTCAGATATTTAAAGAAACTACTATTAAAAATACAGTGGACTCCGCTTAATGTGATCAGTTTGGAACACCGTGATTTTGATAACAATAAACGATATGCAAAATTAGATACATTTACTCCCCCCCCCTTTATTCACACGTACTAAATTTCAAAATAAAATGAAAAAACTCACCTTACATTTATGTACCTTATTATCCTTTAATACATAAGAATTGTGTACATAATTAAAAATTGATCAATTGTTGACTGTCAACAATTTTTTCTAAGAAGCTCATTGATAAATTGTTCGTAATCATAATATTCTTTAAAACCATCGGAGGGGTGTTGTACTCCACTTTTGAACACTTTCAATGCATTTCTCATTTCAGCACTTGTAGAAGGTGGCTCAATATCAAGAGATTCTTCATCTGACTCATCAGTTCCATCATTCGTCTGTTTTCCTATGACAATCTGACAGACTTCAGATTCTGTTAATGTGAAAGCTATTGGAATGTTTAAATCTACTTCCACCCATGACTCGAACTCTTTAGGGGTTATATCCGAAGGATTCTCTATCATTTGAGATTTCTGGTAATTTTTTTCGCAAAATCCCGCGTAGGTGAAGCAGTTTCTGATCGTTTGAGCAGAAACTCGATTCCAAGAAGCTGTTAACAGGTGCACTGCATCAAGAATATTAGTTTTATTGGTCAAATCAATAATAGCCCTAAGATTTTGTACGTCCTCTATTTCATCCAGTACGATTTTTCGAAACTTTGCACACTAGAGACTGAGAAATGTTTAACTACGCAGTAGCATTGAGCTGACTCATTTTTGGTAACCCGTCATAACGATTTAAAATTTCAATCTTTTGTTTTAATGTTGAATCATTTCGCTTTTCTGTTCCTTCTGGATACATTGTGAATATTGTTTTGCCAGTATAAAATGAGGTTGGAAAACTGATAACATTAACCCATGTAACGATCACATAAAGCGATAATTTTAACATACAAATGAATAGAGAAAATCAGGGCCGATTTCGATAACAATAAGCGATTGATAACATTAACCGCGATCACATTAAGCGGAATCCACTGTATTAAGATATATGAAACCCAATATGTCACAAAGGACAAAAAACATTACATAATGTTTCTACTATAATGTCTGAACTGTATTACATTAAATATCTAGTATTTAGTGAAGGTTATTTACACTGTGGTGAAATCAGGCATCACAAAAAATATGCAGCCAGGCTTTTATTATAGGAAACTGTTTAAACAAAGTGTGTTAAGCAGAAAGAACATTTATTACGCCAAATTTCTTCCAACCCTATGCACAGAAAAAAATATTCTACGTGAACATAATTTAAAAGTAATTTCAATTAGACCTTAATGGCTTTTGTTCTGAAGCGATTTGTTCTCCTCATTTCACTTTTATCACATTATCTTAATGGAAATGCTGACCTAAACATATTAAAACCTTCATAACTAATAAAAATGCTCCGAAGTATCTAAAAAAAATTATAGTTTTGTTAAACATATTGAATATGATGAGTACCTTGAAGTAATGCATGATTTTTGAGTTAATGCTTTTCGAGAATGAAAAATGTTGCTGCAGTACTTTTATTTAAAAGTTTCTTAATGTAGTATTTTACTTAACCCTATTGCGAAAATTTTATTTAATCACTTAAGGAAACCCATGACAACACTACTTAAAATAAAGTATAAGGCTACTTTACATTGTTTGAACGATAAGTGCAATTCATCTTATGGAATAAACGTCTACTTGGCAGGTGTAAGAAAAAGGCTGAAAACACAGGACTTAACATACGACTAGTGTTTTGAGGCCAAGGCTAAGAAGAAAAAAGATCAGAAATAGCCAGCCGAGCTATGAAGTATGATGCATTAATCGGAAGTATAATGTTGGGTATTTAATCCTTTCCATCCCAGATTATGTTTTTGTCACACCCCGTCTCATGTTCAGTCTCACAAACCTATAAAATAAATGTACTTCACATCTGATGAATGATTTTTAACTGAATTAATTTGGTTTACAACGTAAAAAGCTTTAGAATGTAAAAAACATTGTGAAAATTATTTTGGTTTGATAGAGGCCGGTAGGCCTAGCATGCATTCGAACTTCGACAGATATCCCCCTGTACTTCATCTATAGATATGTTAGAGCAGAGATTGCCAAACTTTTTATACTTTCTAGCACGTTCTAAATACTAAATAGAGCGGCACACATATTTATAATTTTAAGATAACTTTATTGTGTACAATACATATATGTATACACATGATAAGAAAAATAGTTAAGAAATAAAATATTTATAATTTAATGTATAAATATTGTTGATTGCATTCTTATTCAAAATAAATTATTGTTAAGTGTATTGATACACCCACCTGGCCTAAGTCACACAAAAACAATTAGTAAGTACGAGGGTTGAAACTTTAATAGAGGCAACTATTTATTTACATGGAATAGAAAAATTATTCATGTCACCATGTTTTATAGTCCTTCAAAATAGTCGCCACCTGTTTCCAACAATGTGGAAGTCGCAGAACATCTCTAGCAACGCCTGTTCTGTTGATAGTTTGAATGGATCGGTCTATTGACGCAAGAATCTCTGGAACAATTCTGAAACGAATGCCACAAAGTAGTTTCTTCATCATAGGAATTGAGATACAGTCACAAGGGCTTAGATCTGGAGCATAGTCGTATGCGCAAATCCTGTCTTTCGGTCCAGCTCAAGAATCAATTGGCATCGATCACTGTCCATTACTGCGGTAACAGCAAGCACTTTTTCACCGCTGACAGTAGGGCGACCTAGCCGATGCATGTCTACCACATTTGGGCGTCCTTCGTTGAAGGCTTTTAGCCATCTTGCTACAATTTTGTAAGGCAATGCAGATTCCCCGCAAGCCTCTTGAAGCCCTAGATGACATTATCGTGCTGTACGACCTCTGACACATTGAATTTTTATCCATTTTTACTGTTCTTGTTTTGAAAACGTCTCGACAACATTTACTTTAGACCGCAAGCTAATACAAGGATCAGTTCTTCGCGTCACTCCGCATTGGTATGACGTAGGAAGGACGAGTCTTTTTGCTGAGAGGTAAGGTAGGTATGTAGCTCACGTGTGGTATACGCGACATTCTTTGGTTTTGTTGCGTAGAAGCTTTACAGCAGTGTTGCCACTATTAAAGTTCCAACCTTTGTAATACAGACAAAAATGCACGAGTTCTTTTCTTTAAAATTCATACATATGTATTGCTAAAAGCGGGACGTTAGGAAAGCCTAGTTAATATGATAAACATATAAATATTTTCCTTCAAGCAAATTCGCTAGTATTCATTTAAATAATAAATATAAAGAAATACATTCTTGAAAACTCGAATATTTTTTACCGTGATTCGAACGACAGTGAGCACATGTAAAGCCTTTGGCGGACGTCAAGATACTTGCGAGCATAGGGTTGGGAACTCCTGTGTTAAGAGTTTAATTCTTTTTCCAGCTGGAACAACTCAATTCCTTTTTGGTTAATTGTTATCTATTCTTAGAGATGTTTCGATTAAATTGAATTATATTGTCGATTTGAACCATCTACCAGATAGCAAATTATAGCTACAATGCTAAATAGCTACTCAGATAGCAAATTTAGTTTGCAGCAAATTTGCAGCAGTCTTGTTTTGCAAGAATGCAAACTTGCAGCAAGTTCAGCATGACAAGTCTGCAAGTTTGAAACAAGACTGCAGCAAGTTTAAGAATTTTCGATTGATTCAAGATTTTCATGACAAGGTTGCCACAGTTTTGCAGCAAAATAGCGTTGCAAAGGAGTGGTCGCTTTACGTTCCGTCTAACTTACAGGAGCTTTGCTGCAAGTTTGTCGCGTCAAATTTGTTATGACAAGATATTATCTAGAAAAAAATCAAACTTGCTGCAAGTATGCATGATATCTGGGCATGTAAATAATGTAAATAAACTGGTTTTTTTTGTGTGTTAACTACCGAACTTCTTATCAACTGATTTGAAATTCTTCAAAAATAAATAGACTTCATATGTTTAAGCGAAGGTTTTGTCCCGAAGTAAAATAGTAAACCAGAAACAAAGCTTAGAGAAATAACAACTTATCATGTAATTTAATCATGTAAAAACTGTGCTAGAAATACGTTGTAACTTTAGATTAAATTTATTCATAACCTAACGATAGCGTGGGCAGACGTATGAATCACCGATTTTGCCTGTGGAATTCACACGTACAATATTGACAGATGAATGTATCACTTTTTAAGTCTATAAATCGGACCACCTAGAGAAATATTGCCCTTCTTCTTTGTTTCTCTATCTATAATGTCACTTTTACGCTAGAAGCTTTTAAAATAAAATGGTGATGTCGCTTAAAAAATATTTCATCTTTTCCCTCTTGGATACCATTATTTATGCCTTCTAGATTTTATACAATACAATAGGGACACGTCACTGAAATTCTGATGTTTTGCATAGATATATTCGAGTAAAAATTATTTTACTAAGTACATTAAATTGAGCTAGAAACACTTTTCATTCCTTCAAACTCTTTTTATTCCGCATTGCTTAGAAAACAGCGTTCTATATGAGTCTAATTACATGCAATTAACTCTCTTGTTATCTCAAATATTAAACCATTGAAATCCCATTTTTTCTCCTCACTTCAGTCAGGCAAAACTTATTTATTCCAACGTCTTTTTAAATTTTATCGTTCAGCAGTGCATCTGGAGTATAAATATAAAGATACGGGTTTATTAATTTTCTAGAACGAAGAAATGTTGTAATTAAGTATGCGTACGTAATGGCAGCTTCTCATTAAGGAAGTCTTCTATTGCCATCTTTTGTCCCTTTTAATGTGACAGCTGTTTCAAGTTATGGGTTTTTTTTTTCTTTTCAAGAGTTGGCAGGCGACTTTTTTATAGTGGGGAAAAAATGGAATTTGGATCAACATTGTAATTTGTTTTTACAGTACAATATTCTGTCACCCATTTAGTGTAGCAGATAACACGGTTGTCAGTTAATGAATAGAGACAATAGTTGTTAATGCTCTGTACTAGAAGTGGGGGAAACTTTTTATGATTAAAATTTACATTTAAATTAGGCACTAATGACGGAAGTTGTAATCATTGAAATACCTATAAATACGATTTTAATGAAATTATCAATGTATAGTTTTATCAAATTATCGCATTATGTAGAAATAATAATATTAAAAAACACTTTAAGTCATTTATTTATTAAGCTCGTCATAGCTTATAGAATAGTAGCTTAGTACATAGCCCGTCATTGACGGGATCAGTAAAAAACTTTACTAACCATATGCTAGTTGCCAACTTTAATTTATCTGGTCATAGTACGTGATAAGATGGATAAAATTTTTTCCGTGTAATAAAATTATCTTGGCCATTTTCATGCAAAATAAATATTTATATAGCTACTAAATGACCCGGCAGAGGTTGTGCTGTTTTAACGCTCTAAATTCAAAAAATGTAAAATGTTTTTAAATAAATTATAAAGTGAACCGTTTTGATGGAAAAATAAGAAAAAAATATTTTAAAAATACTTGACGCCACCACGCATATAATCATCACAAACGTAATTAGATTAAATTAAATTTCCCCATCGCCTGTACGGGGATTCCAACCTGAGACTTCTCGTACTGAAGCCCGTTGCGCCGACCACTGCTCCACAGGTACGTTGGCAGTGAAGGGTTTCAAGCGGCATTATAATAATCCAAATAAGCACGCAATTCTGGATTTTTAATAAAAAACATTTTATGAAAAAATAGGTGAAATTGTTAATCTAAGCCATTCTCGAATCAACTTAAATACATACACAAAATTTCAGCAAAATCAGTCCAGCCGTTTAGAAGGAGTGCTATTACAAACACATGGACAGAAGAATTTTATATATTACGATTATAACATTCAAAGTGACGCCGTGTTCGCTAAAGGTGATTGGGGCACGTAAAATAAGTTCGTGGTCACAAAGTCCTCCAAGTTCTCAAACAATACCTCTGGGGGTGGCACGCCAAACCTGGGGGTATTCTGCTTGGTCCCTGCTTTTAAATTACGAGGACCCAGCGGGGGTAATGTTCCTTGCGTCCATAGCATTCCTTAAGCTACACGTGCTCCTCGGGTAGTGCTAAATGAGTAACAGGTTCGCAGCCTTGTAAAGGCGTTACGATAATATCTGTATCGCCTGCTGCGTTGAAAAAAAAAACTATAAGACATATTGCTACCTCAAAAGTGGAAGCATCTGGTTAATTATTTTATCCCTCCACAGGCTGGTGATATTGAGGAAATTTCACGTTTTCTAATTTTAATCTTAAACGATAGAAGACAAAAAAGTAAGCAGGACTGTACCTATTTTTCTTTCATTTGGGGGCCTAATTAGTGATTTCTAATGGGTTTTATAGCGGACTCTTTAATGTCTCTCAAAAACGATACTTTTCCTCCGCCGAGTTTGTGACGTCATCGTTCACGGAAACTGCCCGCCTATGCTGTTTACATGTTAAAAGGCTACTTTTAAATTTATTTCTGTGTAAAGTATCGCACATAATAGAATTTTTTTATTATGTCTGGCATTAAAAATCATATTATAAATATTGTATTGTGCCACTTTGTAAAAATACAACTAATTGCAATGAGAAGATATTTTTCAGCGTTCCAAAAGATCCACATATACGTAAAATCTGGACAAATGCGATGAAAAAGGGATATGAAATTAAACCCCAAATTATCATATAAATCATCTCTATAGGTTTGTAAAGATCTTTTTTCGGTAAATAAATGCTTGCTTTTATTTAAATATTACTAATTTAGAACAATTAAAGTATATAAAAACACATCTATACCTTTAAAAGGACTGTTGATTAACCAGTGCTATTTAACTTTTAAAACTCCTAATTTCCGAGTATTATCCCAAAGTTCAAGTACAATAAATTTTTATAAACCATATAAATATCGTGAAACATATAAATATCTAAAGCATATAATTATCTAATAAATAACTCGGGGGAGGGGAAAGTTATGTATTTTCAAGGTATTATAAATATTTTCTTCAGAAATGCATACTTTGATAGCTTGAAAATTCCAAGAACTTGCAAAAACAAAATCGGAAATTAGTGCGCGCTTACAAGCAATAAAAAAATATTGGATAACGTGAACGATGACGTCACAACCAATCACGGAGTGTTTTGAAGTAACGTGATTTTCGCTTAACTTTAAAATTAACCCCTTCCGGTATGATTTAATAATGAAAAACTGTGCATGAAATAACCATTTAATTTTTATTTAAAAAACTTGTTTCATTTTACAATTCTTACATATTCTTAATTAGAATCCACTTTTTACATAGTGTTAAATAATATCAGAAACAGTAAAATTAAGAAAATATCAAAGCAAAACATTAATAAGGTATACAGATAATAGTCTTCAAGCTAGTGGTACTTTTCAAAACAAAGTGCAAAGGAATTCTTAATTGTTTACACCGCCAAGTAGTCTCACTTTTAATTTGATTCTTGTAACACACACGGCATTTCTTAGTAGGTTTTCTTTTATTCTGACTCATTAATTTGGCAATGACTTGTACCAAGAAATTCTAAGTAAACCATATGCAATAGTGACTTGTGATTTTCACAAGTGATAAAAGTGTTGCCAAATTCAGTACACTAGAAATTTTAAACTAAATTAATTATCACATTTAACAGTAACTTTAATCGCATGACGAGTGTAGCTCGTCATTGTGCGGTATGGAATGAAAAACTAATGACGAGCTAGACTCGTCTTTTTACCGGAAGACGTTAATTTTTAAAATGATGATTCCAGTTTTTTACATTTTTGAGAACATTTTTGGAATTTACGAGTCTGAAGTTATCAGAAAAATACGTTGTTCGAATCCCCCACACGTGCAAATTCCTCATTCTAATATGTTACGATAGCTATTGATTTTTTTTTTTTTGGTTTTGGAGTGCTACGGTCTATTTTTTGCAACACGGGGGATAATGAGACCGGGACCTACCGTTTACAGCCGATTCCGAACGGCTACGAACATCCATGCCATAGTGGGATTCGAACCCCCGAACTCCGGTTCCGAAGGCCAGCACCCTAACCATTCGGAAATCGTTCGGCCATGATAGCTACTGATTCATTAATTTATTTTCTATACTGTAGTTAATCGAAATAAAAATTACCTGTACTAAGTCTCGCATAAACTAATATTAAACACACTCTGTATCTCTTTTTTGGTATTTTGTAAACGGAGAAGCTATTAGAAATTTTGCTGACCCTAGAAAACAATAGGATTAAAAAAGAGCTAAAAAAATGTATCTCAAGGCTAATGCAAAACGAGTAATCTTAAAGAAACTTTGCCGCGGTTTTCCTTTGTTACTGAAATAAAGTTAAAAAAAAATCTTTTGCTGATTGCACATTTCGCTTCCTTTAACGCCACCACTTTGAACTAAACGAGGTAGATCTTAAACAAGCCCACTTTTTAATCTGTTTAAATTTCACAGTAAATTAATGGATGTCGCAAAACACTTGAGATCGCAAGAGCTAGATTACTGTAATTTAGAACTAAGTTTTGAAAAAAAATATCTACCGTCATGGGAATAACTGTGGAAGAGAGATTAGAACTGTTTTTGGCAATTTCCTGAGGTGAATAAAACTAAAGTGTTTTATTTATGTTTAAAAATAGGGATCAGGTGGTGTGTGTTGAAAGATTAAACAAACCCGGTGCATTTCTTCTACTAAAAGCGATGAATGCTTCTTTGTTTTATTTAATCTAAAAATATGATGGTAAATTCAAAGCATGTTTTTGAATATAATGTATTAAAATACTGGAGAGAACTGTAACAGAATACATATTCAGTAACTGGTAAGCTATAGAGTTAGTCTTACTGATATATGAAATTTTATTTATAAAAATTAATGCGGTTTAATTGTCCGAATTTGAAAATGGAATAACGTATTACTAATGTACCACTTATAAAGCTTTATTCAACTATTTAATATAGTTAATAAAAGTGTATCGCAAACTGTTAAATAATTGACGGTTTGTTAAATATCAGTTGAAAGCCGGCAAAGGTGTACAAAATGTTAACACATTGTATACGGGACACGTACTAGTACGGGTTAGTGTAACAACATTGTTTGTTTGAGGGTACAAAAATAACAGCATTTACTGGAAAACGAAGCCGAATGTTCTTGTCTACTACATAGATTCTAGAAAAATTTAGACAAATAAAAACTAGTTTTTACATTATTAGTTTTATGGTTGCTCTTTTCATTTTTTTTATAATATAAAAATGTTTATTTAAAACATAATTCGAAAAAATTAAAACTATATACTACTATTTCTATTTGATGTTTCATATTTACGATACTATTATAAATTTATCCACTAAAAATATATTTTTTGTTTACAAAAATCTTATGGCTGTTATATATATATATATATATATATATATATATATATATATATATATATATTTATATATTTGTTAATATATTTCAATATAAAATACGAAAAGTTGGTTAAAAAATGAAATAATTTTCGATCTATTGAGATTTAACTGACTAACTAAATTTACTCGCAAAACGCCCGCTCCCGGTAAAATTCCGCTGCAAAATGTACCCGCACACAATGTGTTAAACAATTTCATTTATATTTTAATTTGCGGATTCACTTTAGAAAAACAAATGAAAATAAGAACAATGCTTCAATGTTCAATGCGTTTAGTGTTTAAAGTTAATAATTAATATCAACACTGCTGTATAAAATATATGCAACAGAGTGCAATGAGTAGCACTTCTTTTCGGAATTCACGGGTTCGAATCCTGCTGTTGCTGTGGATGTTCGTAGTTCGAAATCCAATTTAAACAGTAGGTCACAGTATTATTAACCCTCATGTAGAAAAAAAGGTAGACCGTATCACTTCAAACCAAACGCACGTTTAATACATATACAATTATCCTCATACGCATATTACACAAATCGGTAAAAATTATTCCACGTATAAAGCACTACGGGAATTTTTACTCTAAATGTTTTAAATAAAAGTGCACGTCAAACACGAGTAAATATATAAATAAATAGTTACTTATATAAATCAATAGCGTACTTAACTTGTCACTGTTAACGGTGTAGCCATACTTTCACTTTTTATTGGGGAGATGAAGATAATGCATTGTCCGTTCAGCTGCTAATTGGAATAAAATTATCGAGTTTCGTTAAAACTGGAGTGAGAAGGTTTTGTCACTTATTAACTAAAGCAGAAGATTATGTTAATACGAAACTATTAATTTGATTCATTTGGTGTGATCATTGGTTAATTGAAAACATAATATAGTGAATATACCCTGTGAAATCGAATCTATTGCATGACATCTCTGTGAAATTATTTGTCCCCAAGCAAAGTTGATTAAGATTAGAACATAACATATATTTTGGTTTGCTATTATTTATGAATATATATATATGTAATCCATTTTTTATAACACTCCTTCACAAGGAGAAAGCTCAACAGCTATAAGTAATGAGAATGCAGTCGGGCTTCATATTTAAGAGAACTCAGAAGTCTAATTTTAAAACTGTATTTCAGAGCGGCAACACCGCACATCTGTCCTTCTGGACAATATACAATCAAAAGCCACAGAGTTCACTCTGCTCTGACACAAGTACATACACCCAAGAGTGCTGACAACAAGAATTTTCCCACAACAAAAGCAGCTTAATAAGCGAATTAAATGCAATATCAGCAAAACGCGAAATCATGTTTTGCCACCAGCTTGAAAACTGCTCTATAGACAGAAAGTTTACAGTTTTATGACAGAAAGGAATGTTAAGAGGAAAATACTCCGTTGATTAAACCATTTAGAGGCTGGTAAAGATATTTAAATGAATTAAAATTGGAGAGAGGAGGCTTTTGAAGAAATATTAAAGTTAAATAATTTTGATATATTACGTATATATATATATATATATATATATATATATATATATATATATATATATATATATATATATATATATATCTGATACGGACGAGTGGTTAAAGCATGGAAGACACATTTGATTTCATGTACAAAAACTTCTTTATTGTAATCCTTCTGTCTATGGCTATGTAATTTAGATAACCTTTGTTCTCATACTTTGCCACGACAAGCGTGGAGGATGTTATCAGCCCGAGTTCCCGCTCAGAACTGTCTCTTTTGGTGTTGCTACCTAAGCAAAATTCCCATGTCTACATCCGCATCAGCTCTTTTACTCTGTATAGTTCCGCTCGAGGGTGTGTCTTTCTCCTATTACGTTGTCATTAATGAGTTTTAACTATTTTTAATTATAACTCGCTTAATTCTTAACCCCCATTTTTAAACCTCTCTCTCTCTCTCTCTCTCTCTCTCTCACACACACACACACACACACACACACACATATATATATATATATATATGAGTGTGTGTATTAAATATACATATTTATGCACATATATAACTATCTTCATATTTGTATATGTATATTTAGTGTACACACGCATTGTCTGTTAGACACTGGATTTCGATTTTCGTTGATTTTGTTGAATATCTAGAAAAGTTAATAAATTATCCTGACACTTCAGGTTGAAAGTGCATATTAGACGTCATATATTTAAATGAAGGTTTGTTCCGAATGAAAATAGTAAGCCAGAAACAAAGCCTAGAGCCGGTGTACTGAACCTTTTACATTTTGGGAATCCTTTCAGCTTATATTTCTTGAAAGATCCTCTTGATCAAAGAGCAGAAAAAATGGGATATCAAAGTTTTTATCCTACTCAAATTTATTGCATCAATCATAATTTAATGCAAAATTATTATTGAATATATATTTATTTAAGAACAAACATCTTAATAAGATATTGAAAAGTTAGGTAGCTAATTGTTTTTTTAATTTTCTAAAATATATTCTATGAATAATAAAGAGCAAATTTACAAATCAGTAAATACAGAGTATAAGTCTGTACATGGAGTGGGAACAATTATTCGTGTGCTCCAGCGTTGCCAATTACCTTTCTTTATTTCATAATTTAGATGAAACTTCGTATTTTCAAATCATTTGACTCAATTTAAATTAATTAAATATTATTCGTTTTTTTAAGGTTATTTTCAAAATTAAACAAATATTTATGAATAATTATATTGCTATACTGCATTTGTTATACTGAAAATTTATATCTATTTGTTTTCTACATACCCATTTGTTAAACTACATAATTAAAGTTAAATATCCAAATACCTATTTCAAGAGCCTAGACTTGGTAAGCTACTATCTTCATATAGAAGCATTTAAGTTTTTATAGGGGTATAGTATGGGATACCATTATATAACAGCGTGTACGTTTTAACGTAGAGAAAATCAAATTTCGAATGAGTACATTATAGTATAATTGTAGTTTTCTACCAAATTGAGTTACATCCTGCAACCGGAAGTAGCAGTTTTCCTGCTACCACCCCCGTCATGATACTCAGTCAAAATACAGTTTTAACCAGGGCTTCGAACCGTAATTTTTTTTGTTCCGGTTTTCGTTCCGGTTCAACTAAAAAATTAATATCGGTTCAGTTCCGGTTTTCGCTCCGCCAAAAATAACGGTTTTCGGTTCAGTTCCGGTTTTCGCTCCGCCGAAAATAACTGTTTTCGTTTCAGTTCCAAATGAATAATTTCATTTTATGTATATTCTTATTTGTACTAAAAATATAATTCTATCATAAACAAAAAATGTAATTCTATCAAAATTTAGAAGATTTTATTCTTTTTTTAATTGGTACACTATGTGAATTGGTACAAACAGCAGATACGATAAGAGCGGCGAGCATTGGCATTGTTATCTATTATCAAAATCGCATTTGACAACTAGGTTCATGATTACCCACATTCGTCGTTTGACTCTCACATCGTGCACTTGGCCTTGCAATAATTATGTAAAAAATATATTATTTATTTAACATATGAAAAATTGCCTCTAATTATTAATATATCTTCTAACGTGGTTTCACTGAGATTACTTCTGTTGTCTCGGAGAATAAATTTCAAACCTGAAAACGCTCTTCAACAAATATCAAAATAGGAAATCGAGAAGCAGTATACATGTAATGATAATTATAAAGTTGACGTTAAATTAGAAAATATTGATAAGTTGGTAACAGTAACAAAATGACTGAAAGATATATCGAACCGAAATAAACCGATATTTTTTTCGGTTCAGTTCCGGTTTTCGTTCCGACCAAAATAACGGTTTTTTTCCGGTTTTCGGTTCAGTTCCGGTTCGAAGCCCTGGTTTTAACCAAGTTCATAAATAAACGTGTTAGCATAATTAAAAGACAACTATTATTCATGTTGTTGATGTTGTGGCTTATTCTCCAGCTGTCTGACGAAGTCGGATACAATTCATCAGACCACTGACCCTAAGGAAGTCAAGGACAAGAAGGGGGTAAAGAATATATGTCCTTTCTAGAACAGTCCAGGAAGTGCTCAGCAGAAGCTTGTTGAGCTTGACATTTCGAGCAGACTGCAAAGATCTTTCTGCCTTCGAAAAATGCGAGATTCATAATATGACCACTTGTGCCAGTCTGCAAATTGCCGTTCGAGAGGCTCTATTACAACTGAGTGCAAACGAAGGCCTCCACTCCTTCGAAAGTTCAGCGTTGACAATGGATTCATGTTCCAAGGTGAGGGTAGAAGAGGAAAAATTGGAGTGGCTGCAACCTTATTTGGCTAACCTATCCGCTCGCTTGTTGCCGAGTAATATATAGTATAAATCAGGGATGGGCCAACTCCGGCCCGCCGGAAGGTTTTATCCGGCCTGCGAATAGAATTTTAAGTTGCCGGTCAGAGGCAAATTAAAAGAAATATATATTTATACATTATATATCCATCTCCTTTTCTACTTTTCTTAAATATTATATCCCAAATTTATTATCTCACGCCCAGAAGATCAGCGGTATATTTGCTTCTTATATGTGAACAAGTGTTTTCAACTTTGAACCTTAGAAAGAATAATTTCAGAAGTACACTGACTCATGAGCATTTAGCATCGTTCCTTAAAATCAGTACATCTCACTTCGAACCTCAGTATAAGGAACTTTTAAAAATGAAATCGCAATTTCATTCATCTCATTAACGTATTTAAACCGTTAGGTACTTGTATTTGTTTTTAAAATTTTAGAAAAATTTATCTCAACCCGCCAAACTTATTTTCTTTCGATTTTTGGCCCGCGGCCGACCAAGTTTGTCCATCCCTGGTTTAAATAGTATATATACAATTATTTATTTAATAATGTTCACATGTCTTGTAAAAGTAAAAATAAAAATATGACTTACGAAAATAGTTACTCTCCTTTTCTCTAAGCATACAAAAACGTCGAGGGGAGGTCAATCCCCATTTTTTATTACAGAGAATATAGGATATTTATAGTATAAAATTTATACTTTATATATTTCCTACTATTTAATTTCTTACTTATTTGCATAAGAGTTAATCACATATATTTCAACTAGAACTGAATTTCATTTTCCCTATAATCTGAATTTTAAAAATTGATGGATTTAGGCACAATTCATACAAAAATCTGCATTACAGAAATAAATTCAGGATTTCCGTTCGTTCTTTTCTGCTACTAAACCCGTTCGATCGAAAAGAGCACATAGAAGCCCCAATTACTCTGGGTTAGACGTTCGAACATAACCAATCAATTCGAAGGATTCAAAAAGAAACATTTAACTATTGTTTTACTAAAACAACAAAATGTTTTCTACCAATATTTCTTTGTTTGTGAGGATCTAGATAACTTTCTTTAACATAATTAGATTTAGAATCCTCTGCTTTTGATAGGGAACGATAACGGCCTAATTGATAATTGGAAAGCCAATGTACTGAAAAATGTACGATAAAACACAATTTTATTAAAACTCTTCCTCAGAGTAAAGGAATAACGATTTCCCTTTCGTTATTTTAAAGGTTCCATGCCAAGGAAGAAAGCGAAATGCGCAATCAGCAAACGATTTTTTGTCTACAGTAAAAATGAATAGAGATTATGGTTGCTAAATATCTCGTTTTGTTTTTATGGAACCATATCAATCGGATTCTTTTTTTTTATTTAAATCAGAATTTTGGATTTAAATCTGAATTTTTAAACATTATTTATTTACATATTTATTTTTATTTATTTGTTTTTAGATTTTGAACACTGCAAATGAAATTATTTAAGTCAGGCAGGGTAGAATCATCACATAAATAAACGAGACCATTGTCTAAGGTCCGGTAAAACTTCTATTTTAAAAATGAGATAGTTAACTTTTCTGTTAGAAAACTGTATATCACATACAAGTAACGAGAAATATAGTACCTTTAATATAGTTAAAAGCTTTAGCCCATGCTGTAGTTTTGAAATATCAGTATAATATACTTTGGTTCAATTTCATAAAGAGCACAAAAATACTATCAGCTTTTCCAAACATAGAAATATTATTACGATAATTTCAAACTTTGCTTAAATAAAATGCATATGGTGAAAAATTATTATTAGTATTAAAAAAGTTTAAAAAACTTACTCACAATCGTTCAAAATTAAATTCTTCAGCTATTTTATACATAGAGCAAAATATTTTAAATAATATTAATCAGAATGAAATAATTGATAGTTTTGTTAAATTAAGGACTCGAAAACAGTGCTTTTTTAAGTAAAGTTGATTCATATTTATATTCTCTTGTTATATATTTAATGAAATAAATTTAAATTTTTAAAAATTTATAAACAAACTGTTCAAACTATCCTAGAAAAACTAAAATTTATTGCTATATATTATTTATTGTTGTATATTTAATATTTCTTATTAATAAAATGTTAAGATTCGTTTAAGCTTTTGGCATTTTTTAGTTTTGTTTTATTTATTGTTTTACATATTCTATTTTTTTATGGAAAAATGTCTAAGACTAAAAATGACTTCTTTCTTACTGAAATAATGGAAAAGATCGTTTGCTGATTGCGCATTTCGCTTTCTTTGGCGACTCCTTTGACTACCACATTGCATAAAACGAGGTAGATCTTATGAATATAAAAAAAGTTTATGAAAAGAAAGGTGATGAGTACCTAACCAATATCTCTTTAAAAAATGAAAAAGTAAAATGTGGTGGACCGTAAAGTAAAAAAACTCAGATGAGGAATCTGATGAGACCTAGAATAGTAAACACGATGATGGAAAACTTAGACACCACGAGAATGTGTTTCACAGTGATGGGAACTCTACAGTTTTACAAACGGGAGTAGGCTTTCCAAGTAGTAGGTGACAGTGGGTGAAGCTAGTATGCAAAATATGGAGATGAGTATTAAAGGCGAGAGAAGATTGAAGACCAGTTAAGCATAATGGGTTTCAAAGAATACAATTTACTGTCAGTTTGTTGATCCCAGATATAAAATATAGAAAAACTGAGAAGACTGGTAACAGATATGGCGCTTTATCTGGCCGTCATCAAGTCAATACATCATTGTTTCCACGAAGACAAATATGTGAAGGAATCCAACAAAAATGTATTGAATAATCCCTCGAAATTAGTCTGTTATTTACTTTTAATAATTGGCATTTAGTTTTAGTAAGGCACCTGATAAGTGGGTAGCTCCGATAGTTAGGGGCCGAATTCTGGCCGAATGGTTAGAGCGCTGATCGTCGGTACCGGAGTTCGTGGGTTCGAATCCCACTACGGCATGGATGTTCGTAGCCGTTCGGAATCGGCTTTAAGCAGTAGGTCCCGGTCTCATTAGCCCTCGTGTGCAAAACAGTAGACCGTAGTGCTCCAAACCAAACCAAACCAAACCGATAGTTAGGAGATGAGAGGGAATGTAAAATATTGTAACGTCGTTGAGGTGCCCATATGTAGAAAGCACTAGTCAGACGCTCAACGTCAGGACATCCACATTTACTATTACACTACAAGACATAATAAACATGTAAAAAACATATAAATCTACAAAATAGAACGAATTGATTCATCATTCCTTCTTAAAACCTCTTCATTCTTTTTGAGCGATCATAATTCCACTCGCTTTACTTCGTTTCACTTTTTAGAGAAGTTCAGGGAGAAAAGGAAAAGAGGATGTTATATATATGTAATAATATCAATATCTAAGCCTAAAGTCTACCCAAAATTATCCCCTTTTTCCATTCATTATTCTAGATCTTAATTTCTTCTCTTTATATTAACCATATTTCCCAGCCATCCAATTTAAAAGAGGATGTTTTTATTCCTTTACCCGAACCCCGAAATTCTTTCTATGATTTCCAAAACAGAAAACGATATTGCTGGCATTTTATAATGAGGATGCAATAATTCTCCCAGGAAAATTTTTAACGATCAGCAATAATAGTCATCTGGAACGCCACACTTTTGCAGATGGTTCTAATCAAAGGTTACTTCTTATAAGTAAATAACACTTGCCTCAGCATTTTTCCTACGACATTAAAAACACGGGTTTTGGTCGTCTCTCGCAGAAGGTTGGCATTAGAGAAAGAGCGTTCTGACACCGTCCGGTTCAGACGCCTTTGGATTCTGTGCTATTTTTATCGGATGAAATAAAAGTTATGTTCGGCCACGACGAATGATGTGCTTCTATCGAACAGACGGTTAGCGGGACTCTTGGCAGCCCAGCATGTCCGGGCTGAGGAAAATAATGGGGCAAATTTCAAAAGAAATTTTCAAGTGTGAAGTTCGGGGCTAGTTAGTCCCCTGTACGATTATATATATATATATATATATATATATATATATATATATATATATATATATATATTATACAATGACCCCCATGGATATAAATTAATTATGTGTTAAAGTGTTAGACTAACAGCTATTATTTCAGCAGAAAAAATGGAGAAGGAAGGATGGAATTTGAATCACACAGCTAGTAGACATAAAAAAGCATTAATTTTACTCACTAGCTTTTACTATACAGAATTAGTGAACAGTGGTTCACTTACGTCCTGATGTTTGCAGAATGCGCGAAACGCCTAATATCCATTTATTTCCCTCTAAAAAATTTTAATCAGATTGCTATCCACTAAAATAATTACCGAACAAAGAGGGCAATTCTTGAGGTGCATGAAAATCGAGGTATAAGAAATCACTCCTATTGTTGGAAGCAGAGGCTGCAAATAATTAAATAGGCAAGGGATTGGGATTACGGAGAGTGGGTTTTTGAATTACTTTCCGTTCTCCGGTAAAATCGATTTTATGCTGATCTGGTACTTAATAGGTTAATTGGAAAACTCAGGTTGTTTAATCAAGAAAGAAGAAAGAGGGAACTGAGAGTAGAATAAACGATTTTCACGTTTACCTTAATGCATCGAACAAGCCCATGTCTAGTATACTAATGAATATACATAATCCAAGAAACTTGTCTTATATAAATACAACAAGAAACACTTTTTCATCTCAATCACGATGAATCTTTTCAAAAATTCACACTATCTTAATCTACATTTAATGAAGTATAAGAATTTTTATTTGTTAGTATAGATCGTTCGTTAAGATACCGTATGATGTTTGGTTAGTTTGGAAAAGTACGGTCCATTTTCTGCTACTCTGAAGACATTATCACACAAGATGAAAATATGCACTGACAACTGTTTTGTGCTGCAGTCGCTAGAAAAGAGTCTATTACATGCAGATATTCACTCGTCTGCAGCACGAAACAGTTGTCAGTGTGTATTTTTGTCGCGTGTGATAAGACCTTAAGATTAATAAGACCAGATAGAGTATGGTAATTCATGTTCAGTTACACTATGACCTTAAATATAATTACTTGGACGCATTGTATAAAATGACTGAAGACTAGCATAATATTAACGCGCATGGCATAATATTAAGATTAAGGCGATTCAACTTACGCTTGGAATCACAGTACTTAGTTAAATATAACATTTTCCCGGACTATTTCAACAGATTAATTTCACACATAAACATAGATAAATATTAATTTAAATATTACATTCTTTTTATACAGATTATTGAACTATTTTAAACATCAGTGAAAGGTTCATCTCACACAATTCTCCTAATTAACTCGTCTTCAGCGCGAAGTCTATTCCTGGATACTGACAGTGAACTTTTGAACAAAAAGTTTACCTTCAATCTCAGGAACTGATGCCGCTCAAAGGAAAAATCTACTGTCAGTTCCCAGGGACTGAAGTTCCCCAAACAAAATGTCCACAGTCAGTTTGTCATTGGTCAGACGTTGCGCTAAACTGTTAACACTTGGCATGCGGGTATATTTCACCGCCAACTTACGCGTGTAGCGGACGTTTTTACGTGAATCGTGCGTAAGTTTAGTTATTCAGAAAAATCGCAGTAATCGAAAACTACTTTGTTTTTATGAACGAAACTTTTTTTTTATTTTACACTTTAATATATACTGTATGATTATTTAACAATAAAAAAAAAAAAAAAAAAAAAAAACAATATTTTTACGAAATTACAAAAATAAACGTTTTTCAAAATTAAAATTTGATAATCTGTCAGCGCATGTCTTCTTCACTATCTATGTCATAACGGCTCATTTTATCAATTTTGTATTCAACAATGAAAAAAACCGAGCTTCAAATTGACAAAACACGACTTGTACGTTCTGGAGCTAGGAATTCGATTGAAGACGAAATAACGCAACAAAAGACCGAGTAACTGGACAATCATAACTTGTGGGAAAAAAAAATGCAAAGCGTTGCATAGCAACGCAAACAACACGCATATAATGTCACACATACATATAATTATACGTATTTAGAAGATTTGTGGTGGTTAGCGGGTATCCACCGCAAATATACTAAATACGTATTTTTACATGACCCGCGCTCCAGTGACAGACTGCAAAAAACGTAACAGTACGTTGCCCGCACGTGAAGTGTTAATAAGCATATTTTTAACGAACCAAGGCATTTTATGTATTTTTTACGAATTTTAATTAACATTTTGTGATAACAAAAGTCACACAGAATTTAACACTTTTTTTCCCCTCCGAATGATAACAAACAAAAATACTGCAACTGCAACGCATTTACAGATAATTTTTTTTCTCATTAACACTTCAAATATATAAATTGTTTGTTTTTAAGCACAAATATTTATCTATCATCGCGACATCGGAGTCTAAAATTTTTGTGAGTCTCAATATATATTACATATCCTTACGTTTAGCTTTTGTACTATTACATAATATTAAACAATTGCCTTTTTAAAAAATATACTATAAATAAACTTCAAATATTTTGCAGAGGATCTTTCTATAAAGAACTTTTTGCAATGCTCAATGCATGTTAATGCATCTTTTCTATGCATACTTCAGTTAAAATATAGTAAGATCATTAACACGCAATAAATCAAAAATGTAAATTAATGGGTGACCTTTACTGATAATAACAAAAAGTAAACAATGAGTCGTCTTTAAAGCATTTCTCATACTCAGACTCAAGCTATCAAAGGTTCAGAACTCATAAAGAATAATAAAAAGTCATTTATTCTTAGACTCACTTTAGCAGGGATTATTATAGGGTAAACAAGAAATATCGAATAGAGAATCAAACGTTAAGTGCTCATCTTTTCAAATGACTCAATTTTGCTTATAACCATTATTTGAAGTACGTACTTTGTGGAGCATAATTAGGAGCATGGAAGCAAACATTTTTTCTCTGCGCACACCAGATAAATAACAAGAAATAACAAGGTGAGAACCGACGTTTTATTAAGGAAAAAAAATAAGATAAATAAACGTACAAACAAAAAAAGTTTTATACCCGAGGAAATGTTCAAGAAAATCATTAAGTTCAGTTCATTAGTATGATATATGTTGCATAAAGGAGACCATTTCCTTCCTAATTACTACAAAGATTTCTTTATAATATTTAGAAATACAGTTACAGTAAAAAGTTCAAATACGGAGAAAAGAAGCGGGATTGAATGTGGGGAATGTATATCTTTTAGCATACAGTGGACCAGATTTGATTTATAAAATATTTATAAGAACAGGAATTTCATTTTGTCACAGCATATTAATCATTCATGAAAGTCTCCGAATTGAAGAATGTAAGCATGATTGGATATGAAATATTTAAAATACGAAGCACTAAACAAGTTATTTATTTTCAAGTAGAGGTTGTCAATTTTTTTTATCTATTATTAGCTGAAGTAACCGGGCTGCCCGAGTAAAGATGGGGTTTGATATTTTATTTAGATTAAAATTGATTATTTTGATTGTTGGTAAACGGTGAAAAATTTTACGATGATCTAATAAAGCTGTAAAAGGAATATTATTTTTAACGCAAAGCTTGGGAGTACAAAATGTTAAACAAATTATCTTACTTGCCGACTCTTAACCGATTGAAGATCACGATTACAAGTTCTCTGGTATTTAATACAATTAGGTTATAAATTTTATCTATGAGCCTTATAGATTTGAAATATATGAAGAAAAATATTTTTACATTCTTTTTAAAGAGTTGTATTTAGAGAGTTGTATTTAACTGTGAAACGCTGCCTTTGTACAGCAGGAAGATATTTCTTTCTTAAAAGATTAAATACTTCAGGAGAGCAATGAATAATTACACTTAAAATAATGTAATTAATAAATAGCTAAACAATTTATAAGTAATGTTTTAGGTAAGTAGTTTCACATGAGATAAGGAAGAAAATTGAACTCTTGATTCTTCCATGTAAAGCAAATTCAAATAAGTATATTTCAAAGAGAAATAAATTAACTGTAGTAATACCATCTATTTATAGTTTAAAGTGTCAAAAACAAAGGAAAAAATTAATGTGTTTAAAACAGAGAAAATGTATTAACCCCTTCCGGTACGATTTAATAATGAAAAACTGTGCATGAAATAACCATTTAATTTTTATTTAAAAAACTTGTTTCATTTTACAATTCTTACATATTCTTAATTAAAATCCACTTTTTACATAGTGTTAAATAATATCAGAAACAGTAAAATTAAGAAAATATCAAAGCAAAACATTAATAAGGTATACAGATAATAGTCTTCAAGCTAGTGGTACTTTTCAAAACAAAGTGCAAAGGAATTCTTAATTGTTTACACCGCCAAGTAGTCTCACTTTTAATTTGATTCTTGTAACACACACGGCATTTCTTAGTAGGTTTTTTTTTATTCTGACTCATTAATTTGGCAATGACTTGTACCAAGAAATTCTAAGTAAACAATATGCAATAGTGACTTGTGATTTTCACAAGTGATAAAAGTGTTGCCAAATTCAGTACACTAGAAATTTTAAACTAAATTAATTATCATATTTAACAGTAACTTTAATCGCATGACGAGTGTAGCTCGTCATTGTGCGGTATGGAATGAAAAACTAATGACGAGCTAGACTCGTCATTTTACCGGAAGGGGTTAACAGGTGGTTTCATTACGAAACCACTGTCCTTAAAAGGGTTAAGGTATCCGTCTACGTTCGGAGAACTTTTTTCTTTAAACGTAGAAACTAGTTCATGTTTTTACATTTTTAGATTTATTTTTTATATTATCATAGAGAATTGCACTTAAAAAATTTATTCCTGGAGAAGTTTTTATAAAATTTCTAATAAATGAAGAAAATTTAGTAAAAAAATCGGGTTTTTTCAAAAGGTCTAATTTTTTAATAAATTAAATTATTTCAATATTTTTTGATGCAACACATTTCTTATACACTGGACTAGTAAATCACCTAAAATCTTTGCTTAATTTACATTTGGTAAAAAATTTTGGTCCTTCAAAATCATACACACTGAATTTTTAACGAATTTTTATTACCTTTATATCTAACTATGAGTGTAACATCATTAAAAAAATAATCCAAATTTAAAGCTTGCAGGTCGTTCACTAGTAAATACTATCAAAAGCATAAATAATAATTTTCAACAAAATATTGACTTTTTCAGCAATCCCATTTCAAGTTTCAACATTTTATTAAAAATACCGTTCTGAGAAAAACGCATTTGAAGTTTATGAAAGCAATTTTAACTATTAAAAAATTAAAATACACGTTTAAAATTCCCCATACTTTCTTGCTTGAAAACTTCCTGATTGCCAAATTGTTAATTATTAAAAATACTAGAAAGAATGTTTGAACTAATCTTCATGAAAATTGAAAAAGTTTTGTCCAAAAAATGCTCTTTAAAGAGGCTTTAAATTCACAACTTCCGGTTCCGAAGACGCTATTTCTGGTTTGTTTTGACAGCTCTCACTGATGTTTAAACAGTTGTAACTTTTTGTTAAAATGCCCTAGAGTCAAAACAAAAACAAATTTAGAAGCCTAAAAGTTGCAATTTTACAATAGTTAAAAAAATTATGGTTTTTGGAAAAAAATGACGTTTTCAACGTAGACGGATACCTTAACCCTTTCGCGACGAGTATTTTTTTTTTTTTTTACAAAAGAACAATTTTGGTAGCATAAACAATGAGTAGGGCACACTAGAAAGCGTTAGTGCCATCTATGTTCTGTGGATGAAAATAAGTTAAAAAATATTCGCAGCACTGGTAGGAAAATCACCCATTAGACAGAGAAGCGTTTCTGTCCCAAAAGAATTTTTTGAAATTTGCTTGGGACGTATGTGTCCCGTTAGGCGCGAAAGGGTTAAGTCAGGCATATATACCCAGATACACACACAGGGTGTTTAAAAAAATGACCGGTATATTTGAAATATCAATAAAAACTAAACGGACAACTATAGAAATACACCGTTTATTGCAATATGCTTGAGACAATATTAAATTTTCAGGCAGACAGACTTTCAAAATTAGTTATAATGTTCCACAACAGTTGACGTTGCAGTCAATTGACGCAGTTACAAGGAGTTAATGAAACCGGGACCTACTGCTTAAAGCCTATTCCAAACGCCTACAAACATCCATGCCACAGTGGGATACGAAACCACGAACTTTGCTACCGATGAGAACGGCTCTACCCATTCGGTCATCGTTGAGTCCCTCACCATGTGTTAATAGGGGTGTTTCAAAAATAACCGGAATATTTGAAAAATCAATAGACTAAACGGACAGTGATAGAACTACACAGTTTATTGCAATATGCTTGGGACAATATTAAATTTTTAGGCAGACAGACTTTCAAAATTAGTTACAATGTTCCACAACAGATGACGTTGCAATCAATTGACGCAGTTACAAGGAATTAATGAAACCGGGACCTACTGCTTAAAGCCTATTCCAAACGCCTACAAACATCCATGCCACAGTGGGATTCGAAACCACGAACTTCGCTACCGATGAGAAGGGCTCTACCTATTCGGTCATCGTTGAGTCCCTCACCACGTGTTAATAAGGGTGTTTCAAAAATAACCGGAATATTTGAAAAATCAATAGACTAAACGGACAGTGATAGAAATACACAGTTTATTGCAATATGCTTAGGACAATATTAAATTTTTAGGCAGACAGACTTTCAAAATTAGTTACAATGTTCCACAACAGATGACGTTGCAATCAATTGACGCAGTTACAAGGAATTAATGAAACCGGGACCTACTGCTTAAAGCCTATTCCAAACGCCTACAAACATCCATGCCACAGTGGGATTCGAAACCACGAACTTCGCTACCGATGAGAAGGGCTCTACCCATTCGGTCATCGTTGAGTCCCTCACCACGTGTTAATAAGGGTGTTTCAAAAATAACCGGAATATTTGAAAAATCAATAGACTAAACGGACAGTGATAGAAATACACAGTTTATTGCAATATGCTTAGGACAATATTAAATTTTTAGGCAGACAGACTTTTAAAATTAGTTACAATGTTTCACAACAGATGACGCTGCAGTCTGGAAAAATCTAAACTACGATATTTTAAGATATCCACCATGCGCAGCAGTAATATGGCGTATTCTCAGAACGAAATTATCGGAAACCCGTGTAAACGTCTCAGGCGGGATGGCTTCACATGCAGAACAGATGTACTGTTCCAGTTATTCAATTGTTTCTGGATAGTGGCGGTACACCTGGTCTTTTAAGAGTCCCCACAGACAAATGTCGTAGTTTAGATTTTTCCGCCATCTGTTGTGGAATATTGTAACTCATTTTAAAGTTTGTCTGCATAAAAGTTTACTATTGTCCCAAGCATATAGAAATAAACTGTGTATTTTTATCACTGTCCGTTAAGTTTTTATTGATTTTTCAAATATACCGATCATTTTTGAAACACCCTGTATATATAACTTGTACTCATGAATTAACAATCAGAAGTGAAATATTGATATTTTCAATTTGGGGTTCCCATCAGACAAAGCGCTGTTTTCGGTTTGCAGGGTGCCAAGATATTTTCCGATAGATTAGGAAATGATAGTCACGTGAGAATTCACGGAGATATTAAGAGTGTTATGTTAAGATATGTTAAGATATTGAGATTAGAGTGTTTAACTGAAAAATATCCGTTATTTTTTAGATAATTTTTTGATTACATATGGTTAAAAATAAGGCTTATGTGGAATTAAAATTTGAAATTTAAAGTCTGCAGTATATCTGACAAGTCTGAGTACATAAAGGAATTTTATTTTACTGTCACTAGCCTAAAATATTATTATTGTTATTATTAAAGAAAATTTTTATTATAAGCCCTACTCGATGAAAAAGATCTACACCTGCTTTAGAAGTGAAATATTGATATTTTCAATTTGGGGTTTCCACCAGAAAAAGCACTGCTCTCGGTTGGCAGGATGCCAAGATATTTTCCGATAGATTAGGAAATGATAGTCACGTGAAAATTCAATGAAATATTGAATGTTTAATGAAAAAAAATCCGCAATTTTTTAGATACGTTTTTGATTACATATGGTTAAAAATAAGGCTTATGTAGGATTAAAAGATGAAATTTAAAGTCTGCAGTATATCTCACGGGTCTACGTACATAAAGGAATTTTATTTTTCTGTCACAAGCCTAAAGTATTATTGTTAATATTATTAAAGTGAATTATTATTATAAGCCCTACTCGACGAAAAAGATATGCACCTGCTTTAAAGCTTTCAGAAGAGAAGAAGCAATAGAAATTAGAAATCAGGCTGCAGCTGGAATATCAATTTAAAGTTGAGAGATTAATCCCGCGGTAGAAATCTGAACAAAAAGAACTAGTGTGCTTTGCTTTGGAGTTCAACAGTAATTTCTTTTGCAACAAAAGGACAAATAAGACCGGGACCTATGTATTCTGAAAGGCTACGAACATCCATGCTAATAGCGGTATTTGTTACTGATATTGATACGAACAACTCAATACCAGTACTTGAGCAGAGCAAGGTTCTGGTAGTGATTATAAAAATGACAAACTATTTAAAAAACGAAAAAAAAAAGATTTATTTTAAATCTTAAAAACACAATCTCCGATGTCCGCCTACGTGCCGGGAAAAATGCACAAGTACAAAAAAAAAATTTCCAACAATCCTCTTATATATCCAGCAGCAGACATCGCATAAAATTTAACATATACATGCAACTTCCTCTCCCACTCAGCCAATCACAAAATTACACAGTTCGTAGCTGCCGAGTGAGAGTTGAAGTCACAATCAAACATACAGCGAGAGTCAGCTTTACAAATTGCGATTAAGGAGCCTTGGTTAACTTTAAACAAAACAAAAACAAATTGCCGGGATTCACCAGAGGTTGAGAAGGTGCCGATTCGGCTGCAACTTCTAACAGTATTCGAACCCGTGTCATCAGTACCGAAAATTAGCACCTTACGCATTCTGCCATCGCTAGGATCCAAAAATACGAAGAAAAAATGCGTATTAACCGTTTGAGTGCTGAACAGTTTTCTTACATATATATGCTAATAGTGTGGAATGAAATGTGTTGTAATTATATTTGGAGAACAATGGAAATGGTTATAATTAACACTAATTATTATGTAACAAGTAATTATTACCAACAAAAATATTCTTTATTCTCACTTATTACAAGAATGTTTTACTGCACAAATTCCATGAATTTCTTTTTCAACTCCTCTTCTTAACCCACTCTCCTGTTTCTAATCATGGATCTTGTTGGTGCTTCAACCATATTTGGCGAAATTGGAGTGCTTGCAGCTTGCGTGCGTGGCGTGCTTGCAGCGTGGCGTTTGAAATCTGGCGAGGGGATCGTAACTCAACAAATTGATACATAGGAAACTTTAGATACTTGGTAAATTCTTTTTCCAATTTTTAAGTAAATCGACCGATCTTTGCAGAACACGTTAGATACTTATTTTTTATTTCAATTTTTCAAGTAAATCGACCGATCTTTGCAGAACACGTATTTTGAGTGGAGGTTGAAGAGGAGTTGTAAAATTGAAAATTTTTTTTCAAATCTCTAATTTACATATAGCGCAAATTAAGTTAGATAATCTAATTCCATTACCATTTATTTTTCTGATTACATCACATTGTTGTAAGTTTCGTCCAGGAAATTTTTCTAAAGAAAACTTTGTACTTATTGGTAGTCTTCCTGCGGCATTTTTGCTTGCTAACCATTCCTCCTCTGTAGCATCAATAATGATCAGTATAACACTTGTTGAGAAAGTGAAAACAGTTTCTAATTTCTACACAACAACGAAAAGTTTTTTTTTTACTACAAATATATAAATGAAACACGCTCATTTTGTCTACCGTACCACAATCCACGGCTCTACTGTATTACTACTTACCACTGTATTTTATTTTAATTCTTACATTATTGAAAATCACAATTGAGTAAAATGAATACAAACTGCGATTGATATGAATTCAGCTGTTTTCAATAGATGCGAAAATTGTACGGTTAATAGCATATCTCGTCAGCTTTACATCACAGCCTGGATTGGTGACAATTTAATAAATCGCCAATAGCACATATAGAAAAGGATTATCAGTGTCAACGATTAGAATTCGTCTTCAAGTAAAAGTAATTGTCAAACAAATGGGAGAATTAAAAACTTAGTAGGAGCAACGATAATCCGATGGATATTCATTTTCTTTTTGTTAATTTATACTGTGTGGGGTGTATATATAGGGCTGCTTTTCTACCCAAAATTACGATATATGCCTATTTACATTTATAAACGTGAAATTAATGCATAAAGTTAAAATCTACGATAGATATTGATTGAGTTAAAATTAAATTTGAGTAGAAATATACCGAGCCAACAATATTTCCAAAATCGTCTCTCCTTCAAACTCAGTCTCAAAACAACTCAAGAGAATAAAGTTAATTACAAACGGCAGAATTAAAACAGAGCGGATGTAACATAATAAGCAATAAGAAGTTCCAAAATTGTATAATATTTCCAGAGATTGAAAACTGAGAAATTTTCGGGAGCCATTAATTTGTATCTCTTCCTCGAGAGACAAAACGCGGGAGGTAGAGAAAGAAATTAACTCCGTTAATTAGATTAATTTCATTATTATGCGTAGCCGCCGTTACTAGCGCTGAAGAAAAATTTTAGCACATGTTGAAAAGAATGGTAACTATGGTAGTATAAATATTAATCTCGGTTATTATGAGAGCGAGTTTAATCTACTTAAGCAAGACAAAAGTTTCAAGAATTGCAACGTATTCAGGTTAGGGGACGTGTTGTTTAACGTTATGCTCGCTCCGATTTCAATGACGTGGAGAATTGTAAATGCCAAGGCTGAAAATGTAACAAATTGAATTATGGCAATTAAAATCATGGATAGTTAGGACGCAGCCATTATGTTACGGCAATAACATTTCACGTATTACGTAGTTAGAAAAGAAGATATGTGCATATTAGGCCATCTTGTGAGAGAGGTTAAATAAGAAATAAATACCACACTTGGGGAGTCCAAGGAGAATAGTCTTGAGTTCCACAGACTCTGGAAACGTTCAGAACATCTAGCGACTACCAGCAGTGTTCCTGTATCAAATATTACGGCCGAACCCCAAGGAAGAAAGCATTTTACTGATTCCGTCATATGACGGGCTACTCGCTAGTCTTTGACAAAACTAGGCAAGGCTAGGCTTGGAATAATGTCCTTGAACTTCTTATTTTCATAATTACTTTGCACGCGTAGGCAATTTCTTGCAATTAACGTCTATGTAAACATTCTTCAAAATATGCTAAATATCTCCGGAGATGCAAATTAATCATGAGTAACGGTTGGAAAGATAAGAAAATTTACAATTAGGAGTTTGTAAGAATTGTTAAAATAAAGAAATAATTCAACCATTTTTTTTTTGTCATCATCAAGCTGAACGGATAAGAAAAATATACATTACGTACACGCTGTGAAAGTAAAATACTTTCACGCGGCTGCACTTTATGTAAGAAAATTCTTTGCCTGTAAACATGAAAAATGAAAAGTTAGCAACAAAAATTTCTCTTCCAACGTGACTTTTATTACGCGATGTAACAATAAACTCGAAAAGGAATTTTGGACACGAAGTAAATTTCCTTTCCTGAATATTCAGTTTTCTCCTGTTACATAATTATTAGCTTAATTTTCCCGGGAGAGAATATTGGTGAAGGTAGTTATTCCATTTTTAAAAATATGCCGATGATTCTTGGAAAATAACTAGAAACAGGATTGTAGAATAGGATTTTATCAAAGGGACAAAAGCAAAATAATTTAAAATGCTAAATTTTTCGGATGCTAGTAATTTATGTTTTATATGGTATCCGTATAATTTCATTTAATGGATATTTTAAATATTTGCGCGCATCAGAACAAATTTCTTGGGGAACCAAATTAGGCACGAGTACCATTTAACTGCCATTACTGATTTAAAAGCATACAAATCTATGTAAAATTGGATGATTTCAATTCTAGATCGTTTGGTTAATAAACTTTTAGAACATTCTTTACCAAAGTAACAGTGATGTGTTTAACCACTTAGCAGTTTTATCTATAAATATCATAAACTAGAATATAGCCCGTCATATGACGGGATCAATAAAATTTTTAAATTTCCAGAATTGTAAAGTACCCTCTAAGGCAGGTAAACAAATGGTTTGTTTTTGGATGAGAATTATCTGGTGCAAGCTCAATAATTTGTTTATCTTCATACTCCTCTAAAGTCTCCCGATACTGTGAATGCAGTTTAGAGTCGCGCTGAATTCATTTAGAAAGAAAATTCCCAGTTTTTTCAGTTACGTCAAAATTATCGTTAAGTTCTTCCTAATCTTTTTTTGCCACAGTAATTAATGGAAGTAAAGGAATGAAACTATCTTTTCCACTACACCCTGGAGGTAGATAGAATTTGCTGTTAATACCTGTGATACAATATTCATTGCAACAAAAAATAATCGATGATTAAATGTAAAATTATCACATGTGTACTTAATCTATTATTTAAGCCAAATATAAAAGAAAATATTTTACGTAATATCTAAGTTCAGTGATAAAACGTATGAAAATAATGCAGACGATATTTAAATAATTTAAAATAAGAAATGATTCAATGATATGGTTAAAGGAATGACGTCATAATGCTAGAAAAAAATGTTATTTTACTTATTTGTTGTATGACAAACTGATAAATTTAATCACCTCTTAACTGGGGTAAATAGGGCTCGAAATAATGGTATTAAAAGCTAGAAAAGGTAGGAAGGGGTGGATTTCGAACGTTGGTATCAATAACTCCTCAAGAATCGAATATAGATGCCTCTATCCATTCCAGGTCCAACCGCTTCATAAATTCGAAATCAGACAGACAGATAACTTACTATTATTATATAGCGGATGATGCACACTTCTCTTTCAATATTTTGGACCTCTTCCTCCTCTTTGTCACAAAGTATCACACATCGACATATCCCCTCCTTGTCACGTATGCAATATTACATAAACATATACTTGCTCTTCAGGAACAAAGTAGTACGTTATAGATCATACTTCAAATTTTGTTTTAAATTTTAACTATGCTTTTTAATAGGACCCATAAATATAACAGTAAAAATGATTCGTATACTTATTTTGTTTTATATAAGGGTAAAGTATTACAACAAAAACGTAATTAACACACAATAGCAATAAAATATTAATATAAAAGAACAATAGAAAACAGTAGTAGTTTAAATTTTTAAATGGAATTTTATATAAACTAAACTCCTCGGCGCAACAGTCCCTAGGTGGTACGGTGCCTATCTCCGTTTCCGAGATCAATGGCCCTGGGGTGCGAAGCATATGTTCCGGTTAGGTGGTCAACCTAACGCGGAACCCCCAGTGTTTAGTTTTAAGCACACTTGGTTCTCTGCTTGTCTACCCACTGAAGGGATAAAAGGCTGAGTCAACCTTGCCCAGCCCGGGGATCGAACCTGGGACCTGTGTCGTGGGAGTGTGAAGAGGTACCCTTGTGCCAATGGTCTTCGAAATTTATTATAGTACCTTCAAATTTTGGTAATTTAAAAATGACTTCAGAATTCATTCTTTTAATTTTAAACGTTTTTCTTAAACCAAAATGTGGGATGTTACTTCTTGTTACCCACTCTCACTTTCCATAAACTGTTAAAATTTCAAGAAAATCCTACCTCTACCAAATTATGTCACGCCCTAAGCGTGACATAATTTGTGGACGGCCCCTTTATTTGAAAGTATGTGGAGCTAGCATAACATTTTCAAAGCTCACGCTAATGATTATCATAACTAATTCATTATAGGTTTAACATTCGGAATCCTAAATTACGTTACTGATCTGCACAACATACATGCTTCCTTTTGAGGTAAATAAATAATTTTTTACACATATTTTGAACATAAATGAACTTTTCTGAATTGGGTAATCTATATATATAAAAATGAATTTGTGTGTGTCTGTCTGTCTGTCTGTCTGTACTCAATAGACTCAAAAACTATGCATCCAATCGCCGTGAAAATTTGGGAAATGTTTAGGTATATCCCTGGGAAGGTTTTTGTAAATTTTCAACGTTCGAAATTCATTCCTTCCCCCTTTTTCGAGCATTTCATGTCATTATTCCAAGCATTATTTTCCCCGGTTAAACGCAAACGATTAAGTTTTTAATTTATCGCATCATATCTAAGGGAAAGAAGCAATATTTCTAGCAATGTGACGTCATCCCAAGTAATTGTTTTAAACGCAGTTTTCCACGGTTAAAAGCAGGAGATTAAAATGTTCAAATCATCACATAAAAAATAGGCGGAAAATGATATTTTTCTATCATTATGACGTCATTCATTTAAATATTTCATTTATTCATTTCTTATTTTATATTATTTAAAATCGTCTGCTTAGTATCTATTCGATTTGAACTGAAATTTGAGATATAAAGTGATTCACTTTCATTTCTATGTGACGCAAATTGTAGCATTTTTATATGAGAACTAATTTTAAATTTAATTCTTGGTTCATTTTTACGTTACAATGAAATGCATATCAACAATATTCTAAGTACAAAAAGTACAAATTTTAGTGACTCTCATGGCCAAATAAAACCTATCATTTTATATAGTTATCTTCATATTCATGTGGTTGTCGATATGAATGTGTGTTTCTGTTTCATACAAAACTATGTGGTTTGTCATAAATTTCCTTCATTTTGGAAAACATTTATTACTACCAACAAAATTAGCACTGTTGCTGTCAAAACCTGTGCTTCCTATTCTATCACGTAATATGGCAAGATCTGTTAACTTTGCTAATCAACGTACAGTAGTAATACAGTAATGTAATTTAGGGTTAAGCTTATATTTTACAATAAAAAAAGTTTGAGTAAATTTAATATAAGACAAATTCGATTATAAAAACTGAATAATGTTATAATACGCTTATAATAGAAATATATAAAAATGCCAATGACTCGAACTGAACTGTGACGAATTTAGAGAGTTATGCACGAAAAATAAATCTTTGTTTAAAAGTAATATATTAAGTTCACCGTAGCGAAGCACGGGCAAACTTGCTAGTTAAATATAAATAATTTAAAAATAATTCGGCAATCGAATATAGATATTTTGGGGGCTGTTTTCCAAATTTCTTGAACTGTTAAATATTAACTCTTCATCCCAAAAGTAATGTAAACAGCAAATTTACTATAAATGACCAAGCAAAAATATATGTATGGATAATTAAATAAAAATAGTTAAAATCAAGTGAACAAAAGAAAATACCCCAATAAAATAAGCATATTTACCAATGAAAGTTATTTAAAATGTTTTTATGAGGTTTTGAACTTTTCTGACCCCTCCCCATTCATAAGAATTTATTTTATTTTATTTTTTTTTTTGTGAAGTGTGTTCAAATGAAATATTAAATATGATTCACACAGATAGCTCTGAGATTTTTTTTTTAACTTTAGAGACATTAATTAATAAGAGTTAATGTTAAATTTATGGTTAAAACCCGCTCACAAGAAAAAGTATGTATGTAATTTAAGGAAAATTTTTCATTACATTATCGTTATTAAGTAACATAGGAAGGTATGAACGCTTTAACAATTTTGCTAAAACTATTCCAAACTTTTACAAAAACTTCTCCTTCCTATTGCCTCACGAGCTATTATAATCGATATAAATGTTACCTGTCAGTGTCAGCTGACAATGCATTTATAATATTGTTGTATGTATATTATATGTAATAGTATTACTATATGTAATATTATTACTATATGTAATATTATTACTATATGTAATATTATATTATATGTATTGTATGTATATTATTGTTGTATGTATATATTGTTTTATGTATTGTTGTATTATTTGTATTGTTATCGCATGAAAACAAATAGCCTAGCTTTATCGTAATTTCAGAACCAGTAATTTATCTAAATCTAAAATTATTTTATAACGTGTTTTGAATTTTTTTTCTCAAAAATTTATATTGAAAAGTCTGTTGCACATGAAATTCATACAATTAATCACACAAAAAATAAATAAAAATAAAGCTGAATTTAAAAATAGAAATAACAAAGTCAGTAAATGTCTAAATAATACTAGGCAATAAACATTATTAAACAGAAATCAATTTAAAATCCACATTATACCACGATGAAACTTAGAAGAGGAGACGCCATAACCGTTGAATACTAAATATAATATATGCACATAAGAAACTTTTATCGCAACAATATAGTTTCATTAAATATAAAATTTCTTTCAAAAACAGATAAAAACTGAACATAAAATATCTTATCTGAAGAATAACGTTTATTTCATACGGAAAACATTCAACTATCGCCATAAACTATTACAGCAAATAAAAACATTCTACGTAACAAACGTTTCAGTCTCCCTGAGGAATGAAAGCAGCTTATTATTTTCAACGCTTCATAAATCTGGAGGGAAGACAAAACTTTTAAAAGCGTTTTAGAAGACGATGTACCTATAGTAATGATTATTATCGAGAAGCTTTCGGAGAAAGCATCTGTCAAATCAAATGTTTTAAAATATGATTGGAAAATAAGCGTATTTCACAATGATTTTAAAGTTAAATGTTTGAAACGCCTGAAACAATAGCATATGCTATAATACAGTCAGACGGGGATTTAAATAACAATAAAGTAAGAGTTTATTAAAGAAATTCAGAATATTTGATCTTTTAAAATAAAGCTAAAGACCATTAGTATCAGATGAGTTATATTAATAAAGAAACATTACGTCATAAAATATTTCAATACTATAAACTAGATAAAAAAAACTGGTTAAGTAATTACGAGGGTTGCAACTTTAATACTGACAACAGTGCTGTAGAAACGCTTCTCAACAAAACCAAAGAATGTCGCGTATACCACACGTAAGCTACATACCTACCTTACCTGTCAGCAAAAAGACTCGTCCTTTTACGTCATTCAAATGCGGAGTGACGCGAAGAACTGATCCTTCTATTACCTTGCGGTCTAAAGTTGTTAGAATGTTTTCAAAACAAGAACAACGAAAATGGATACCAATTCAATGTGCCAAAGGTCGTATATCACGACAATGTCATCTAGGGCTTTAAGAGGCTTGCGGGGAACCTGCATTGCTTACAGAACTGTAGCAAGATGTGTAAAATCCTTCAATGAAAATCACCAAATTGTGGCAGACATGCATCGGCAAGGTCATTCTAGTGTCAGCGATGCAGAAGTCCATGCTGTTGCCGCACTAATGGATCGATGCCAAACGATTCGCGAGCTGGTCCGAAAGACAGGATTTGTGCTAAACATTCTGAAGGAACACCTGAGAATGAGAAAAATTCTTCACTTTCTGAAGAATCGCCCTATTATTCTACATGACAATACTCGGCTACATGCAACGTAAGCTGTGACTGATTTGTTCCATCGATGGGGCTGGGAAGTGCTTTACCATCTAACATACTCCCTAGATCTAAGCCCTTGTGACTTAATTCGTATGAGGAAGAAACCACATCGTGGCATTCGCTTCAGAACTGTTCCAGAGATTCTTGCGGCAATAGACCGGTCCATTCGAACTATCAACAGAACAGGAGCTGCTACAGGTGTTCTGCGACTTCCACATCGTTGGAAACGGGTTATACACAATGCTGGCGACTATATAGAAGGACTGTAAAACATGGTGACATGAATCACTTTTGTATTCCATGTAAATAAATAGTTGCCACTATTAAAGTTCCAACCTTTGTACAATTAATAATAACACAGATCTATCAGATCTATAATCCGGTAACAATTCCGGGAGATCCCATCTAAGAAATGATTTTATGCTTACAGTTATAAGAAATATCTGTTTGGAGAATAATTTTATAGTTGAAAATTTCGACTTTAGTTAATATTGGAGGTTAGACGGAATTTAACTTTGGATTAAAAGTGAACCGGTTAAAGGAGGAAATATTTCTTTACTTGGACCAATAGTAAAAATTGATTTATGGACTCTATTTTGTGAATTACATTTATTACTATAACACGATTCAAACCACATACATATTACTCATATTGTAAATACTGGAAAAGAAATATACTGGATGAAAGATGAAGCTTCTTAGTCTAATATTAGAAATGACTCATTCCTGCGTTGTTAGTTTAAAAATGATTCATTTCTTGGATGAATACCACTATAGTACTAACGTTTTAAAAAATATATTTTCGAAATAGGAATCAATTATAAAGAAAAAACAAATGAATCTCTTGGTATGTAAGGGGTTTTGAAATATCAAAATTGTCTTTCGAAATGGCGTTAGTCATTAATAAATAAACTGATGCTTTCTTGAAATTGAACGTTTATAAACTTTACAAAACATACAGAACACGTACACAAATAAGAGATCACTTACAAATTATAACAGAGTTCAAACCTAATTAAATCTAAACAGAGAAAGAATAGCTTAAACTACATTCTAAAAGTGCGACAGATAACAGCACTCTAAAGTACAATAAACAAATCAGAAAAGATTCTGGGAGTGCGTAGAAGTCGAAGTAGCTATTTTTTCAAAGGCGTATTACGCCATCAATTAAAATCACACAACTTCACAGAGTACATTTGGCACAGAACTTCCTGGGTCTAGCCCTCTAGTCCTCTGATACCTACGATTTAGGCAAACAACTAATGGAACTGAATTGGCTATGATTGGGTTGTGGAAAAATAAAACAGGGCAATGGATGCCTGAGTTTGGGAAGAAAAACAATAACAAAGAATTTAAGAGTAGAAGTGGGAGAAGAGGTGATCAGCATATCAAAACGCTAGTTAAACTTTATCTAGCAGAAGCTAATGCTGAGAGAGCAAAAGTACAGAAAGGTTACACTACAAATTTTTTTTTTTTTTGGGGGGGGGGAAGAAAACGAAGGGCAGAATGTAGCATGGCTACCGGATCGTGAGCAAAAACATCCTCGCAGACTAAGAGAAATCTAGCCAGATCCAAACGAGAATTTCTAGACCAATAGAATTTATGGACTATCTGACCAATGGCAATCTTAGAAGAGGGGACCCACCAAAGTGTGGCCTTAGCCATCCATTAAAATTACCATGGTACAAAGGATAAGTCATCTTCGTTCCAAAATTATTTTGGTATGTATAGCCATAGAGGTATATTGTGACTTAATAAACAGGTAAGTACAATATAAGAAAAATATAACTTTAAGTTCCTAATTAAATTTTAATAGTTAAACGATGACTATTGAAAAATTGTAGAATTCATCAGTACGAAGCATCATGTACATACATAGAATGGTTATTAAATTTTATACATGAAATATTTTTGGTATAATTTCATTTGTATTTTACTTTACAATCACGAATTAGTTTACAAAATATTTTAGGATGATAACATTTTATTTGTATTCATTCAATGTTAAACATTTCTCTCCCATATTTATCTATTTAAATACGATGAATTTGACGAAATTTGAAAGTAATTTGCAACAGTCACGGCAAGACGGGTAATTTTCTCATATTTTTAATAGCGCCAACAAAACGTCCCAGATGTTACAGTTTTAAAGAATGAAAAAATTACTTAAAGGGTTCTTAAACCTTAAGTACTTATTCTTCAATCTCTTATTTGGGGTGTTGAGACACCTGAATAGGACCATGATGAGTGAATTGTTTTATTTCACATACTCTTCAATACCATAATAAGTAAATACTCTGCAAAATGATTTTTTATTTGAGATCTAAATATAAAGGGCCGAAAGATGGCTGAATAAGTATAATACAGATCTTCAGTGCCGAAGTTCGTTGGTTTAGATCCCACTGGAGGAATGGATGTTTGTCGACATTCGGAAAGTAAATACTTGTTTCATTAGCCCTGGAGTAACAAGACAGCAGATCATAGCGCTTCAAACAAAACCATATAATAAGTGAGTGATAGAATAAAATGCATCATCGATCTATTATTAAGAAAACATGTAAAATCACATAATTTGACTCTGATCTGCAATACCCTATTCTCAGACTTTTCAAATATAGTCCAAAATTCGAAGGCGTTGTTCAGAATATATTTCAGAAAGTATTATTTGAGTATATTTGTTTACGTGTACAATATACAAAAGGAAGGAAGCAGGGTGAAAAATATATCAGATAGTACATGCTCTCCACCCATCAATTCTCAAAGAAAATGGTAGAAAAAAAAACTGGCAGATATGAGAAATACATTGAAGCATTATCTATTTGGACGTGGAAGTACTGTAAAAGAGATTAGGATTGTGTGATATATGAAGAAATAAGAACCCTGATGTTTAAGACAAAGAAGAGTGTTCTTGTTTAGGGGGTGGCTGGAATGGTTCAGCTCGTTGGAACTTTCACTAGCAGTAGTCAGGATCGGAGTTTGAAAATTTACAGACTTTCTTGTTTATCAGTAATTCAGTACATACATATTTGAAAAATGTATATTGATGTATAGCTGTTAGGTAATTGGTAATTGATATAGGTAATTGACATTTCCTAAAAAAAAAAAAAAAAAAACCATAAGAGGTAGGAAATGAGCGCTCTACCCATATATATATATATATATATATATGTGTGTAATATATCAAAATTATTTAACTTTAATATTTCCTTAAAAACCTCATCTCTCCCATTCTAATTCTTTAAAATCTTTTTCCCAGCCTTTAAATGTCTTAATCAAAGGAGCGTTTTCGACTTAAAATTCTTTCGATCCATTTCCCAAAGCTTTCTATGGATATAAATTTTCCAACATTATTATTAACTTTTACCAAATTATTGTGACTAGAGGAAATAAGTTGTTACACACACACACACAGACACACACACACACACACACACACACACACACACACACACACATATATATATATATATATATATATATATATATGTAATATTAAAATCCCTTATTTACGTATTTTAATATTAATTTAATAACTTTTGTTCATAAAGTACGTTCGGGGTTTTCCCTCTAGACACGCTATAGACTTAATTCAGCCTCTGTCTGTACTACTTTAGCCAATAGTTAGCGCGTTCTCTTTAAACATGGGTATTTTTTGTGCTTAGGGATTATCCGTAGTCTTTTTACCTGAGGAATCCCTACTTGAAAAGTGTATGTGTGGGATCACATTGTCTATGTGCACGAGGTTGTAAAAGTGTTTGCCTGATGTATGGATTTCATGTTTCTTACCAGAAATAAACTGTTTTGTGGTTTTGAATGAGTCTCGCCCATATTATATATATATATATATATATATATATATATATATAATATGTATGTATATAGATATGTATATATATATATGTATATATGTATATATATATGTATATATGTATATATATTTATATATCAAGGTCTTAGCCTTAAGAAATAATAACAGATTGATCTAGGTAATTTCGTTATATCAACTCATCACCAACATAGCGTTATTTGGCGCTTAAGAGGATAAGGCACGTCATTCCAATTTTTAAAATTTTCAGTATTTTAGGATATTGTTATTATGAGAATATACAATGTTGTTACAGGAAAAATTAAAAACGCAATCTATTAGAAAGGAATTTTTGATTGAAACTTCTGATAAAAATTTTATCGTCCAACAATATTCCTTAAAAATATTCCTAGCTCACCATACTAATCAACTGCTTTTATATTTTTATTTTATCTTTATAATTTATATAGAAACAAAATTGAGTATTTTTTTTAACATTTACTATATATGTAAGACAACTATTTAAAATTATATAATGCTTTAGTAACTGTTTTCGCTGTTTGACGAGATTAAATCCCTGTAACTCGAGAAAATATTTTGTGATTTTTAAAAGCATCCTCTGTATAATGGGAAACATACTATTCATTGGAGAATTTTGAACATTTGAATAAGAAATACACAAAAACAATGCATCTGGAACATTTCGAAATTGCTTATACAATACAAAAATCGTAAATCTAGAAATTGCTAAACTTTGATAAGGATGTATTAAAAACAAAAAACATTGCAGTGCATTGAAAACATGTTTTATTGCCTAAATTTTGGTTTGGATCACTACGGTCTACAAATCAAATTCGTGTTTTTGAAAAACGACTTTCGATAATAAAGCGTATATTTTACTTGATTTTTTCAGAACAAAAATTCTTTCACAATTTTAGTTGAAATCTATCATTTTGAAGGTCCTTTGTCACTTTAAACCGATTTAACTAAAACAACATTCTAACGTGGGGTCAACCAACTCCTTCATGCTATGATTTCTGCATGGAAGCTCAGAACCTTAAGGATTTTGGACAACAGCATTGAATAGATTGAGTAATACTGAGATTTCTTTCAGTAAGCATGAAATAACAATGAGACAGAAAATTAACAACTAGAATGATGTGAAAAATTAAAAAAATGATTTCGTGAGTTCACATTTGGCGGGCGACAATTACGAGGGTTGGAACTTTAATAGTGGCAACAATGCTGTAAAAACGCTACGTAACAAATCCAAAGAATATCGCGTATACCACACGTGAACTGTATATCTACCTTACCTCTTAGCAAAAATAATTGACCTTCCTACTTCATGCGCATGCGCAGTGACGTGAAGAACTGATATTTGTATTAGCTTGCGGTCTAAAGTGTTGTCAGGATGTTTTCAACACAAGAACAACGAAGTTGGTTTGGTTTGAAATGCTACGGTCTACTATTTTGCAACAAGAGGGCTAATGAGACCGGGACCTACAGCTTAAAACCGATTCTGAAAAGCTACGAACATCCATGCCACAGTGGGATTCGAACCTACGAACTGTGGTCCCGAAGGTCAGTACCCTAACCAATCGGCCATCGTTCGGCCACTAAAGTGTTGTCAGGATGTTTTCAAAACAAGAACAACGAAGTTGGATAAAAATTCAATGCGCCAGAGGTCGTTCTATAGGACAGTGTCATCTAAGGCTTTACCATCCACTTTACTCTACATTGCCTTACAGAATTGTAGCAAAATGGGTAAAAGCCATGCTGTGTAGCATGGCAGCATGCTGTGCATGCTGTTGCAGCACTAATGGACAGTGATCGATGCCAAACTATTCTTGAGCTGGCCCGAAAGACAGGATTTGCGCATACGATTGTGTTCCAGATCTAAGCCCTTGTGACTTTGTCTTAATTCCTAAGATGAAGGAACTACTTCTTGGCATTCGCTTCAGGACTGTTCCAGAGATTCTTGTGTCAATAGCCAGGTGCATTCGAACTATCAACAGAACAGGCGCTGCTACAGGTGTTCTGCGAAGGTTTCGATGTTTTATTTTTATCAGACAGGTTAAGACATAATAACCTATTATTTAACTCTTTTTATCCTGACGGTACTTATAAGTACCGCTTCAATCAAACACCTATATATTCCTAATAAAGCCGTTTTTCCTGACGGTACTCACAAAGACATGAACGATGTAGTTCCTACAGCAGAAAAGAAATGACAGGACCAATCAGGAATCCTTTTTATTCGCATAGTACGGATTTTATAATTGCATTCGAAGACCATTTTGGGGTACAGTTGGTACACATATTGTTCAGTTGAGTAAATTTAGTGTTTTATTACCAGTTATTTGGTACTATTATTTTGTAGAGACTTCTATACTTCGCAGGTAAGCATTTCATTCGTTTTATTCATAATTTAATGTTTAATTTTCTATCATAGAGTCAAAAATATATGTTGGTACTAGAAAGTACCAGCTGCAAAATTAACTACTAAAATACAGCAAAAATTAATTTCTTTTTTTCTATGATTATTCTCCATTAAAACTTATCTAATGATGCAAAAATGCAGTCAGAAAGTTGACAGTAAATTCATTCAGGATATAAAGGGTTAAAAAATTATAACTAGAGCAAAAAGTAATACTATATAAAAAGCAAAAGAAGTAGAATAATCCACTAGAAAAAGCTAATGATTTTATAAGTGTCTTCAATTCTTTTCGTATGTAAGTACATACATAACACAGTATAAATTTTGTTCGAATTGAATTTAAGTTCTCCATAATACCAATATTATATGAAATTTAAATATAGCAAGCAAAATGTGTTATACAAGAACTACTTATATTTATTTGTAAATATTTCTAAAATCTTTGGAAATTCCAAGCCTTTTCTCAAGTTTTCAAATAGCGAAGAGAGGGCAGAATCGATAGGAAAAAATCAATTTAACAATCATAATCGATAGAAAAATGTGTTTTGCTTCGGGCAAAACATAGACAAGAAGTACATATAACAGTTTCTCATTTTATTCTCGAACATACGTAAAAACAAAGAAGTTTCACAAAACTACCAAAAGGATCTTTTGAATAATTTTGCCCGAAAGAATTTTATCGATATGATTAACTGTAACGTTTTAAGTATATATATATATATATATATATATATATATATATATATATATATATATATATATATATATATATGCCAAGCATATGCCTGAGGGGGGAGGAGTCAGAATAATTTCTTCTTAAAACATTATTTATTCACATCTTAATAAAACATGGCTTCGGTCAAGTGACGGGCATAGGCTAACAAAGGAGCCCTACGTAGCGAGGGTTCATGCAGCAGCCCTTTTTCAAGACGCACTCTCTCTCGATCCTTGCGCATTAAAGGCTTTTATAATGAGTAATGAAAGATTCATGAGCCGCTAAATTATTAAATTAAGGTTTTCAAACCTGACGTATACATATATATATATACGTACATACATATATACATACATATATATATACACATACATATATATATATATATATATATATATATATATATACATACATATATACACATACATGTATATATATATATATATATATATATATATATACATGCACACACATACATATATGTGTGTGTGTGTGAAAAATATCTATAAAAATCTCTCTCTCTGTATATATATATATATATATATATATATATATACATACACATATATATGTGTGTGTATGTGAAAAATATCTATAAATCTCTCTGTATGTATGTATGTATGTATGTATATATATATATATATATATATATATATATATATATGTATATAAAGCCGGTTCTAGGCTATTGCTTAATACGAAGTTGATCCTTTATTAAAGAATTCAAACAAGTGTAAAATCTCAAGAATACGAAACGTCAACAAATGAATTTTGTATCTCCCATCTAAATACACCTTTCACATTTAAAAGAAAATAAATATCTCGCATTTTATCCGCAGCATAGTTATCTTATCTTAATTATGAAACAGTTAACAAAAAGAACTGACGGTTTTCTCAACGCTCTTAGAACTGCATAAACAGACATAAATACTGCCTTTCAAAACGGTAAAAATGTTTTTCCGAACGCTGAGTGAAGATAAATAAACCGACGCTGTAGTTAAACAGTCAGAGAGTGGGAAAAAAGCCAAAAAACGAGTAAACACAACTGCATTTTTATCTATATTAATAATGCAACGTATTTTTCTGCTTGCGTATAGAACAGAAATATTGGAAAGAAATGCATTCTAAAATGCGAAATTTGGTGGAGATGTACTTTCGCTCATATTCTTATACAATTTCAAGTGATTTTTTCTAAATTTAGAACTGTTATTTACTTCCGCAATACAGACAGAATTTTTTTCCTATACGTTTTTCTTATAGGTATCGAAGCAAATATCGGAAAAAATAAACATGCCTGACAGTTAAAATTCTTCTAATAATTCAGGAAATTTATATTTAACAAGTTTAAAAATGTTAAAAATATATACTTTATCATATACACTTATTTAATCTTATTTATTTTTTTTATTCATTTGGTATTTAATCTAAAAGAAAACAAATCTGTTAAACGTATCCTACTTTTACAGTCAGTTCCGGCTATATGGTCACCCCGCTTATATGGTCAGTTTTCTAAAGTCCCATCTAACTTAATAGGGAACATGTGTTAAAGTGCACCGCTTATACAGTCATTTTCATTTTCTTGTTACCGGTTATATGGCCAATTTCATGTTTTCAACGAATTTCCGTTTTTTTTCTTTTCGTTTTTTTAAGAAGTCAGTGCGAAATCGGAGAGAACCTTAATTCAAGCCTTTATTTCCTCCCCTTTCTCCTTTTCTTGTTTGTGTAGACATCACGCCTCTCAGTTCTCTTGTCTCCTGACAACAGGTTTATTGGTTGAAGTTATCTCTCCCTGCTTAATTTGAAATTGAGACGAAACAAGTAAAGGAAAATTTTGTTGCATTTGGGGATACGTCACGAATAAGAAAGTTCATTTTTTAATTATGGCTTCGAAAATCTTTCAAAGGCTGCTTTCGCCAAAGCAAATTCGATTACCCGGACGACATTGAACAACATTTTAGCTGCCAAACTTTGGTTCTCAAGTGTTGTAATTGGTGATCAAAAAAGAACACGTCAGTGCTTGTCACCTTATGGGAATGTGGATAAGGCTCTTCTGTTATGGGTTAAAAATGTACGGTATATGCACAATAGGGTTGTATTGTTCTGCATATATGGTCACCCCGCTTATATGGTCTGATTTTTCTGGACCGCTGAGCTGACCATATAACCGATACAGACTGTATATTTAACTGGAACAGATATGGTGGGTTCTTTCATGTAGATGAAAAGAAAATAAATCTTAACTCCAGCGTTTACATATAACAAAAAGTTTACAATATAAAGAATGAAATTAGCAAACGACATTTAAAAAACTCAGCCGGACAATCGCAAAATTTACAGAATGGTCGAGCGGTCTCCGCGAAAAATTCTGGACAGTAACTAACCTGATTGCCAAGAAGAATCGAACAGTGTTCTTTCCTCTCACAATAACTGTACCTTAATCATGGAAGCGGAAAAGTTCTCCAATCTAAAACACTTTCCGAAGTGCGTATTCTCTGCCCTTTATCGCTTTCACATAAAAACTAACAACCTAGGTCTTCTCTCCTTCCGTGATCTACTGTAAACCTTCTGTTAGCGGCCACTTCCCAGATCCTGGTTCGATAATCACAAGAAAACACTACCCGTCAAATTTTCTCACACCGAGACTGCCTCCGATATGTCAAATTTGGCGACTTTATGGCCCTCTGGAGATATTACTGTAATGGCATTGTGATACTTGAGTTATAGTTTATGGCATTTACTTAATTCGGAAAATGTCACACACTCAGAAACAGTTTATGGACGCACAGCAGATAAAGCAAAGAGAAAGCCCGCACCATACATGTTGGAAGGTTAGTAGTGGGTCATTCGAATCTTACAAAATCCATACCTTTATGGCGCATAGTTTATAAAGTGAGCAGCGATACCTCAGTCGGCAAAGGCGTATATATCATAATCTGAGGATGTGGGATCATGGCTCGAGCCGGCCAAAGGTCCGTAGTTTCTCTTAATGGCGGCTAAGGAACGTAAAATAGGTTTGGGGTCGCAATGTCCTCCAAGTTTCTAAAGGATACGTATGGAGGTAGCAGGCTAAGCCTTGGGGGTCTTCTGTTTGGTCCCTGCATCTAAATTATGAGGAACAAATTTCGTTGTATGTGTTGTCTCTAGGGAGTAAGTTGGCTGCCTATATGCTGCTCACACAATAACATGGCCAACAAAATCCGCTGCTATGTATGAGCGATTACTTAACAAGCAATTGCTCCCGCGTTAGTAAAAAATATTTATAAAGGCTCCTCCACACTATGGTCCACTGCAAGCCATTACCACCGTCTGGAGGGGGTATGGCTTATCGAGGTCGACGATGGTAGACGATAATATGGCCTTGGCGGAGTTTGGCTTCGGAAGCGGTTTTTGTCTAAAGATCAAAGGCAGCCAGATGCGCAACTAAAGTGCGCAGCAGACCCTATGGGCGAATAGAGCAATTTCTCACAACGTCACGAACTAATATAATGCACTTCATATTCATTTTCATTTTTGCAATAGCCAATAGACAAATAATAAACTGCCCTTCAGTTTGAAACTAAAGCCAGAATTGTCATAAGTTGAGATGTGTCCTGCTGCGTGAAATCGCCTTATTCACACGCTCGGATCATTTAGTGGCCCAGTGTGTGGATGAAACCTGTAAAGCATCGTTCAAATCCACCATCAGGAAGTGGTGAACAATTGGTAATGATGTGGAGGCTACATAAAATTCTAGTATTTGACCCGTAACAGTACTTACCATTGAAAGTGAGAGACCAATGAAGTTTAAACACCAAATTTGCCACAATAATGTGAAATCACGGCACAATGATACTCTAAACAATCCGGATGTTAATAACTCTCTCAGGACGACTATTCCAAAATTGAAACATCAAGTATAAATGAGTTAAAATATTCCATTTATACCTAGCGTTCCACAGATTTTTAAGTCATTGACACAAAGGTTTATAACCTCCTGGAATTGACTTAAGGAATGTCAAAAGTTATAAACGTTCAAAAATTCGAAAAAAAATTAATTACATATCTACAATTAATTCTCAAAACATTAAGAAAAAACGTATAAAAAATTCCTGATAGAACGCGGGTTACAGAATATAATGTGTGCATCATTTACAGGTTGTTTAACTTCTTGAGCTTATTTCTCAAATTTAAACTCCAAATACTCCCGCATACCCAGAAAATTTTCAATTTTAAATAATTACAATTTGCCAGAAATTAATCCATCAAATTAATAAAAACTTAATTCATGAACAAACCTTTCACAAACCATTAAATGAAAGTAGAAGAAAAACTCAATGTCGTATTTTAATGTTCTGTAAAAAAGATTGTAGCTCTGAGATTAGAAAAAACAAATTTGTGTCACGCGAATTAAAACTTCAATTACAACGGTTAGAAGATCTGATTAACCTTAATAATGAAAAATTGAGAGCGAAAGATTAAATATGACTGATTAAAGCTATTATCTAACAAGACCTTTATATAAGTGAAAAGTTACGGCGAAGAAAAGTGAATCAAGGACGTTTCAGATCACTTTTTTAAACTATGTTACTGTTAACCAATCTTACAATTATAATTAAGGTACTACACTGTAATTATGACAGTAAGAAGTTAAATATTTGTTAGGTCTTGTAATCAAATATGCGGGGTTTCTTTATGTAGTAATTTTATTTATACAACGTGTTTTTTTCACTTGAATCTGTTTTTTAAAAAAAAGCGCAAAAAAGTTAGGTTTAAACGTTTTTATATATTTTAATTTCAGAAGTTTAATAATTGGCAGGTATGGATTTAGTATAAGACGACATTGGTAACGTTTTACAGTTGATGCATTTTTACACAGGATATCGACCCTTGCATGGTTGCAATTATTTTTATATATTTTCTTTCTTTTCTGTGTAACTGGTAGTTCCAGAAAATAAATGTTATATACAAAATACTGACATATTAAGTAAATACTGTAAATAATTACATTAATTTAAACAGAAATTTTAATTAAGGAACTAACTCTCTTAGAGTAAAATTCCATACTAAAAAAATTCTGGTGAAGAATTTAGAAAAATAAGGAGAACAAGAGATTGAAAATTCACAGAAAAATATAGCTTCGATGGATATTTTTCCTAAAATACCAACTACATCTCTAGTTTATTTAAGTTTAACAACTGGTGTAAATATGCATTCTACAGCAGAAAACGGATTTAAACATACCTTTTATATGTTTAATGTGAAATAGAAACAGAATACAAAAGTACAATGGAACAACAAAACCAAGAAATAGAGAAATAATGTACATGTAATAATGATAATTATATGGTTGATGTTAGAGAATATCGATAACACCAAAAATATATAAGTTTTCAATGTACGACAACATGGCACTTATCTACATGTAGCATTAATATTTGTTCAGCAGGGACTGGAGTTTGTGCGATAATAAGTTTTTAACAACCCTTGCCTGTAAAGCCCGAACTCAGTTTAGGCAAAGCAAAAGCGCCCATTTTGGATTTATTCAACCTAAATAACAACGAAATAACATTTTGATGATAATAATTAGCCAATTTTGGATTTATTCAACCTAAATAACAACGAAATAATATTTTGATGATAATAATTAACAAAATTAAAGAAGCAATTTCCATTTTTAGCACGTTTTTCTCAACTATATTCCCCAGGCAAGGAGTTAAATTATCGTTAAAAAAATGGTTTGTACAAACCATGTAAAGCGAAGATAAGTACACGGAAATTAGTTGCCATATTGAAGGCAAAAAGGTACACAGTTCTTCTTTTTGTATATTTTTCTCTTTTTTTGAAAAAAAAAAAATATTAAAATGTATGGGCCGGAAAAATTATAAAAATCTACCTTCGTTCTTCAATTGGACAAAAGTGATTAACAAATATATCTATAATACAAAGAATACAGAGGTACTTATATAATAATATTTCCTAATCTTTCCAATTAAGTGCGGATGCTTTATTTTGAAATTACGAGTCTCAGAAAAACTTCACCGTCTTTTAACTAGGATTTTGGAGAAGTATTTTTAACAAGAGTTCATGAAAATAATATTGATTTTTAACGAAGGACACAGAGGTATTTATATAGCAATATTTTCTAATCTTCCTGATTAAATGTGTATGCTTCATTTTGAAATTACCAGTATCATTAAAACTTCACCGTCTTTTAACTAGGATTTTGGAGCAGTAATTTTTAACAAGAGTTCATGGAAAAGAATATGGATTTTTAACGAAGACTGCAGAGTTATTTATATAATATTTTTTAATCTTCCCGATTAAATGTGGATGCTTCATTTTGAAATTAAAAGTCTTAGAACCGTCTCTTAATTAGGATTTTGGATAAGTAATTTTTAATAATAGTTCATGAAAATATTGATTCTTAACGAAGACTAAAGAGATATTTATATAATAATATTTTCTAATCTTTCCGATTAAATATGGATGCTTCATTTTGAAATTACCATTCTCAGAAAAACTTTACCTTGTTTTAACTAGGATTTTTTAGAAGTAATTTTTAACAAGAGTTCATGAAAATAATATTGATTTTTAAAGAAGAATACAGAGGTATTTATATAATAATATTTCCTAAACTTCTCGATTAAATATGGATGCTTCATTTCGAAATTACCTTTCTCAGAAAAACTTACCTTCTTTAAACTATGATTTTGGAGCAGTAATTTTAAACAAGAGTAATTGAAAAGATTATTGATATTTAACGAAGAATACAGAGGTATTTATATAGCAATATTTTTTAATCTTCCCTATTAAATGTGTATGCTTAATTTTGAAATTACCACTCTCAGAAAAACTTCATCGTCTTTTAACTAGGATTTTGTAGAAGTAATTTATAACAAGAGTTCATGAAAATATTGATTCTTAAAGAAGAATAAAGGGAGATATTTATCTAACAATATTTTCTAATCTTTCAGATTAAATATGGATGCTTCATTTCAAGATTACCAGCCTGCGATATAATAAGTTTAGATAAGAGAAGAAGCTCGCGTAAGGCCATCAAATACTTTGGAATTGATTTTTCAGAACTATGACATCGCATCCTAACACTTTAAGCTGACGCTTTAGAAAGCACCGAACGCAGACGGAGATGCCCTATCAGTGTTAAAAAAAGAAAATGTTCTAATATGAAATGCATTACGGAGAGAAAAACTTTTCTGGGAAGTGCCGTATCTTACCGTATCAAGAGATAAAAGACCCTGTCTGTAATCTCCACAAAGTGCCTGCAACTGTTTGATCCTTTTGTCCCCACAACGGAGACAAAAGAATTAAAGGCGGTCTTAAGGGGGAGGTTTAAATAAATGGGAGTCAGCCAATGCATTGGCGATACATTAAACAATGTAATTTATATCAATCGTTAGAACACAGAACACTCTTTTTTTTAAAGATTATTTTTGAACAGTCAATGATGAGGAATATAACAAACTATAAAAGTACAAAAAGAAGTCTCAACAACATACGCAACATAAATCAGTTTTAAATGCAAAAGATATCTTTTGATGAAGAAAAACCATACGTTTACACAAGAATTATAGATTGAGTTATTTTTTGTACATAATTGTAGTTAAAATTACAAAATTAAGTTATTAAAAGTCCCTTTAACGTTTTTTTATTACAATAACAAGCGAGACAAGCCAAGCAAATAAAAATATTAGTGAAGAGTTTTCAAGAAAGTTTAATTATCCGGCGCCTAAAAACATCCTAATGAGGTACAGTTGTATTTTACGTATGGAATCCGTCCAATTATATATTTAGAAACAGAAAAGCATTAAATGCAAGACTAATGTGATAAATACAAATAAAATGGTAAAAATATGTAAATGATAGAGTGTAGCCATCCATGCCATATATGAAAAAGACAGTGAATATTCTAGGATAGAATCAAAAAGCGTGCCACTAGGTGGCATGCGAAAGGTGTTGTGACGTCACTACATCCCATTGGCTTCACAAAGAGGTTTTGTTAAAGCAAAGGGCAGGGCGACTCTCTGTCTGGGTTTTTGACACTATACTACAAAGGGTTTTCGTTTCGACCACGCCTTGAGATGTCCGAGGTGATTGGAAAATCGGACGCGACAACGAAATGTCAGACGTGAGGCGCTACCAAAGGAACTAATCAGAGGCTACTAGGACGGCGACGAGGAAAGAAAAAGCCAATAGGAAGAGGCGAAAGGTGACTGAAGTCAGGTGGCGCGAGTTTTTCGTCGGAGAGGCCCCAGGACGGAAAACAAAGAGAAGTGCGACTTGTGGCGGTTGGTTTTTTTTCGGAGAGCTTTTATCCAGCTTTGTGTGGGACTCAAGGAGACCCAGTTGTACCCCTGTACAACGGTATCTGTTGGCACCTGTCCGCATTGTTCAGGTTCGCCTCGAGGGACTTTTATCAAGCTACCTGTGAGTGACCTTTCGGAAAATTTGTATATAACTCCATTTTAATCAAGAATAAACGTTGTTATTGTTTCTAAGTTGTACGTCGTGTCATAACCACTTCGACACCCACACGCTATCCCAGGATCCCGTTACAATGTTTCGATGGCACGAGAGATAAAAATTAAATAATTTTCACTGAAGACAACATTAAAAAATAAAAAACGAACTCCAAGACTCGCAACCATTAAAGCCAGATTCAAAATCCAGAACGAGCATAAGCACCAATATAACATTTAGTAAAAGAGAAGGTATAAAGACAGAACCCAAACTAAATTGTTAAATATGGCATAGTTTCGGTTTCTTATATTTGAATATCAAACTGCTATGCAACAAAACTGATGCCTCGAGATATGGGAGAGTAATTTTTGAGAATGAGAGGACCGATAAATGCTAACGTATCCATTATTGATTAGGACAACTTGATTTTCTAAATATAACAGTCTAAAAAACTGACCCAAAAGACATCTATACCATACAACTGAATTTTTTACTTAAACTGAAAAAAACAATATTTCAAAAATGACATATAAAAATCAAAAAAAAAAACACAATGAAAATTGTCAGATTCAAATCAGGACAATATTAAAATGCAGACAAACTTTAAAATTAGCTACAATGACAACAGATGACGCTGCAGCAAAAAAAATCTAAACTAATATATTGTCTGTCGGTTTCTTTAAAAGACAGTACTTATATCCAGAAACAATTGAATATGGAACAGTACATCTGTTATGCATGTGAAGCATGCCTGAGATATGGTTTCTGATAATTTCGTTTTGAGAATAACCGATAATGCTGCGCATGTGGATATCTGGAAATATCGTAGTTGATTTTCTAAATATCATCTAAACATTGCAGCTAAAAAAGTAACGCGGTAAAAGATATGTATACCACAGAAAAACTGTATTTTTAACTTAAAGTGAATTTTTATTTAAAACTTTCATATTAGAGCAATGATTCCCACAATATGACAAAGAAAAATTTTCAAAATGAAACACTTAAAAATAATAAACCTTAATTTATCTGGCATATTTATCAAAAAAGATTCTCCATTTCTGTTCTAGGAAATGTGCATGAATAGAAAACATTTATATTGAAGTAATGATTCCCACAATATGACCAGAGGACAAAGAAAAATTTAAAAAGTGAAACGCATAAAAATAATGAACCTTAATTTAACTAACACACTAATCGAAAAAAATTCGCCATTTCTGTTCTAGGAAAAGTGCATGAATAGCGCAAGGGGGAGAAACGCTGGTTAGAGATATACAGCTTTTCCTTTTATAAATCTTTTCATTTTAAGTAAATGAGTTACCAATCATTGCACAATAGAAGAGGTGTTGAATGACAGGTGTTCGGGAAACATAAAACAGAAAGTAACAAATATTGTTGTAATAGGAAACGGAAACCATTGCACAAAAATAGATAGAGGCAGAGAAGTTTCCTGGAACTGCCGCTGAAATAAAAGCATATTTCTCACTAAGCCATTCTACTCTCTCCACACTACATTTGGGCATAAACGTAAAATACTCGCTATTGGCGTTGTTTTATAAAACAGGGGATCACGAAAAATTTCTTTTAACCCTTTAGCGGACAGTGGTTTCGCAGAAAAACCTCTTAGTTTTTCTCTAATTTTAGGAAAAATATGAATCTTTTATTCGATTTTTTTTATGTTTTTGACATTTAAAACTCACAATAGTTGATAGTACTACATTTAATTTATTTTTATTTCGAAATATACATAAATATTTATATTGCTGCTATATACTTGCTGTACTTGTAAAGTTAGTAATTCGTTTTTTTTAACTTTGACCCCAAACAAAAATATCTATTCAAACACTTAAATTGCTAAACTATTTATTTATTATACTTTTTAAAGAACACTTATTTATTGTTCTTCCAATATAATTAAAATTTTAAAATGTGTTATGTTCACGCTGTACAAGGGGATGGGTTTGTTAGTTAACCCCCCTCAATCAGTCTTATGGTATTTAATTTTTTTATGTTTTGGGGGTCTGCCGACTGCTCCTAATTTTTATAATGTTTGCATCAATATTGAAAAAAAAAATTTTTTTTTGTCGCGGGCAACCTCTGTAAGCCGTCTGTCTGCCATTTCCCAATAGAGACCTCTACAATACGAGGAAAAGAACATTCGCAAACCACATAAAATTTGAAATTCTTAGAATCACAAAGTAGCCATTGAATTTTACTTGACTGGAAATAAAATGACGTTAAAATCAGTTCCGCAAAGTTCTTGCAAATTTTTAAAACAAAATATTTGTTTTACTTTCAAGGTTTTATTTATTTATTCAAAGATTAACTTTTAATAAGATAACACAGTTTTTTTTTCTGTTTTTCAATAAAAGAATTTTGTGAAGGGTTCGTTTTAAAAATAAAAATATTGTGAATACTCCGTTTTTAAGATAAGATAATTTGTAAAGGATTCGTTTTACGATAATAATGGAACCAAGATCAGACTAAACAAACCTTTTCTTACGATATGAAATACAGTGGACTCCGCTTAATGTGATCGCGATTATTGTTATCAATCGCTTATTGTTATCGAAATCACTTGGTCATGATTTTCTCTACTCATTTGTATGTTAAAATGATCGCTTTATGGGATCGTTACATCGGTTAATGGGATCAGTTTTCGAACCTCATTTTAACTGGCAAAGGAATATTCACAATGTATTCAGAAGGAACCCTTTTTTTTCCTTTCCATTCTCTGCGTTTGATTGTCCGAGAATTCTCTTCTTCAACCTAGATAAATGGGGAATGGACAAAGGAGTGGAAAGTTACACGTTCCTGGAATTTTTCAGAAATAAGCACACCCTGCTGGTGTTTAATAGTTGTCAGATAAGCAGAAGGCAACACATTATTATCGGAACTGAGAAGGAGCGTATTCCCATTTTATGCCTTGCTCGCTTACATGCAGCTTGTCGATATGGAAGCCAGAAAGCGAAATGATTTAACGTTAAAACAAAAGATCGAAATTTTAAATCGTTATGACTGGTTGATTATGATTACGAAGAATTTACCAATGAGCGTCTTAGAAAAATTGTAGAAAGTCAACAATTGACCAATATTTTTTTAATTATGTATACAATTCTTATGATTTAAAGGGAAATATACAGTACATATATATATATAAGGTGAGTTTTTTCATTTTGTTTTGAAATTTAATATTTGTGAATTAAAGGGAGGGGGTAAATTTTATCTAATTTTGCATATCGTTTATTGTTATCAAAATCACGTCCCAAACTAATCACATGATGCGTAGTCCACTGTAAATAAATATCACGAGATTAAAATTGCTTGTAAAATATGTGTACTTTCACTGATCTAATCATTTCTAATCTAATCAAAGATTTTTTCTGTCAATGGAATTTACGTAGGCAGCTAGGAAAAACATAAAATAATATTTCTATCATTTTCACTTTTGAATTGATACTATGCTTTACTGAAAACTATCGCAAAAAGTCTAGAGAATATGCATATACATTTCTGGGGAAAACAAAAATATTTTAGAATCATCAAACAACAAACCATAAGTAATTAGAATTTTTTACAGAAATCTTAAGATGAATGAAGTGTTTTATTAATTTTCCTTTACAATCCAGATGAATAATTTTTGTATCTATGTATCAAACGAAATCTCGTCATTTTTTAACTTTAATGTATAAGTATCATAACAAGATTATCAAAACTACTAATTTAATGGTAAGTCATAAAATTACCCGTAATTTTGACGATCACGAAACCTTATTAGATTATTAAAAAGTTCGAAAAGAACTAAGAATAAATCAATTAGTGACGATTTATACCGCATATCATACATAAAAATGTTTTTATTTGAACCGAAACGAAGATATTTTATTGCATTAATTGGCTTTCCGAAAGAGCACAAAATAAATGTTTCCACTTTTTTACATGTTTGAAAGATTCATTTTTAATTAAATAACATTTACATTTTTATGAAAAGTATTTAATCACATATAAGTATTATAAAAAATAATGAGGTATATATTAGTTTTTAAAGTTATTTGCATAAATAAGCGTAATTCCAAATAACATGTTCCAAATTATGTACGAGATAACCAGCTCGCAATTGAGAAAATTTTCATTGCTAATTAAAATTTTTGTTCCAGCTTTTATTTAATTTATAGACATTAAAAAGATAAATTAGTTTTAATATTTTATACCACACAAATTCATCTAGTAAATACGTAAAGAAAACTTACTTCGTTGATGCATTACGCAAAATCTACTAGACGTATTAACATGAGATATTTATATATCTCATGTGGACAACGATGAGAAATCAAAAATTCAATTTTATTCTCGGCAAATAATAGATTTTTATTTTCTCTTTTATATACTTGTCTAAAAATGTACTTAAAACGCTTTGCTTCAACGTATTTTCTTGCTTAAATATACACAAAATGGGTACTTTTTCGTTAGGAGAGTGCAAGATATTAAGTATTGTCAAATATATTACTTTTACTTCATAATTTATCTGAATAAAATATAACCCGCGAGAGTGTCTTTAAAATATCACTTTAGACCACTTGTTATGTGTATCCAGATCGAAGGCTGGGGATGAAGTTTAACACTAGATTTACCAAACCAGTTTTGCATTTGCGATTCAATGTATATTAAAATTGCTTATAAATCTAGTGTTAAGAATCAGGATTAATAAAAACCTAGATTAAAAAAATATTTAATTTTTTTTTCAAATAAGATTAAATTTTTTTTATTAATATAACTAACGAAATTATTTAAGCTAAGATTGATATTTATATGATTAATGACTAAGATTTCATTATCTCAATATATTTAATTATAATAAATGCAATATTATTTACCTACCACAAATTATGTATTAAATGTGTGAAATAGACCTTTTTTTTATCTCCTCAACAAACCCTTACAGACTGCTCACTTATTTTGTTTATTTAAAAACAAAACTGTTTTTTTTATCAAATCAGTTTTTAAATCACAAGTATTTCAATAAACAAACAAAAAAAGAAATAAATGAGAATATATTTATTGATTTGATGACAAAAAAAAAATTTGGAATACCAACAAACATATTATGATTGCAGACATAACGTCTGCTGCATACTTTAGGTGCGCATCTGGCTATCTTTGCTGTTTGAAGCCATCTTCTACCTAGGTCATTCCTCGTCTGCCATCGTCGACCTCGATAAGCCATATCCCCTCCGGACAGTGGTAATGGCTTGCAGTGGACCATAGTATGGATGGGCCTTTACAACAGAAGCTAAGAAAGCAATAATTGTAAACATATGTAAAGGTCCCTTCACACAATGGTCCTTTTCAAGCCATTACCACTGTGTGGAGGGGGTATGTCTTACCATGGTTGACGGTGGCTGACAATATAATGATCCTGGCAGAGGATGGCTTCGAAAGCGGTTTTTCTCCAAACATCAAAGACAGTCAGCATGGGCTACAAACGTGCTCATTAGATAGGGGATGCATACATGCATTCTACTCCTTTAGTGGCCCGGAGTATGGATGCAACCCGTGAACCATCCTATCAAGGTCAACATCAGGGCCAGCACTGCACTGGTCATTAACAGACTATAATGTGAAGGAGGCTTAACAAATAGAAGAATTGTCCTCAAGCAGCTGTATATAAATATAGTCAATGTGCCTCCAGCTTTTAGAGGTGTAGCGTAGTCATAATTTGTCTTGTTAATTATTTTATGCTTTTTAAGTGTTTTGTATTTGTTTTCTGGCTCAGTAAATTTTAAATACAATATTATTTGAATTGTCTGTTATTATTTAAATTCACTTTGTCACACATATGTAAAATTGAAAAGAAAAAAATTATTCTTAATTTAAATAAGTGGTTATTTAAAAAATCCAGTGATTTAAATCAAGATTTATATCATGACTTATATAAAAAATATGTAAATCAATCACTTTTGCTAAGAATAAATCGAAGATGTATTTAACATCAAAACAACCCCTGACACAAGTGAAAAGTATTTAAATAAAAAGTTTTTATAGAAGTATAAATATTACTCATAATACCATACATTACTTGATGCTGTTTTTTTAAATCTGTTATACTTCGATCTAAAACAATATTATGATTGAAAAATTAAACTAAGCATATATTTGAGATGATCAAAATAACTAAAACGTACTGTTTTATATGAAAAGAAATGTATGTCTATGATGGATTATCACCTAAACTTGTAATGGTAATGTTAAATACATGTAAAAGGCAGTTTTGGGTAGAACTTTAGCCGCTAGCATATTTGAAGAACTTAACCGTAGAAGTATAAAATATGAATGCTTGCATAAGAAACCCCAGAACACAGAGGTCATTAGATATTAAGTAGAATTTCGTTTTCTGTTTTAATCAGAGCTGGCGAAAATAAATACCCAAATTTATTTCCGAGAAACTCATACATGAATGGCATTTAAAAACAATTTATAAGTTGAACTATAAAAAAAACTGGATCATAACAAAAGAAACCTTAAGACAAGGTCGCATTGAGTAGATTTCAATTAATTGCTATAAGAGCTAGAGAAATGTTCTTTTACGAAACTTATATACCAATGATATAATATTTGTAAAAGTCAGCTTCTGAACTATAAAAACCTGGGTCCTAGTATGAAAAAACCTCAGAAATAGGAGGCCCCATACATAGTTTCGCTTAACTTTTGAATTTGTTTTGGAGAAACTTATATAGCAATGGCATCGTTTCCTTCCGTCCAATGCAGTGTGCCTTTCTTTTACATAATACACAGAGGTTCAAAACTATTTTTGGAGGTGCAAAGAAATATTAAAAAAAGAGTATGCGCTCCGTTACCTCACAGTTAACGTTTTTAGAACACACAGTTTGACACAGTTTCAGAGTTCGGAAGAAATTCAAAATAGAAATAGACTAAACAGATGGAGAAAACCGCCAGTTTTCCATTATTCTTTAAGTTCTCTAGGTAAAAAATAACGGGCTCAAGAGGTTTATCTTAACATTAACAACGTGAACTAGTTAAGCATAAATAAATGTAGAAAAATTGAACATTTAAATATTAAATCTCTTAAAAGTGATACTTGAGGGAGTCTTTATGCATGATAAATAATTTTAAGTAGCAGCAATTATGTATGGATCGATATAAAATCCTTTTCCGAAAACACAATTAAGAAGCGAAAAGAATAATAAAGCTGTACTAAAGTATAAATTTTTTTTTTATAGCAGAAAATAGGAAAACTTTGTTTGACTACTTAACCAAAAATAAGAATTTCTTCCCTCTAAAATGTTTTAAGTTTTTCAAGACAGTGAAAGATATCCAATTCAAACGGATTATTCAATAAGAAAAAAAAAAGGCAAGTGTCGTCTGAAAAAGTTAATGTGATGGATGAATCTACAGCCAGTGAGTAATGAATCTCAAGGGAACAATAATGCAGAAGCACGTTCGTCTTACCATAGAAAAATATAAAATGCACTATACAGGAATTTAGGGATTATAAAATTTTTAAGTGATTCTAAAATTCTTAGACATATTTGTGCCGCATATTAATTGAATATGGATAAAGCTTCCGGATCTGAAGTGTAATTAGAGAGGTTTAAACTATTTTTATAAGTCATTTTGAAAGAAAAAGTATAGCTTGTCATACAGATAATTTTAAAATGTTTTTAGACGATTATATTTTCAGTAAGCATCCTATTTAATTTGTTGTAAGACTGGGATAAATATATTTACCTAAATCACTATTTTTACATGTCTATATTAACCCATATTGGACCGCTGTCCCATAAACAGGACAGCAAATAAAATTCCATCTAATAATAAAGTTATAAATATTTTCTGAGTGGATTTTATTATAACACCTTTAAAATAGACACACTTTATCATAGTAACAAAAACAACTGAGAAATCAAATTATATTGTATTGTAAAATTTATTTTCAGATCCCTCTTAAAAATGGTCATTTTTTAATCTTTAATTTTATATTCATTATTATTATTTTTTAAACATTGTGGAGGTTACTTTTAGTTTAAAAACAGAGCTAATAATGTAGATGAAAGTTTTTGTTAAAAAAATATATTTTACAAGTATATTTTGTAAGTATAAAAAAGGTGCCCTAAAATTAAGACGACGGTCCAATCCTGATTATTTTTCTATGAATTCGATATTGCATTGATAGCGCACATTATTTTCTTATCTTTCAATAAAAACCAGTTCAAACACCTGTTCATACACCTGGGCACAACAAGTGGTAAATAAATGTCTATTCTATTCAGAAAACTGGAGATATTTTGCAAGATAAACTTACTCTCTTACTGCCAGTTCAATAACTGCAAGAGAAAACCTACAACAGTATGCTTAAAATGTAATATTGGACTTTGTTTTGACTGTTTCCCCAAATTTAATCTATGAATCAGCCTAATGCAATGTAAGTGATATTTGTTAAGTTTTAGTAGTGTAATGGACCGTTGTCCTATTTATAGGACAGCCAATTACGTGAAAAATTAAAAATATTTTTTCAAACTTTTGGTGTTATATACTTAGTTACACCATATTAATGTTATGGATTAAGTTTTAATAACTTACAGAAATATTTAGTTGGTGTGGTACAATATGGGTTAAGCTCTTTTATCACTTATTTACAGTGTTCCCTCGCCATTTCGCGCTTCACGTTTTGCGCCTTCAGTGATTCGCGGGAAAAAAAATAAAATAAAAAGGAAAAATACAAACATATCAGCAGCCACATTGTGGAAAGGAGCGTTGTTTCATGTTCATACGTCAGAGAGAATGATGCCTGCATGTCAAACGAAGAGATGAGTACATACCACGACGATCTTGAGATGACAAAGTCTGCAAGTGAGGAAGAAAAGGAAGAGGAAGACGAAGAACAAACTGAAAACCGTGGCATTACCCTGGAGAATCTGCAACAATTGGGCAATATGGCAAGAATTTGCACAAGACATTGACGACAATAGGGTTCGAGCTGTCAAATTCAGCAATCGCGTTGGCGGGGTTATGTCCTTGTACAGGGGAATTTTGAAGGAAAAGGAAAACAAAGACAACAACTACCCATCACCCTGTTTCTCTCCAAGGTAAAGCCCCCTGGCTCTATCGTCAACGCCTCCAGCAGAAGAGACTCCGAGTGAGCCTAAAACTTCTACGAGTCAAGTGAGAATCTCTCCTCCGCCACCAACACAAGACTCTTCGTCTCTCTCGGAAATCATAAATGATTAATATTTATTACTCTATAAAGTTTTGTAATTAATATATTAATTAGCACTGTTTAAGTAAATACATATACTGTTGTAATTTTTAAATGTATAAAGTATAAATACCGTTTACATATTTAAAACATTCGTGTACCCACAAACACGAAAATTCCTAGGAGCAAATCCTACTTCCAGGTTTTACAGTTTTCACGGAAGGTTCTGGCCCCATTAACTGCGAAAAACAAGGGATCACTGTATTAATAACTTAGAAAGAAGAAAGAAAAGTAATAAACTTCTTAACTTTATACCTGGGTTTTAACAATTAAGGTTAGCTTTAGATAAAAGGCAACATTAGGAAGATAATACCTTCTGCACATAACTTTTCGTTCATTTGAATTATTTTTATTATTCCACACAAACTCTATTTTAGACTGTAGTATTTTCAAAATATGATTAGTAAATTTAATCTATTAACACATAAAATTAATAAGAAGCATAAAACGTCCAACCTTTTAACACCACCCGGCGCGTGGTGGTATAATTAAGCACACTTTACAAAAAAAGGAAAAATTAAATTAACTTGATCTAATAATATAAATGAATTTATGTACTCAAATTGAAAAGATATTTAATTACCACTGCCAAGACAAAAATAGCCTTATAAACAGTTCAAGAAAAAAAATTCGACTGATCTAGAAAGTTGACACTATATATAAGTTCTCTTCAAGGACAGTCAATAAAATATATTAAGAAATACATTTATTACTAATACCCCTTACAATTAGTACTAAAATTATTTCAGGTCATACGATGTTTATATGAAATATCTACCAACCAAATATTTATAACCTGGAAAATGCATTCTCAGCAAACAGTGAAACTATGCGATACCGAAGTATGTCGACTCTCTTTGAAAGATATCATAACTCATATATTAATTAGAAACTAAGTTGTAAGGCAGCTAGCATTTACATAACATAGGAGTGCAAAATTAATTCCCTGTTACAATTATTTGTCTGGCTCCGAGGATTTACAAGCATTAAAGTTTATTCCAAGAGTGTAAGTCTGTTATCTTGCTTTAATGAGTTATAAGTATACAAGCCAGATGAGTATTCGAACATTACAGGAGTCCTGCCATCTCTGTTAATGAGTTTTGAATATAGATAGCTAATATTTTGTTCACTACTTTATTATTAACTTTAGCACTCGTACTTAAGGCACCCTAAAAGTGGTCAAATATAGAAAATTTTTTTCAATGTTTAATATTCTATTCTAATATTTTAACACATACATGCCAAATTTGAAATCTCTATCTTCAGTATTTCAAAAGTTATGTATATGTTTTAATTTGTAGAATCTCTGTTTGACAAATGAAAATTTTAAATGAATTTAACTCTCTTTTTTCGAATCCCATTTTTTTAAAAATGGTAAGGCTTTTTTTGTATTTAAGATATAAGTGTTAAATTTTTATATAAGGTTTCTATAGTGTATAGAATAGTATATGTTTTCTATAATGTATAGTTCCTATAATGTATGGATTAACAATCAGTTGTTAATTTCTTTTTATACCTACAAATATATAAAGGAAGTTGTCAACTTTAATAGGTTTTTACTACACTATAAATTTATTTATTTATTTTTTTTTATAAATTTTAAGTTTAAAGATTTCTAAAAGTCCATGAACAGACTTGTGTAGAAAATTATGATAAATAAAAAAAATGAGGCAAAAGATTGTTACGAAGATTCGAATGAACACACCGTTTAGCTTAACAGACGAATTTATTGAAGCAAAGTAGCAACTCGCAACTTTACAAGATCGAGAAGTTGCCTACAACTAGTGGGTATTAGCTTTTATACCCGAACAGAATATTCAAGGAATAACTAATTTACATAATAGAGAAAGATTTAGAATGATTGAGAATATAAGGCAACAATAAATAACATTTTAAAAATAAAATTATTTTGGATTAACCGCCATGGCGAGCATCGAACCCACAAACTTCGCGTCTGGATAGCGTGCTTCGACCATTCGGCCACTGAGCTCGTTGCCAAAGTTTCCTTATGCGGCAATATTAATACTTGTAAAAAGGTCTAAGTATAATAAAATAATATAAATTTAACATACTAATTAGAGGCTCGAAGAACAATAAAAAAAGCAAAAACTGCTGCACAAGTAAAAACATTAGAAGAAGATGGGATAATGTGTGTAACTGAACAATTTTAAAGTGCTTTGAAATAATTTTTTAAAAATATATAAAATTCTAACTTTAAATGAGTTTTATTCAAAATGACGTTTTTTGTACTTGCGCGCACTCTAAATAAAAAACTATTGTATATATTATATTTAAAATTTCGATGTAAGTATATCATAGCAGTACAGTTAAACTCTACCTACTTTTTTCATAGTTTTTAATTTTATTTGGTATTTAGAGATTTTGTATTGAATTTTACTTTTTTTACAATATTTTAAATTTTTGAAAAATTTATTCTGTTAGAGAATAACTTTTGAAAACTTTTAGAAATTAAATAGGTAGATATTCATGCCTAATGATATGAGTTTACAAAAATGCAATAATTATTAATGAAACTCACAGTGTGTCATTGTAAGCCTGCGCGCAAAATGTCAGCAAAATTTTGAAAATTTAGAAACATGCACTTAGATTTCATTCCATAAAAAATTCTTACCTAACAGAGAAAATATTAAGTTTAGATATATAATTACACAACTATAAATAACAAATGCTGAAAATTTTATTCAATTTAGATAGTAATAATAATAGTTATGAAAAGTTGAAATACAACAAAAATTTTTGTTGTATTTCGACATTCAAACGACATTTGTTGAAACGTCATTTTTTGCCAAAAATCATAGTTTTTTTTATTTCTCAATTGTGCAATTTCAACTTTTAGGCTTCTAAATCTGTTTTTGTTTTGTCTCTACCACATTTTAAATAAAGGTTACAGTGTTTAAACATCAGTGACAGCTGTCAAAACAAACCAGAAATATCGACTTCGGAACCGGAAGTTGTGAATTTAAAGCCTTTTTAAAGAGCATTTTTTGGACAAAACTTTTTAAATTTTCATGAAGATTAGTTTAAACATTCTTTCTAGTATTTTTAATAATTAGCAAGTTGGCAATTAGGAAGTTTTCAAGCAAGAAAGTGTGGGGAATTTTAAACATGTATTTTAATTTTTTAATTGTTAAAGTTGCTTTCATAAACTTCAAATGAGTTTTTCTCAGAACGGTATTTTTAATAAAATGTCGAAACTTGAAATGTGATTTCTCAAAAAGTTCTTAAAATATTTTGTTGAAAATTATTATGAATGCTTTTGACAGTATTTACTAGTAAATGACCTAAAAGCTTTAAATTTGAATAATTTTTAATGATGTTACACTCATAATTAGATATAAAGGTAATGAAAATTCGTTAAAAATTCAATATGTATGATTTTGAAGGACCAACTTTTTTTAAGAAATGTAAATTAAGCAAAGATTTTAGGGGATTCACTAGTTCGGTGTATAAGAAATGTGTTGCATCAAAAAATATTGAAATAATTTAATTTTTTAAAAAATTAGACCTTTTGAAAAAACCCAATTTTTTAATTAAATTTTCTCCATTTATTAGAAATTTTATAAAAACTTCTCCAGGAATAATTTTTTTAAGTGCAATTCCCTATGATAATATAAAAAATAAATCTAAAAATGTAAAAACATGAACTAGTTTCTACGTTTAAAGAAAAAAGTTCTCCAAACGTAGATGGATACCTTAAAAGTAATTACTCCCCTTAAACAGACTTTACTTACTTGAATGTTTTAAGTTGGATTCTAAAGTTTAAAAAAATAAAATAAAATGTTAACTGTAAAATCTAAAATAAAGATTTTTTTAAGGATACCACATGCATTTATAACAAAAAAGTAATCACCAAAGTTCATCCACGGATTAGTGAAGATCTTCATCAATGATGATCATCAACTTTAGCTATAATCGAGAGTACATTCGGCAAGTTAAAAATATTTTAAGATATGCTCTTTGCTTGTCGTAACCTACAGCGCTAAACCAGTAGGCAAAAATAATCGATTTTTACAGAGATTAGCTCACAAGTTGAACTAGATAATATAAAACCAGGCATTTCGTCAATTTTATAGTCATCAACTTTCTACGTTTCAAAGTACTGAAAATAAATAACATACTTTAAACAGAGAGAAATATTCCGAACGGTTATTCAATTATCAGTTATTTGTTTACGATAATATTGTGACGTCGCTACACCCCACAGACTACTTCACAAAGAGGTTTTGTTAAAACCCAAGCCAAGGCGACATTCGGTCTGGAATTTTGACATTAAACTACAAAAGATTTTCAGTTCGACACGCCTTGAGATGTGCGAGGTGATCAGAAGGTAGGACGCGACGCGGGAAGGACAGACTGTCAGACGACAACGAAAGGACCAATCGGAGGTTAGGAGGACGGAGACGCGGGAAGAAAAAGTCAATGGGAAGAGGCGAAAGGTAACGTCAGGCGGGAGTTTTCTTCGGAAGATTGACGAGAAAAGAGAACAGAACGAGGGAAGGCGACGGGAGTTGCGGTTTGTTTTTTGGAGTGCCAATCTCCAGTTTTGTGTGGGACTCGAGTAGTCCAAGTTGTACTCCTGTACAACCATGAATCTGTCGGGCACCTGACAGCAGATTGTGTTTTTAGGTTCACCTCGAACATGGGACTTTTAGGTCCGGAGCAGCTCACCTGAGCCCTGTGATTTCCATTCGGAAAAATTTGTAAATAGATTTAGATTTTAGTCAAGAACAAAAGCTCTTATTGTTATAAGCTATACGTCGTGTGACTACAACTTCGACATCCACACGCTACCAGAAGATCCAGTGACGTTACGATATAAATGTGTAGAACTATGTTCTCCGAAACATTCCAAACTGTTAGTGATATGAGGAACGTTAAGATTTATTCAGTGGCGTTGTGTAGGTTTCTGCAGCACGAAAAAGATGCCAAATTTGCCAGCTCTCCCTCCCCCCCTACAAAATATAACATTACAGATAAGAATTTCTAAAGCGACGAAATTTAAAAGAGAGATTATCTCTAAAATTAAAATTTTCTTACAAAGTAGAACACAAAATTTAATTGCGGGTGCATGCATGTTTTGAAATCTAATATTAAGATTTATTATAAAAAATGAAAATTATTATTACCATAAGAAGATTTTATGTTTTTCGAAAATTATAATAGATATCCCTCAATAAAATAAATAATAAAATAAATAATAAAAATATAAAAAATATTATTCAATTTTATCATTTTTAGCCTCAACTTTCAAAATAAAATGCTCGGTTTGATCGTTAAAATTGAGTTATGCTTTTATAGACTTAACATTCTACAAATTATTTTCGATTTTTTCTTTCTAATTCTTCATAAATTTCTATATTAAGTTCTCATTAAATCAGAGTTATAAACGAGTTGTATTGGATTATTGGCGACCTGAAAACTCTGTTCGATTGTCTGAGTTCAACTGCAGGAGAAAGATAGAACCAATTTTATAGAAACTTTTCATCTTGACAAGCCGTTCTTCCTATTTCGCACCGAATATTTTCTTCTATATTCCAATAGGCATTGATCGCAAGAGTTTCAAGGAAGAAAAATAGAATTAGAACACTTCTCGAATCCTTAGAGAGCGAAAAATTAAAATGCTTTAGACAATGAGAAAAAAGGTTCTGTTGCATAATGGAATCGATATCGAATATACTGCGAGATTCTGACTAAGTGGATGTAAAATAAAATTCACCATTATTCTCATTGAAGTGGAAGCAGTCTTCATTGGTTTCGAGCATTACGATCTACTGTTTTGCTACGCGACGGCTAATGAGACCGGAACTTACCGCTGAACCCCTTAACGTGCACGTTCGAGCTAACTCGAGCGCACTAATCTGGCCAAACTGTGCACACGAGATAATTCGAGCGACAATGTACTTTATGTTGCTATAATTTTTTTACACTCGAATGCAATCGAAAATTGAAAATAACAATGTCAAAGAAAAAAAAATCGTTTTATTGATGTTTATTATTTACTTTTGTAAGCTATAACATTTACTTATTCAAGTATAAAATATACATATTTTTTCTAAATTCAACGTTCTAAATTGTGCTTTTTACATTAAAAAAATTGATTCTTTTTGGCCGGCATTTAAAAAACAAAAAAGCAGTGCACTAAGGAGGTTAAAGCCGATTTCGAACGGCTACGAACACCCATCACGAAATTTTCTTCTATCTTCCTATACATATTGTTCAGAGGAGTTTAAAAGAAGAAAAAATGAATTAAAGACTACTTACATTCTTTGGAAGCGAAAAATTAAAATACACAAGAATTTAACAATGAGAAAAAGTCTCTGTTGCATAACGGAATCTATACCGAATTATTTAAAATGCACAACAATACCGAAAAATTAAAATGCACAATAATTTAACAATGAGAAAAAGTCTCTGTTGCATAACAGAATCGATACCGAATTATTAAAATACCCAAGAATTTAATAATGAGAAAAAGTCTCTGTTGCATAATGGAATCGATACCGAATATACTGCAAAATTCAGATTAAGTGAAAGTATTAATAAAAATCACTATTATTCTCATTGTAATGAAAGCAGTTTTTAAATCATAAATTTTATTTCCGAAGGAAAAAGTTCAAAAGTTTGTGTAATACGTGGTTGTTATCAGACACATGTAACATATTAATTCAAGATGAAATTTTCTGCATAGTACGCATATAAAGCATTTTTATAGCAGTCTATAAGTATCATAATTTTTATAATGGTAGCATTATAGATCATATAAAATTCCCTTCAGATCTTCTCTAGGAGCTTTTAGAACCAATTTTAGAAACTTTTAATCTTTAAGCCAGCTTTCTTAATATTTCGCCAAGAATTATGTTTTCTACTTAACTAAGAGCATTGCTTGGAAGAGTTTAAAGGAAGATGAACATCATTTAAACTCTTATAACATTCGTAGAAAATGAAAAATTAAAATGCACAATAATTCAACAAAGATAAAAATAGGTCTATTACACTATAAAATGGATAACGAATATTCGACGGAATTCTTTTTTTCTAATTTTAGAACCAATTTTAAAAAAGTTTTAATTCTAATGCGACGTTCTCGGTATGTCGTCATGAATTTTTCTTCTCTCTTCCTATACATATTGTTCGGAGGATTTAAGAGAAGAGAAAATGAATTAAAGACTACTATTACATTCTTTGGAATCAAAAAAATTAAAATCCACAAAAATTTAACAATGAGAAAACGTCTCTGTTGCATAACGGAATCGATACCGAATTATTTAACATGCACAAGAATACTGAAATATTAAAATGCACAAGAATTTAACAATTAGAAAATATCTCTGTTGCATAACGGAATCGATACCGAATTATTAAAATGCTCAAGAATAAAACAATGAGAAAAAGTCTCTGTTGCATAACGGAATCGATACCGAATATACTGCAAAATTGGGATTAAGTGAAAATATTAATAAAAATCACTATTATTCTCATTGTAATGAAAGCAGTTTTTAAATCATAAATTTTATTTCCGAAGGAAGAAATTCAAAAGTTTATGTAATACGTGGTTGTTATCAGACACATTTAGCATAGAAATTCAAGATGAAAATTTCTGCATACTGCGCATATAAAGCATTTTTAAAGTAGCCTATAACAATCATAATTTTTATAATGGAAGAATTATAGATCACATAAAATTCCCCTCAGATCTTCTCTAGGAGCTTCCACCTTAGAAAATGAAAAATTAAAATACACAGTAATTTTACAAAGATAAAAATGGCTCTATTACATTGTAAAATGGATAATAAATATTCGACGGAATTCTGATTCAGTAGGAGTAAAAAAAGAAAGGGGGGTCACCATTATTCTCACTGTAATGAAAGCAATTTCGAAATTACAAATTTTATTTTCAAAGGAAGAAATTCAAATGTATTAAAGTTTGTGTTGTATATGACTGCTATCGGCTGACAGAAATATGTTAACAAAGAATTTAAACACTTTTATGTAGCTTTATAAGTAAGGAAAGTAACATATAACATGCAAACTCAGAATGAAATTTTCTGAATATTGCCTGTGAATGCAGGATACAAACAAAGGCGTGCGGTCCATATGTGCAGGATGTGCACTGCACACCCTAGCAAAATTATGAGACAATAATTTTCTGCCCCTATGTCTACCTATCTATATATGTTATAAAATAAATATTATTTATAATATATTCAAATATTATGTTGATTTGCTTGCTTGTATTCTCGCAGTGCGTGAGGTTATAGGTGCTGCATCACGTAGCGCTTTAACTGGCCATACGATTTTGCAGGCTGTTAATATTTAAATTTATATATTGTAAGATTTTGTTTTCATGGAAATATAAAAGAA
>CM063506.1:34548808-34573808 GCA_032207245.1 Pardosa pseudoannulata
ATTGTAAGATTTTGTTTTTATGGAAATATAAAAGAAGTATTTCATCAATATAAAAGGAAATGTTTTAGCGTGGTAAATTAATTTCGGTGATGTATTATATTTATAGAAATAATTAGCTGAAAAACAATTTTGTTTTGTTAGACAAAAAAGAAACGAATTCTAACAGAACAGTCCAAATTTTACCATTCATTGTGTCTTACAGACAGTATATAAGTTATATCTGTAACACCATATCCCTGGTTTTGTTTTTAAAAATTGTCAAAATGTTTTTCGCAGAATATATGATTTCCAAATGTTAAAATCAATTAATAAATATAATTTAATCCACTGACCGAACGAGAAACAGTTCGTTCTATTGCTCCAGCGTGAAGTGAAATCCTCTGCACGTGGACTAGACTTTTGGTTTGTCGGCACCAGCATCCTGATGAGGCACCGCAGCGGCGGGCGCCGTGTGGGGCTACGTTAGCTGAAAATATAAGTTTTTCGTGGAAATATAAGCTTTTCGTTATTTTATTAGTAATACGGATAGACGTATGTATTTTGTGTACAAATGAATAATAAACGTTAAAGAAGTGTTTAATGTACATTTTTATGGTTTTATTATTATTGTTGTTGCGCTCTGCCCACACTGCATGAACACATACCGCACGCCACTGGATACAACTATGAAGTATTTGTATAGTAGCCGATAAGTATCATGGTTTTTATAATGTCAGAATGATAAAGAACTTAATTCTGATCGATTGTTTCAGTTTTACTCGAACTTTTAGAACCAATTTTTAAATTTTTTAATTCTAATGCTCCGTTTTCGGTATGTCGTCACGAATTTTTTTTTCTATCTTCCAATACATATTATTCAGAGGACTTTAAAAGAAGAAAAAATGAATTAAAGACTACTTACATTCTTTGGAAGTGAAAAATTAAAATGCACAAGAATACCGAAAAATTAAAATGCACAAGAATTTAACAATGAGAAAAAGTCTCTGTTGCATAACGGAATCGATACCGAATATACTGCAAAATTCAGATTAAATCACTATTATTCTCATTGTAATGAAAGCAGTTTTTAAATCATAAATTTTATTTCCGAAGGAAGAAATTCAAAAGTTTGTGTAATACGTGGTTGCTATCAGACACATGTAACATAGAAGATGAAATTTTCTACATAATGCGAATATAAAGTATTTTTATAGCAGCGTATAGGTATCATAATTTTTGTAATATTAGCATTATAGATCACATAAAATACCCCTCAGTTCTTCTCTAGGAGCTTCTAGAACCAATTTTCGAAACTTTTAATCTTTATGGCAGTCTTCTTAATATTTCGGCACAAATTATTTTTTCTACTTTACTATGCGCATGCTTGAAAGAAGAAAAACATTTAAACAATTCTTACATCCTTAGAGAAAATGAAAAATTAAAATGCACAATAATTTTATAAAGATAAAAATGGCTCTATTACATTATAAAAGGGATAAAGAATATTTGACGGAATTCTCATTCAGTAGGAATAAGAAAAGGGGGGGGGGGTCACCATTATTCTCACAGTAATGAAAGCAATTCCGAAATTACAAATTTTATTTTCAAAAGGAAGGAATTCAAATGTATTAAAGTTTGTGTTGCATGCGACTGCTCTCAGTTGACAGAAACATGCTCTCAAAAAACTTATACTCTTTTATGCAACTTTATAGATAAGAAAACTCCAAAACTTTGGTAGAATTTATTTTAAAAAGGGAAACATTTCACGCTTCATGAACACGTATGCAATAAAAAAATACACTAATACACGAAAAAAAAATACAGCTAAAACAGATGAAATTTGATGCTGAATGGAATTTAACAAAATGTTATACATTCATTTATATAGTTAAGTATTCTTATTATATCTTGAAGTATTTGAAAAAAAAAATCCAGTACTTTTTTATGCCATTCAAATTCTTTTCTATAAAAAACAAAGCACAAAGTAATAAAAAAATTGACTAAAAAACAAAAACTCCAGAGGAAAAGCAGTAAAACATTTATATATTTTTTCCATATTTTTTTTTAAACCATGAGAAAGTCAGCTGAGTATTTCACTATACAAAACTAGTAATAACAAAACGCAGAACTTAAAAAAGACCACGGTATGCATTTAATTTAAATGATAAAATAATGAATTTCTACGGAATTTTTAATGAAATCATATGCTTAAGATCCTTTAAATATGTTTCATTCAAATTTATATTTTTAAGATGAAAAAAAAAGGTAAGCAAACCATTTTTTGAATATTGCAATGAGCTTTTCTTTTCTAACATATGCGACAAAAACTTATTGGTAATGACCAAAATCTATTATTACATTTTTTATACTTGATTATTTAATTTGAGTCTTATGTTTATTTCTTGGATAGTGACAGAATTTACAAAATTGTTTCGGAAATTTAGATACCATTCTTCTTAATTTTCTTTCCGCTTAAGCTGTTACATTTACATTCGCCTTATTACACGCCAACCAGTATGCGAAATTACCTTAATTTTGGGAGCTCCGGTAGGCCTAATGTTTATATATGGTTCCTATGATATATTGCCAATTTTTGTTACCAATGTATACTAGTTTGCGACAGTTTTGGCTACTTTGGGGGAGTCATGTGTTATCTAGAAGGTTCCAACTCAATACTATAAAAAGGAAATTTAATCTCGTTAGTCGGTCCAAGTGGTATTGAGAGAGCTGTTCAGTGTTAAGACTGTAGTCTCAGGTGAAATAATACGTCATATGGTAATATACTGTATTCGTATATACAGTATATTGGTATACTAAATGAGGATTATTTCCTGATAACCAATACTGATCTGTATAATTGTCTATTTAATTCTCTCCCCCTCTCTTCTCTCTATCACACACACACACAGGGCCGGTTCTGGGCTATCAGTTGCTTGCGTGCTAGCTGGTATCTCGCCGTCTTATATTTCTGCGCGCATGATAGTATTGAGTTGTTGCATATACTGCGTTGTTACTATGAATGCATAAACCTAACAGTAATTTTATCGGCCGACCTAGGAAATTTGGATACCAGCGTGCATGTACGCACTACGCACCTACTAATCTCGGCCCACTCTCTCTCTATATGCATATATGTATGTATGAATATTTATATGTCTAATAGACGGGAAATACAGCCCACTACAAAGGTAAGAGAATCCACATTAGCAGTCGTAAGTAAAAACGTAGCCGAAAGAGAAATCAAATAATTTTGGAAAAGAGAAATGCACTTCAATCTAGCAATTCTTTTCAAAGGCTTCTGGATGAAAAAAAAAAACATGTCGGGTTTGAAAACATAAAATTAACAATTTAGGGGTTTAAAGTCAGAAAACGCAGCGCACACTTTAGCAGGAGCATTAAATCACTAAATCACTAAAAACTCCATATAAAAACACTTGACGCGTAAGGAATGAAAGAGAGCATCTTTAGAAAGGGTTGCCGCGTGAACCTTTGCCAAATGTAGTTTCTTCGTTAGAGTGTGGACGCTAGCCACTTGCCACTATGTTTGATGTTTGTAAATGAATCTGTGCAATAGTCATGAATAAAGGCATTATCAAGACATCATCGGCTCTTTGAATTGTTCTAGGCATGTTATATATATATATATATATATATATATATATATATATATATACACACACTCACACACAGAAGTATATATGTATATATGTATATGTATACACACATATATATATAGAAGTACACACACACACACTATATATATATATATATGTGTGTGTGTGTGTGTGTGTGTGTGTGTGTAATCCTTAAATTATAAAATTGCTGGACTAGGAGAAAGCTAAACAGCTAGAAGTAATAAAAATGCAGTCGGCCGATATCGAAGAGAACGGCACAAGTCGAATTAAAATTTTATTTCAGACCTGCTGAAACGGACTTTACTACTCAACAACAGACAAAGGAAAGACACAAAAACCACTCTGCTCGAACAGAGGTGCACCCAAGAGCGAAGACAGAAAGAATTTTCCCACTTACTCATCGAATTTAAGTGCAAGATCAGGAAAAATTGCCGGCGACAGCAGGAAAACGTGTTCAATAGACAGAAAATTTACATCATTAGGATAGAAAGCTTTGGGAAGAATCTTAAGTCGAAGACACTCCTTTGATTAAGACATTTAGAGGCTGGGAAAAAGATTTTAAGGAATTAGACTGGGAGAGAGGAGGTTTGTAAAGAAATATTAAAGTTAAATAATTCACACACACACATATATATGTGTGTGTGTGTTTACTTATATATATATATATATATATATATATATATATATATATATATATATATATATATATATATATATATTATAAGTTATATTATTATATATTTTATATTTATTTCGTAAAATTTGGTTTTACGAAATGTAATATAAAACATATTAAGGAGGTAAAAATACAGATGAATACTTACACATTTTTACACATGATATACACATTTTTGTTGTGCAGAGCAATTATAAAGAAAACCATGCATCACAGAAAATAATTTAAGAATAACTTGTAGAAAAAAAGATATTTCTGAATATTTTCCATGCAACCGATGTAAATTTAGAACATTTTTTTTTGTTTTTACATTTTTTTGGCTTTATCGACAACTCAGAATTTTTTGTTGAAATATGCTGACTATATTTTCATATACTTGACGTATCTGGTTTCTTAAAATCTGTTAAAGCTTTCAAAAATTGTAAAAATTTATTCGTAAACATGTTTTTACTTCCGAAAAATAAAATTTTGCATTCGCGAAAGATCTCATATTTAACAAGAATTGAAAAACTAACATATATATTAAAAATATTAGTAGTTGTGTAACGAAAATAAATGTAAGCGGTATAAATTACAGCAAAATCTTGAACTATTTTTTACAATTTTAATCGAAGATCGAATTAAAATGAAGAAATTTGGGACAATTAAAGTAGTAGACAATTTATAAAAGCTTAGAGAAATATAAGTGAGATATATATATATATATATATATATATATATATATATTATATAATTAGCATAATAAAATAATGATACATTATCATATTAAATAATTGATTTATAATTATTATTATAAAATTTATGTATTTAATATATAATTAAATATATAAATATTAGAAATAAATGTTTAACATTTTTTAGAATTTAATTTTTTAAAAATCTACTCAATAAAAATTGTTTTTCAAAATCCCCATATGTAATAATACCATTGAAGGATATGCACAATATTAAATAAAAGAACTTTAAATTTAAAAATAATGTCCTGAGTACTGTAAGTTTACTGAGTCCTCTTAAAACCCCTCAATATTCAAAGTTCAATTACGTATTGGAAATTCCAAACAATCCAGGACAAGGAGTAGTTTAGATTGCAAAACAATTTGCTGGAATTTACGAGAAATGATGACTTAATGCATGCGCATGTTTTGAAAGGCGTGAAATGGAACTGCCTGACACAGACTCATTTAACTCGCATTTTCCCAAACTTCAAATCTACAGACAGAACTGATGCCTTCACACGCAATAAACTGAGAACAAAAGAAAGAGAAAGTAGTTAAGGGAATTAATTTGCATTCTATTTACTCTCTTCAAACACATTTCGCTGATTTATCCTCAGCATACATCCAAACAAACGTATCGACAATAAAAATTAAACACTGTTTAATACGATTTTTTTAATTTATAGTCAAAATTGTACATAGGTTAATTAAATCTGAACTAAAATTTTAAATATTGCTTCTTAAAAATGAAAACAATAGTAAATTAATTTTGTTTATCCGGTATATAATAATAGCCTAAATTATCTGTCCGTCTGACCTTGAATTTATAAAGCGGTTGGACCTGGAATGGATAGAGTCATCCATATTGAATTCTTAATGAGTTAGGGTTAGCAAAATTCAAAACGAGTTCAAAAACGTTCGAAATCCACCCTTTCCCTCTTTTTGATCGTTTAATGCCATTATTTCAAGCCCTATTTTTGCCAGTTAAGAGCAGGTGATGATTAAATTCATTAATTTATCACATTATAAGTAGATGAAAATAACATTTTCTTCTAGCATTATGACGTCATTCCTTTAACCATCTCATTTAATCCTTTCTTATTTTAAATTATTTAAATATCGTCTGCATTATCTTCATACTTTTATCAATGAACTTAGATATGAAGTAAATAATTTTCTTTTATATTTGGCTTAAATAATAGATTAGGTACATATGGGATAATTTTAAATTTAATTATCGATTATTTTTGTTGCAATGAAATTTTATTACCGGTATTAACAAATTCTTTTCTTTTAAGAAAGAATTTGTCTAGGCGTCTATTTTACGTCAAATAAATATCTAGCGTTTAAGTTATATATCTTTGAAAATTAAGAAGTTTGTTCGTTTGTGTGTTCATTTTTTATAAATAACCACACAGTTTGCAATCGATTCGCTAAATTTTGGACATCATTCATATACACCGCCAAATAATCACTGTCAATATTAAAACCTCTACTGTTCACACTATCATGTAATATGACAAGATAAATTAAAGTTGACAACTAACATGCGGTTAGTAAAAATAAACAAATTATTGTGCGTGTACCAGATAATTCTCAGCCAAAAAACAAACCATTTTTTTACCTGCTTCATAGGGTACTTTACAATTCGGGAAAATCAAAAATTTTAATAATCCCGTCATATGATGGGCTATATGCTAATCAAGAAATATTCGTTCTAATTTTAACATCAAGATTTTATGATGAATATAAAAAAAAGTTGTGATAAAAATTTTAAGTTCGAAAGGTATCCCGTCTACTTATAAATCGCACATGGTAAAATAAATACAATTCAATAAAATTTGCAAGTGAATGTTTATGCGTTCAAACAGGTTACTACTCCATATACCATAACAATCATTAAGGCTAAAAGTATGATTCCTGTCTCTAAATGGAATATGTTTTATAAAATAATGGATGCGAAAAATAATATAACTGTAGGCAAAGGAATTTATCGCGCATGATTAAATATTTCATATAATGATGCATTCACAAAATAGATCGATTAAGTTTCTAAAAGAGGTAAAACACGAGTAATCATGCTTTTCACTTATAAGATGTGGCATATAAGCAAATACCTTTTAGTAAATAACTATAAAGTAAGAAATTCATTTCGCAAGAGTAAATATTTTACATTAGGACGCATGCCTAAAGCAAAATCGACGAAGTTTAAACAGGAGTTAAAACACGAATAGTCATGCTTTTGACTTACCAGGTGTTGACTATAGTCAAAGCTATGACTATGAGCAAGTAGCTTATAGTAAATTGCTTTAATCAAAGAAAGTTATTACGTAATATTAAATATTTTTAAAAATGATACACTCACAAAATACGATCGATGAAAGAGCTGAAGATCGATAACAGACACCAGACACGAATAGCCATTCTTTTCACTTAAAAGGAGTTTACTATTGAATGTTCCACAATAAAGCAAACCAAAAAATGTTTTTAATTGTATGTGTACAAGTCTTAAATATCATGTATTAAAAGAATTAAAGACAGTACAGAAAAACAATTAGATGAATTCTAGGGCCTATATACTGAAGAATAAAGGTGTCTTGTCTTTAGAGGCCACACACTTGTCAAAGTATGCAGTTAGTTTTGAGTAAAAAATTGAACGATGAACAGAACGGAGAGTGTGCAGGGAACGAAGTTTGTCTTCAATTTTTCTCCCAGTCCTTCCAGTTTCGTCATCTTCGGAGTTAGGTTAAAAAAAAAGCGCAACATTAGTTTCAAAATCTAACACCAAAACATTTGTTCCTTTAAGTACCAAATGTTTGATATATAAACATCCTCCATAGAAGAACCTTTTATGCATTCTTTTCTATAACCATACGGTTATAGAAAAAAATATGCGTTAATATTTTTCACAACACACAAGTCGCATTAGTCTCAATAACTTCCAGTTTATAAGTTAGCTTTTCTTACGCAATATTTTTTCCTTTCCACTTTCAATAAAATATTTTTGTAAATCCCAAAGCTAAAAAAGTGACCGCTAAATTTCAATAAAAGCAAGAAGAAACTTATTTTTCCGAAGTACAGGCCGTTTCGAAAGCTGTAAGTGAATTGAGCAAATTGTACGTTTGCGCAGCTATCGTTACAAAAGAGGGTTGGAGAACTGAAGAAATACCGATATAAACTGTATAGTTTACACTGTTTATTGTTTAGTTATGACGTCAAACGGGAAAAGTACGCAGTTCACTGATAGTGAATGGACCGCTTTACACTGTTGTCTATGAAAATGAAGCAATGAAAGAAAATAATGAAGACTCTCAGAAGTAAGGCATTTGTTTAAAGCATACACACACACACACCGGGGAAAAAGGTGTTTGTACGTGCTATAAATAAACCGGAGATCAGAAAACTGAAGAAATACCGTCGTAAACTGCACAGTTTACAATTTTGGTTTGGTTTGGTTTTGGAGAGCTACGGTCTACTTTTTGCTACACGAGGGCTAATTAGACCGGGACCTACAGCTTAAAGCCGATTCCGAACGGCTACGAACAACCATGCCACAGTGAGAACGCACGAACGCCAGTTCCGAATGCAAGCACCCTAACCATTCGGTCATGGTTCGGCTGCAGAGTTTACATTGTTCATAGTTTAGTTATGACGTCATTTGGAAAACTACATAGTTAACTAATAGTGCGTCAACAGCTTTAGAAGGTTGTCTATGAGAATCAGGCAACGAAAGAAAAACAAATATTTTAAGATGCAAGAAATTTATCTATAGCATACACACACACGCACAATACTGGTTTGGTTGGATTTGGAGTGCTACGGTCTACTTTTTGCAACACGAGGGCTAATGAGACCGGGACCTACAGCTTAAAGCCGATTTCGGAAGGCTACGAACATTCATGTCACTGTGGGATTCGAACCCACGAACTCCTGTACAGAAGGCCAGCACCCTAACCATCTGGCCATCGTTGATACACAATACTGAAGTAATAAAAAAGATAATATGGTTCAGATTATGCATTGAAAGCTGAGTAAAAGAGCATGCACCGTAATTTTCACAAGTCATTCACGGTGAGGATTTATTTTATATATCTCCATATATATTACGCAGTCAGATATAAAAACATACCACTTAACTCTCTTCATCAATAATATATTACTATCAGATTGAGAGACGTTACGTGACGGATTTAATTCTTTATAGAGCGATTCCATTTATGCCATTAAATTATTTACGATGCATAAAGGTAGCGTATAAAAGCACTTTACTACACAAACAGAAGACTTAACATGACTCGTAAAAGAGAAATTATTTGAGATGGGACGAGAAATATGTATTAAAAGAATCTCTTTCGAAAAAGGATGGAGATCCATTTTCACAGCAATGATACTGGAGTATATAATGAACCAGGAAGTTTTATGAATGTATAGGGAGGAAAAAGTATCCATGTAGCAAAATTCATGAAAGAAAAATCATTACGTCCTTGATATCTCTACAAAGTTGATTACAAAGTTTGATATTACACTGAAACCTCGATTACCCGGACCCGCTGCGAAAGTAATCCCCTCGGATAATCGGAAACTCGGTTAAAGTGGAAAAATCACACTGACGAATTATAAAATCAATTTTTTGAAAAAATTATCAAAGACACATTGAAATTTGCCCTTGGTAAAAATTTCACTGAAAACTTTCCAAAAACTCTAGGTAGAATAGAAGTTGCAGCTGAATCTTTACTGTTTTGATATTTAGAGTTAAAATTAGACTTTGAAGACCTTTTTCTGAATTTTCCCCCCATTCCCTGTATTCTATTTTTAAATTTCATTATCACAGAACTTTCATATTTTTGAGATAAGGAATTTATAGGTATACTTTTATTCTAAATATCTTAATTCTTGTCTTAGATAATTGTTTGCTTTAAACTTATAGTAAAACTAGCAATTTAACACTAGATTGCCCGAGATTTCTTGTATACCTATATTGCCCCAAAACAGTCAAAATGACTGCATTGTGAAAAAATAACAAATATGTAAAGAAATTTGTTTAAAATTCATTTTTAATATTATATAATAAAGGAGGGTGGAAGTAAATACACTTATTCATAAATCCATTTATATGTTATAGAAAAAGTCACCAAATTCTATAAAATTGTGTCATTATATTTCATAATTGTTTTTCTAATTGAAATTAAAAAACAGTCAAAATAACTGCCTTGGGCAATCTAGTGTTAATTAAAAGACATTAATTCATTAATGAATTTTAATATATTCTAAATTGCGGTTCAGTGTAAAATACAGTGGATTCCGCTTACTGTGATTAGTTTGGGTCACCGTGATTTTGATAACAATAACCGATTGATAACAATAAACGATATACAAAATTAGATAAATTTACTCCCCACACATGTACTAAATTACAAAATAAAATGAAAAAATTTACCTTTTATTTATTTACTATATATTATCCTTTAAAACATAATAATTATATACATAATTAAAAAAAATTGATCAATTGTTTACTGTCTACAATTTTTTCGAAGAAGCTCATTGATAAATCGTTCGTAATCATAATGCTTTTTAAAGTCATTGGAGCGGTGTTGTACTCGACGTTTCAACACATTTAATGCAATTCAGAGGCTGAGAAATGCTTAACTGCGCTGCAGCATTGCGCTGACTCATGTTTTGGTAATTTGTTATAACGATTTAAAATTTCGATGTTTTGTTTTAACGGTAAATCATTTCGCTTTCTGGCTTCCATATCAACAAGCTGCATGTAAGTGAACAAGGAATAGCGATTTAAAATTTCAATCTTTCTTTTTAATGTTAAATCATTTCGCTTTCTGGACAAGCTGCATGTAAGCGAGCAAGGCATAAAATGTGAATACGCTAATTCTCAGTTCCATTAAGAATATGTTGCCTTCTGCTTATCTGACAACCACCGACCAATAGCGTATTCCTGAAAAATTCCAGGAACGTGTAATAACCTACTCCTTTGATCATTCCCCATTTCCCTAGGTGGAATAGGGAGAATTCTCGTTAAATTAAAACAGCAGCGAAGCGAAAGTAAATCTTGGGTTCTTTCTGAATACACTGGGAATATTCCTTTGACAGTTAAAATGAGATTCCAAAACTGATAACTTTAACCGAAGTAACGATCATATAAAGCGATAATTTTCGTATACAAATGAATAGAGAAAATCGGGACCAAGTGATTTCGGTAACAATAAGCGAATGACAACAATAACCGAGGTCACATTAATCGGAGTCCACTGTATAACTGTTTAGGTAGAAATATACAAAATATTTAAAGTAAAACAGCGAAAGAATTTTTAAAACATTGCACGGAAATGTTCATGTCTTTGAAAAGCACATTTTGTCTTTATATTTCAGTTAATTATTGTTGTTATGTATATACATTTGAATACTTTTCACATATTAACCTATGGGAAAAATTGTCCTACATCTGAATGGTTTGCATTTAGAGATTTTTAAATAAATATTATCCTGGTAGAGCGAAATATATTCCAGGGTAATGCTTCACCCTATTCTAAAATTTATTTTGGTAAAATGTAATCAATCGTGTTAAAAGAAAATTACGTCAAAATTTTTCACAAACCATTCAAAACTAAATTATTACACCTCGCGCGTCCCCGGCTGCACTTTCAGATGTCTGCACGCCTAGTTTCTATACCTGTTCGCTTACAGTTACTGGAGCAGGTATCTTGAGTTCGTTTAAAGCCTATGTTGCCGACGATGAAGCACAGCAGCGACAAAACTCTGGATTAAACATTTATTATTAAGAAGATTTGTTAAAACATATGTACACTGCAAATCATACTCAAAACAGGGCCGAAATAAGACCGAGAAAAAAAAAATGGTGCAAAGCGGAAAACACCTCTCTCGGTCTCAGCTTCTTTCACCAGAATGTCCGTTCTCCGTCGTTCCGACCGGGCATCTCTTTTTCACTCCTCTTCGCGTTGGCCGGGGTGGAATCCCCCCCTCGGACAAGTTTTCGCCTCCACGGGAAAATGTCCTTCTCCGGAGCTGGCGCGGGCGGGGGTCGCATCCATCGCCCCCTCCTGTTGAACCTCCCTGGAAAAGGGCTTGCCCACCCCCTCTCGGGGTGTCCGTCTTCGGCCGCCGACAAAAAACAGGGGCCCATGTAACACCAACTCGAGTCTTGAGCCTAGTATTACAGGCATTATTCATGTTTTATAAAAAAATTCAAGTCATGAATTACCCTAGAGAATTTTGTGTTTTATAACATAATAAAATTTGTTTAAAGAAATCTTCAAATGCAAAGTGTCCAGAAATAAAAAAATTCCCTCGTTGGTTAATATGGAGCTATAGTAATCAAATATTACCGGTATCCAACAACTTTAATAAAAAATTTCTTTTCGGTAGAATTGCTGTAACATATTAATAAAATTTTAAGAATATTATTGCAGGTCATAAAATAACGATAAAAGACCAACTGCTGGAGGTCTCGTGGACTCATAAAAGACTTAACATGGTCAAAAGCGTTTTAATTTTCTTTCCCTATGACTCCATGGCGGATTATTATTTTCCCGAAAAGATAAATTATTTTTCTTTTTACAACACCACTAACTGCCCTCAAAATATGTGGTATACAACTTACAATTAGGGCAATGAAAAAAAAAATTCATGATATCGAATAATTAAAACAAATAAAAAAAAAACAAAATGGATACCAGATGGCTTCCTTGTCGATGAGTAAATTAAATGAAATTTTTTATTTTGATTGCATGATGCGTCATCAGAGTTATTATTTGCACATTCTCTTATACGTTCAATGCCAGTTTCGTTTCTTAAGATAACGATGATATCTGAGTAGAGCTGAGTAGTTTGGTTTGGTATGGAGCGTTACGGTCTACTGTTTTACACACGAGGGCTAATGAGACCGGGACCTACTGCTTAAAGACGATTCAGAACGGCTACGAACATCCATGCCATAGTGGGATTCGAACCCACGAACTCCTGTACCGACGATCAGCGCCCTAACCAATCGGCCAGCGTTCGGCGTAGAGCTGAGTAGAACGCGGCAATTTAACGGCAGAAGCGACGTGCTAAAATTAAACTGAACTCCTCGGAGCAACAGCCCCTAGAGGGCCAGGGTCTACAGTGACAATCTCCGTTTAAGTGACGAAGGGCTCTGGGGTTCGAAGCATATGTTCCGGTTAGGTGGTCCGGTTACGCGGAACTCCCGGTGTTTAGTTCCCAAGCACGATTGGTTCATCTACTGAAGGGATGAAAGGCTGAGTCAACCTTGCCCAGACCGGAGATCTAATCTCGGACCTGTGTCGTGGGAGTGCGAAGCGCTACCCCAACGCCACTGGATTTCAGAAGCGACGTGCAGCTTTAATATTATTCCCTATATTAAGATTTGTTTTGTTACATGGATATTTCATTATAAAACGAAATTTTCAGATATTACAACAGCATATTTACTCAGAGATATGGATTTTAAAAGCATTAATTCAAATGCTTATAAAGTATTGTTACAACTCTACATACATCAATATATGTTGCCTGTCTGTATTGTTATGTTGTTGCAATCGCGACAGGTAGCATTAATATATGCTGAATGGAAATGTTTCATTATAAAGACTGCCTTACAATTAAAAGGGGAGGCACACAACTAGATGTTATAACAAACCTTAATATAAAATTTATTTTTCATTACGGCTAATCATTTTTGATTTATACGATTAAAAACGAACGTCTGGACGTCACGACGAAGCTGGTCAAAATGCGACGAGGGATGATCAAACTTAATATTTAAAGTTTCCTACTACATACTATAGACGTAACATTGTCACTAGTCTAAAATGATTCATGCATGGCCAAAATAAGTATTTTAGTTGAAATACAAACACCTGGTAAAAATAGATAAAAAAATTTTTTTTTCTACCATTATGACGTTATTCCTTTAATCATCTCATTTAATCGTTTATTTTAGATTATTTAAATATCTTCTGCATTATTTCCATACGTTTTATCACTAAACTTAGATATTACGTAAATAATTTTCTTTTATGTTTGGCTTAAATAATAGATTAGGTACATATGTGATAATTTTAATCGATTATTTTTGTTGAAAGATAATTTTCAGCCAAAAAACAAACCATGTTTTTACCTGCCTTATAGGGTAATTTACAATTCTGAAAAATTAAAAATTTTGCTGATTCCGTCATATGACTGGCTATATGCTAGTTAAGTATACAGAAGCCTAATAAATATCTTTAATGAAAAGTTGGGCAGGTAAAATATATATTTACTTATTGCTATATTTATTTCTGCAGGTAAGAAAAAGGTTCCGAATAGTATCATAGCAATCTCTCTTCTGTACTAAAAATAATTGGGTTTGATTACAGATGGTTACTTTGTTTTTGAAACAAGAAGCAATTATAATTCCACTTGTTAGACTATAATGATGGGGAAAAGAAAGTGAGACATAAAACAGTAAAGATAAATAATCAAAAGTACGATTTCAGTTTTGCAAGGAAAATAAGTCGAGGTAACTTCTCTCTGTGCAGTCATTGCGATCCAAAATCCCGTTCTGTAAATTATCAATTTTCCAGGGCCTTTTTCAGTTATAAAAATTACCGAACCTTGAAAAAAAAATAGAAAAAACACCAAATTTAGAAAAACAATTGCAAATTCTTATTTTCTTTTCAAGTTTAATTTTTTTGTGGTGAATTGTTTGTTTAAAGAAAGTTAATGAGAGTCTGATTGTATCGAAAATTTTAAAAATTAAACGTTAAAAAATCTAGTCATATTCGAAATTTCAATTTTATTATTTCTAGCTCAAGTACAAAAACGATCATACCTTTAATAACACTATTATTACAGCCAATTTTTACCTTTCTGCTTCACAAAACTAACGAAAACTAACCGATTTCTGTCATTTATGTTCAAACGAAAAATTTATAAATGATTTAAAAGACAATTTCGAAGGGAAACAGCACGTCCCAGATGTAATATGTTATATCGAATAATTCACAAATAAAAGCACAAAATAAGACATAAAAAGGAGCAGAAAACATAAAACAGTGAAGGTAAATAATGTGTAATAGGATGGTTGTTATAGTAAGGTAAAGAATTCGAGGTAACTTGTTTCTGAGGAGTGATTGCTATCCAAACCCTCGTTCTGCAAATTCTTAATTCCTCAGAGCCTTTTTCACTTATGTATCGGAAATCCCGATGCTCGAGAAAAAATACAAAATTCTAGAATTAAAAAAAAAAAAAAAGCAAATTCTTATTTTTTTTTCAAGTCTCATATTTTTGCGGTGCATCGTTTATTGAAAGATACTTAACAAAATGCTGACTGTATCAATAATTTTAAAAAGTAAACGTTAAAAATCTATTCAGATCAGATTTTTTAATTGTTATTAGCCCCATTTATGTTCAAAAATGATCATGTCTCATTAATACTAGTAATATTATTATTACTAGCATATTATTTACTAGCATATCATGGAATTAGTAAAATTTTAATTTTCCAGAATTGTAAAGTACCCTATGAGGCAGGTAAAAAAAATGGTTTGTTTTTTGGCTGAAAATTATCTGGTACACACTCAATAGTTTGTTTATCTTTACTGACCACATTTTCTTTGCCAACTTTAATTTATCAGTCTATTACGTGATGGGTAAGACAGCAGAGGTTTTTATTCTGACAGTGATTATTTGCGGTATATATGAATCATGTCCAAAATTTAGCGAATCCATTGCAAACCGTGTGGTTATGTATAAAAGACAACATTCAAACTTCTTAATTTTAAAAGATATACAACTTAAACGCTAGATATTTATTCGTCCGTGAAATAGACCCTGAGACTTTTAAGAAAAGAATTTGTTGTTAAAACCGGTGATAAAATTCTCATTGCACCAAAAAATTATCGGTGATTAAATTTAAATAAATTTAAAATATGAAAGTTACCTAATCTATTATTAAAAATATAAAAGAAATTTAATAGTAATATCTAAGTTCATGAAAAACGTAGGAAAATAATGCAGAATTTTAAATAACAAATAATAAAAATAAAAAAAATGCTTGAAAAAAAAAATCGAATAAAAGAGATGGTTAAAGGAACTTGCTTTGAATTTTGCTAACTCGTCAAGAATCCAATATGTTTTTTAATCTTCACTATAATGTGATAATTGATGGTAATTGTTTCAACTCTTCTTAACTGAAATGGATCTTTGAAATAATTGGAAGTAAACTGCGTGCGAAAAGGGGGAAATTTCAACGTTTTGAATAACATTTTGAGGAAATTTTGAATATTTAAATCTAATCGAAACAAAGAATCCAATATGGACTGAACATTCACTTAATCACAATTCCAGGTTTCATCACAAATTGATGAGCAAAAAATGACTTAACTTAGATATATTGAAGAGGAGTTGTAAAATTGAAATTTTTTTTTCAAATCTCTTATTACTTACTTTTCTAACTCAAAACTAATCGATTTCTGTCAATTATATGTATATTTACTTAATGACAGAGAAACAGAGTCACATCCAGACACAAAGAAAAAGATAAAACTTAGTACAAAAGAAACAAAAGAAAAATATAGTACATTTTAGGAGATACTGATAAGTTTTAATACTAACTGTAGCATAATTCAGATATTAAATAGCAAAGAGTATCGCCTACAAGCACTGGATACGTAATTATCTCATGACCCCAATTTCCAATTTCTTTCAGGTTTGGAATAACAATGGTTATTTGATATCTCAAGAAAAAAATATTAGTTCGAACGTTACAGTTTTTCCCCTCACTATAAACAGAACATTTTGATAAAGACCACTGGTGATGTTTAAAGAAAAAAATATGCTGTCACCAGACGATTTAATCGGATGTGTACGATATCAGACATGCCAACATTCAGTCACTTGTGTCCGGAGCAAAAGCGTGGTTTGAAATTTTAACATGCTAATTACAGATTATACATAATTACATGTCTTATTGGTTTCTAAATTTAAAATAAATTAAATTTAAAATATTTAAATAGTAGTAAATTGTAAAAGGTAAATTCAAATAAATTAATTTAAAAATGTATGAGTAAGTTACAGCAGTAAATTATCAAATTTTAAATTCACATTTCCTTTTATACATCTTTAACTACCTTTTTCTTTTAATTGTTACAGACATGTCAACATTCAGGCTCTTGTGTCCGGAGCAAAAAGCGTGGTTTGAAATTTTAACATGCGAATTACAGATTATACTTAAATACATTATCTTATTGGTTTCTAAATTAAAATTAAATTTAAAATATTTACACAGTAGTAAATTGTAAAAGGCAAATTAAAATTCATACATTAAAAATGTATGAGTAGCTTTCTTAGCTTTAACAACTTATTTTTCAGAACAGTGTTTCTTATAGCAATATTCACTCTGATTAAAATATTTCCATTTTTCTAACATCAAGGATTCTAGAGTTTGTCTACTGAAATTTGACCTAAATTCAGTTAGGTTTTTCCGCAAAATACTGAAAACTTTTAACATGCAGCATTACTGTGTGAAAAGAGTAATATGCAGCATTATTTTTTGCAAAACTTTGCATTTAATGGCTGAATTGTAATCTTTTAGCCGTTCAAAAGTTTTGTTATTTTCCGGAGAAATCTGAGAAGTTTCCGGAGTTATAAAATTTTCTCATTTCTCCGGAGCTTCTCCGGAGTAGTTGGCATGTCTGCAATATTATATACATTTTTTGTTGCATTTAATTTTATTTTATCTGAATATCAGATACGATTTAACAATTCTTGATTGAATCCGTAGAGTTAGTATCACGTCTGTATGTACTTACAAGGACACTTGAATTCGAAAATTTTAAATATCCACCTTGAACATTCTGGAACTGGTAATGACTTTAATGATTTGTTATACCTTGATGTCTGTACGTATATACCTCTTATAATACGAAAACAATTAGCCGTTCGAAATTTGGCATTTACTACAGTTCCACTCTGCTCCACTGCTCCATCTACTACTGCTCCACTTTGGATTGCAGCCTGCATTCTATGAAATGAAGAATTTTAATATATTGTATACCAGGGCTGTCCAACTGGCTGCCCGCCAAATTCTTATTCATTTCAATTATCATTCAAGACTACCATTTTTGGTCAAGCCAAGGTCCCTGAAGTTTCCTCTTGATCGCAAATTGTTTTATAATCCTTCTGTTCCATTGTTTTGTAATAAATAATTCAACTATTAATTGTTATTGTATAAGAGGTAAGAGGTTATTGTTCAACATTTCCAAACTGCGGCCCGCCAGGTGATCAGTGACAGGAATTCTGGCTTGTGGGCTCTTTGCAGTTGGACAGCCCTGTTGTATACAAACCCTGTTAGGCCAATTTTAACATGTTAGCGCGTTACATCTGCACATGCGTAACTTGGAAATATTGTAATTTTGACAGCACATAAATACATTTTGACTAGTTGTTACACGACGTCTATACGTACGTATCTCGCATAACTCAAAAACGAGTGGCTGTAATATGTAGAAATTTTGTATTTATGACTGTTATGACATATAGTTCCGCACCTCCGTTTTTGATTGCAATCCGCACTCTACCAAATGAAAAATCTCGATATGACGGTTATTAACGCTACCGATTTACAATGCAATTTAAAGATATCGACGTATTCATACGCAGTTGCAATAATGCTCTTTAAACAGTAGAAATAATGGTTTTAAAGTCCATTTAAAAACACTATTATTTGCAGCTAGAAGAATTCAGAATTTTTACTCTTACTTCCTGATACGGAATGAAGGGAAGTATTGGCAACTCGAAGACTTTCTATTAGAACAAAATATGTGTACAATAAAAAGTGTCATTATAATGATTATTGACGATTCGAGCTTCACTGATGGTTTGAATGTTGGAGAGAATGTGCAAATGATCATTCTGATGACGCATGATACAACGTAAAGAAAAACATAATATAATAAACAAGAAAGAAATTCATGTGGAAATTCTTCGGATTTGTTCATACAAGAATGGCAATAACTAATTAAACTCCTCGGCTCAACAGCCCTTAGGAGGCCAGGGCCTACGGTGCCAATCTTCGTTTACGTGACCAAGCGCCCAGGGGTGCGAAGCATATGTTCCGGTTAGGTGGTCAATCTTACGCGGAACCCCCAGTGTTTAGTTCCTAAGCACGCTTGGTTCTCCTCATTTCATCTACCCACTGAAGGGATGAAAGGCTGAGTCAACCTTGCCCAGCTAGTGGATCGAACCGCGGACCTGTGTCATGAGAGCGCCCCAACGCCACTGGGCTTTATATATATATATATATATATATATATATATATATATATATATATATATAAACACACACACACACACACAGAGAGAGAGAGAGAGAGCATTTTTATATATAGTATTATAATAAAAATATAATGACGGGCTTTTAATATGAAACTGTATGAATTTCTTATTTCCTTTTATTATCCTAAAACCCCGGGATTTTATTGCCCACCCCCGGGATCGAACCTGGGACCTGTGTAGTGGGAGCGCGAAGCGCTATCCCAACGCTACTGGGATTCAAGAATGGGAATAATTTCTGATAATTTTAAATCGATATAAGCATAAACGTGCCATGAAATATAAGTGAAACACACAATAAGGAAAATTTTAACACATTATTTTCTATAAAATTCCTCCCAAAAGCCCTTTTAGGCGTACCTAAATTACCTGAAAAATAAACTAAGACACATAATTTTTTAAATTACATTGCGATGAATATATTTAAAAGGTTAATAACTTAACTTTAGAAATCTTCGAGTTGAAATATCTATTATCGAATATAGTTTTATATAATCAATGTATTTAACAAAATATGCTCCTAATGTCAGATTCTAGCATCAACACAACTCTCTCAAACCATAATAAAACGTACGAAACAACACACATATGCTTTCCTACAAAAGTGTATTTAAAAATTATAAATTAAAATTTCTTTTTAGGAAATTTCAAAGAAATTATAAATAATTAAAAACATACACTTAAATATTTTTCTTTCAAGTTGCATAACAAAAATGTTGTCTGAATTCCCACATTTAGCTACCTGTAAAATAAACTGCACTTGTCTAAAATGAATCTACTTTAAATGTAATTTTAAGTTACAAAACAGAAAATTTTCTTCTATTTTGCCAAGCCAAATTTAATCATTAGTTTACAATACATTATTATTGTAATCAAATAAAATTATAAAAATATATTTTAGGGAAAAATCTTTAGAAATAAATATTTGAAGAAACTGTAAAAAGTAATTTAAAAATAAAAACATAAACTATTTTCCAACGTAAATAACACTGTTCTTTGCATAGAAATAAAATTGTGTCACAGAAACAAATGAAAATTTTTTCTTCACAGATCTGAACTTTTTTAAATTCACGCATTCGGCAGCTAAAAGCTTTGGTGCAATCAATTGAGCAAAAGTAACTGTGCAACAGTATTATAAATCCTCTCCGAAGCTTTTAGTTTCCAGGTGCACAAATTTAAAATATTAAGAGGTGGGAAAGAAACATTTTTTAGTTGTTTGATTTTATTATTATGTAAAGAACAACATTATTTCACAGTTTTCCTGATAGCAGTATTACTGAACATTGCTTTGGAAAGTACAACAAATTATTTTTACATCTTAGTATAATTTTTAAATAAAATTTAAAAAAATATTTTTTATAAAATTTTATCTTTTAGTAATGTATTTGCTATATAGGATTTAAAATACTATTAGACATCATATATTGCATTCTTACAATATTCATACACATGCGCATAATATAAAAGGTCTAGATCAGACTTGCCCAACCCGCGGCCCATTTAAAAACTTTTTGCGACCCAATTGAAGTTTTCAACTGTCTATATAGTTTTAGTCATTTTGACTAAATACAGTTGAAACATAGAATTTTAGTTGTTAATGTTTGAAATAATAACTATCACATATTATGTACGTTAAGACTTGATAGTAACTAACGTAAACCTGGTCTTTGAGTATGGTTGGACAGGTCACGTTGAAATTTGAGTGTTCTAGAATATTCTGTCAATCGGCCATTGTTTATACAACCAGCTGACTCGCGTTACGTGCACGTGCTCTATCCCAGTGGTGCGCAAACTAAGGGTCGCGACCCCTGTGAGGGTCGCCAGAAGTTTTTTTGGGGTCGCTGCATACGATACAGTGTACATATAAAGAGTGAAGCGCCGTCACTGAAAAGTTAAAGAAAAATTTTTCGAGAAGATTCGAGGATTTTGCTGAAAACGATCTTGGTTAGATTCGTGATCCATTGTCCTTTGACATATGCAGTTCAACTCTTCAAATTAGTGAAAAAGAGCAATTGATAGATTGACAGATGATTGATTAGTGATTATACTCTTCGAAATCCATTTAAGACTCAGCTTTGCCGAAAATTCTCGCTATCCGTGGAAAAATAATATTCCGTTTTATTCAAGAAAGCTATCAGATTGTTAATACAATTTGCATCAACGTATTTATGTGAAACTGGATTTAGCAAACTAGTTTCAATAAAAACTAAATACTGCTCGCGTTTAAACCCTGAAGATGATATGCGAATTGCAATTAGCAACATACATCCAAACATCGATGAGATAATTAGAAACTTTCAGCTACATACATCTCATTAAAGGGCAATTTACTGATTTTTGTGTTATACAAAAAGTATTTTCTTAAAATTATAAATAAAATTAATGAGTCAAATATGATGATGTTTTTATTCGATGAAACGAAAGAAATGTGCGAAATATACATCGTATTTGTGAGCATTTATCTCTAGGGGTCACCAAAAATTTTCTCTTTACAAAAGGGGTCGCAGTCGAAAAAAGTTTGCGCATCACTGCTCTATCCGACCAGTCAGTGGAAGTTTTATTGAAAGAAAGTTATAAATTATATTTATGGCTATTGTGAAGTTATTATTAATTGTAAAAGAATAATTAAGGTGTTGTTTATTTAAAAAACGCAAGCTAACGATGCGTTTGAAATTCTAACCTCCAAATTGTTTAATTTGATGTATAAAACAATATAGTAGCGTACGATAATAAAATATTTTGAATAGTTTGTTGTTTTGTTTTTATATGTGCGGCCCACCTCAGTTCAGTAAATAGTTTTTGGGCCCACTAACCGATTTGGGTTGGGCTTCCCTGGTCTAGATTAATTAAAACTAGTCGAAATATTTATTGCAAAATATGCAGCAGACAGATAGATAAAAAAAAAACAAATTCAATAAAATAATTTTCTAATTAATAAAGGAATAATCCTTTCAATTTTAAAAACCTAAGCCAACCTTCGAAACCCCGTTTAATGAATAGAGTTCCACAGACAAAGTAACATTTATAAGCAAAGTAAACGGAGTAGTGAAGAATAAAACAGAAGTTTCCAACTTGTAAAGGCTGGAGACCCACATTGGAAACCTGATGCATTATGGCAGCTCGCACTTTCATAATTTAACAATATTTATAAAATTATGAAAGTAGCACACAGATATCAGTATGAAATAAAATTGCATAGTTTAATTAAATCAACGGTTTACCCTTTTATGTGCTTAAAACAATTGGAAAACTCTGTTATAAAAACTGCTGCACTACTAATTATTTTACAGTTGTGTAAAAGACAAATTAAAAATAAGTACAAAACAATTACACCCCAAACAATTAGATTTTGAAGACAATCAAGAGCCAAACTGGGCCCATTTGGCCGTGAGGCCCTCCAGGCGTACCGCGGTGACGGTGGACAGATCGCAAGTACTGGGCCACCCCACTTCGCAGTGGACCCTTCGAAGAATCCGGACCGCACCTGTCGCTCCGCAGGCGCCAACATGGGGCGAACGCAATAGAGTTGGGCTGAAGAGGAGGGAGAATTGGAAAACTACTGGATGCTTAACGGACCTCTTGTCGCCGGACTTGTAAGAATACTACGCCATATCAATAGCAGGTATGCAGTAGATGTGAAGTTCTCTCGAAGAAAAACACTCGAAATGCCAGAGGCTGACTCGTTTATTAAAATAACATTACTATAAAAGAAACATTAAGAACTGTACACTACTTGGTAGCAACTTGCTACCTACAAACAAACGGTTTACAGAACGGACATTCCTTACAGGGCGGCCACGAAAGAGCATACAGGCTTGCATTTGCCGGCGGCTTAAATACAGTCTTCACTTGCTAATCTACATAACAGCCACGTGCTATCGGCAGTTTAACATGCCGCCCAGTGTAGTGGATTAGAAGAATTATCTCAACTGGTGTGGAGGTTTGACGTCACTTATTAATCTTTACCGGGAGTGATTTCTTAACCGGCGGGAAAACACCTTCCAGGTATGCAGTATGACATCAGGACTTAGTGAGGTTAGCGCGAACCACGCGAACCGAGAAGATGAGCGAAAAAGAGGGGAGGAATTAGGATTTAGCTCGTTGCACCTATAGACGGAAAACCACCAAGCCAAACAAGAAGGATTTTGAAGACAACTCCTCAACAGTCTCAGTTATTTCAATTAAAACTGACAAATGGCAAGAAGAAATAAACAATCCTAAGAGAATCTAAAATTAATAATGTAATAAAAACTTAAAGGATAATTTAGTTCGAGTATTATGAATGATCACCTGTATCAACCAATGAACGTAAGTCCACCAACATCTCTGGTAATAGTCATCTCAATAGATGATGCAAAGACAAATATGCTAGTAGAGATCTTAACTGATTTATAATGAATTGTATTCAAGAAAATAAAATAGAGCTATGAAGCATTTGATTTTTTTTTCTCAAAAAACCTTTGCGGACCATAAAATACATCTCTAGTTCGAAACCCATGATGTAAAACGAAATGAAATTTATAAAGTAATTAAAAACAATTTAGAACAATATTAGATCTACCATAATGTGTTTTCACGAGATTTATACATGAGTGCAAAATTTTAGGTCTACCTCAATTACAAAACCAGATTTTTATTTTAAAATTTTTAGAAGGCAGCAAAAAGCAAATTAAACAAAAAAATGGAGGTAAATGTAAAAGTAATAAAAGTAATGGAGGTGCAGAAGAAACAATGTGTCTTTTTAAACCAAAACCATCTTTATAGTCTTACAGTTAAAGAGATACGCACAGAAGCAACATTTACAGTTAAAGTGAAACGAAATAAAAAATAAATATAAATTAAAATTATTTAGAACAATAGTAGATATTTTAAATTGAACTATCAGAAACCTTACACACAGGTGCAAAACTTGGAAGCTCTAATTCAATTACGACTAGTGAAAATTTTTATTTAAAGATTTGTTGCAGATACGCTTGCAACAAAGTCAGTTTAAACACTTTTATAAACTGATTTACGTAAATTTTAAAAGAATAGAAGAGTTTAAATTTAAACATGCAAAAAAAATTGTAGAACATTTACTTACGAAACTCATAAATTTCCATTCAATAGAAAACCAACTCACCTAGAATGAGAAAAGAAAAATAGTTCAATTATAGCAGTGCAATATATACAAATAAATTTAAATTTCAAGTAAAAGAATATCAAATTTCCTAAAAGAATAAGTAAGTTATTAATTATACAAGTGACTATTCAATTCAATTGAAAGAGAATAATTAAATATATTTATAACAGTTCATACTTGCATATGTGATCTTTTAATGAATCAAATAAATGATTTCTACCTAATTTATACAACCAAATTTTCTACTGATTGATCTACTGTTGATCATATTACAGTTAGTAGTTGACTAAATAAAAAAATAACAACCGTTGCAATGATTATTATGTATTTTCTTGCTTAAAGGGGTTTTACACCTCGTAAAGAAAATCCGTGCATGCTGAAAGTGAGTCTGATTTGAATTATCAAAATATTTAACTTATCAGTTTCTAAATAATAAAATTATATAAAATTAGTGAGATAGTAAAGACTTATTTTATTTATCATAAAATAATGAAAATGTTTCTCTTAATTGATTTAAAAAAAT
>CM063506.1:34578808-34588808 GCA_032207245.1 Pardosa pseudoannulata
CTCTTGATCAAGCTTTCTCCTCCACGGAAAAAATGTCCTTTTTCGCAGCTGGGGCTGCCGGGGGTGGTATCTCTCGCCCCCTCCTGTTAAACCTCCCTGGAACAGGGCTTGCCCACCCTCTCTCGGGGTGTCCGTCTTCGGCCGCCGACAAAAAAAACACCAACTCGAGTATTGAGTCTAGTATTACACTGTTTATCATTATGAACAATAAAATCTTTTCATGTTTTCAATCTTTTTATAAGTTTAAGGACGATGACAGATAGCCATTATTTTTTTCAACATGATGTCCAGTTTTGTTTACAGGTTTTGTTTATCTGACTGAAAGAAATTTACAAGGAATAACTTCTATATTATTCTTGCCTTTTTTTCCTCTTATAAGTAAAAAAAATAATAATAATACAAGTGGGATAATTTTAAGTCACCGATAAAGTGTTAAAATTCAATCTAACATCCTTAAACATAAAAGAACAATAAGTTTTAAATCAAGGACGTACGCAAGAGACAAATCATCATACAATAAAACAATTATTTATAGCATAAAGTTTGACGTTTTCAGGACGTTTTATCAGGAAAAAAATCGTTTTATCGGTAGAAGTCTGTTATTTTGAAGATCTGCATTAAAAAACGAATGTATGTATGTATGTATGTATGTATATATATATATATATATGTGTGTGTGTATGTAATATAAGTAATATATCTAAATTATTACACTGAAAATATCTCTTTAAGATTGTCTTCTTACCATTCTAAGATTCTTCTCTTACCACCTCTTTCATATCTATTTTTCCAGTCGTCTAATATCTTATTTAAAGGAGTGCACGGGGATTTAAAATTCTTTCTACCCATTTTCCAAAGATAACTCTGAAATAAATGCAAATTTTATGTCCACTCGCCACATTTTCCAGCAGTTCCAGGTGAAGGGTTCACTTTTCCAATAATCTAAGTTCCTGTCTAATTTCTAATAACGATGTAAGATTCTCTCTTTTGGAAATGTTCTACGCGTCTCTCGCTGTGAGGCCCAACATCGTAATTGCAAGCGTAGTATTTTTTGTCTATGATTCCATACTCTTCTCTTGATGGAGAAAGTCCGTCACATCCGAGTGTCTTTTCTTAGATTTTAAAACATCTTAAATGAAAAGATAAGTTCCGCGTTGGACTCCATGCTTCTTTTCATGGAGGCACTACTGCTTATTGCTTAGGTATTTTCATTACCCAGTAAGCCAGGGCAACTAAAACTAATAAGGACTAACTTTATGTGACCGACAGATTAATTTCGTCGTCACATAACAAACACACACATATATATGACATGGACGAGTGCTTAAGGCATGATTTGGTTTGGTTTGGAGTGTTATGGTCTACTATTTTGCAACACGAGGGCTAATGAGACTGGGACCTACAGCTTAAAGCCGATTCCGAATGGCTAAAAACATCCATGCCTCAGTGGGATTCAAACCCACGGACTCCGGTACCGAAGGCTTGCATCCTAACCAATCGGCCATCGTTCGGTTAAGGCATGGAAGACACATTTTATTTCATATATAAAAACTTCTTTATTGTAATCCTTTTGTACATAGCTATGCCATTTAGATATCCTTTGTTCTCATAATTTGCTACGACAAGCGTGGAGGATGTTAACAGCCTGGGTTCCCGCTCAGATCTGTCTTTTTTGGCGTTGCTACCTAACAAAATTCCTAAGTCTACTTCCGCGTCAGCTCTTTTACTCTGAATAGTTCCACTCGAGAGTGTGTCTTTCTCCTATTACGTTGTCGTTATAGATTTCTAACTATTCTTAATTATAACTCGCTTAATTCTTAACAACTATTTTTAAACCTGACATATATATATATATATATATATATATATATATATATATATATATATATATATATATATATATATATATATATATATATATATATACAGTATAATTTGTAGGTGAAAATTTAAACTGTTGATTATTATAGTTATAATTATTATTTTCTTATTATTCATACAGCGGCAATAGAGCAATACGGCATTTATAATTATATAAATTATTCGAAAGCAGTAATCAAAGAAATAATCGAATATTGCATTTATTATAGTATTTGTTTCAATTTTAAATTCCTTGAACTCCGAGGACTTCAAAATTTTATATGTATGTCAAGAATGGACCACTTATCCTATTAACCACAAAAATTAAATTATTATTTTATATTTTTTTTCTTGAAGATTTATATAAGCGAGGAAAATCGAATTTTTTAAAATACATTTTTAAAAAATGTTGCAAGTCTAATTTCTCGATTCACATCCCCAAAATGGTGACTAAAATTACCCATTTGATTGGGAAATAACTTGGGCAAGTTGAATTGAAATATCATTTTGTAATCTATGCAAAAGTGCATATATCGTACAAAATATACCTTATTTTTCACGCCTTACACAATAAACGGACTTAACAAACTTTATAGACATTCCTATGCTGTGAATGGATATCACAGTTTTAGAGACTATTACTTACAACAACTCACGTCGAAAGTATTGGGATATTTATAATAGAAAAAGAAATGTATGACACTTCTTTGAATTTACAAAAAAGAAATTTTATCGTTCAGTATTCAGATGGAGAGTGTTTTGTTGGTTAAAAGAACTTTCTTCTCGCTTTAAAGAATAGTTTCTTTAAAAGCGAAATGGTCGTTTAGAGATATGGTGGTTATTTATATGTCAAAAGCATTCTTAAGAAACGGTCAATAAATGCACGGCAGAAAAATTTACGAGTTAATACCAAGTACATAAACAGTTTCACTTTTTGACTCTTTTCGTATAAACATTGCCCGATATTTTTCCTTAGTATGACTTGATGACCGTTTTAAAAAATGTATAGAGAGAATTTTATTTTCAAATCAAACATAAAAATGAAACTGATCACTTTATATAATAGTTAAAATTAACTGTTTGTGTTGAAAATTTCCATACTTATAATTTTTATCGAAGAAGCTTATCGTATTTGCAAATTTAGCAACATACAGTTCTGAATAAATATAGGCAAAAGATTGTGAAATTCTCGCGATTAAGAGAATTAGGATTATTAAGAAAAGAAATAAATAATGTAACACCCTTGGTAGTGCTGTGGGGCGTGTATAAACCAAAACGTGTGACCTGTCCGTGGGGCAGGCATTTTCGGTTGTCTCTGAGATGCATAAACAATTAATCTTCCAAAGCTTAATGGACAACACAAGAAAATTTATTTACAAGATTATAAAATTAAATGCAAGACAAATCATGGCCTTTATCTGGTTGTCTCTGAGATTAAACAAATCATATTCAGAGTCTTTATGTATCTGCAAAGCTTAATGGACCTCCACAAATAAACAAATCATATTCAGAGTCCCAGAGCCTTATATATCTGGAACCATGATCAGCTGGACGAGCGGCCTCCACAAATAAACAAATCATATTCAGAGTCCGGGAGCCTTATGTATCTGCAACCATGATAAGTTGGACGAGCGACCTCCACAAATAAACAAATCATATTCAGAGTCCCTGAGTCTTATGTATCTGCAACCATGATCAGCTGGACGAGTGGCCTCCACAAATAAAAGTCAGGTGTAGCGTTTTCTTGCTTTGTACACGAAAAAGCCTCCCTCCCACGGGAGATGTGGTTGGGTCTTAGGCTCTCGGTGGACTCTCCTCTCTCCAATCAACTAAAGGCAGACTCCCCTTTCTTTCTTCGGTGGTCAGCTTCTCGTAATCCGAAAAAGAAAGCCTACACATAGAAGATCATCCCCATTCGTTGGCGGTATCTCTAAAAACCACATGCTCCCTACTTTATTCCAACCCTGCCCCCTGCGTCCGAAGACTTTGAGCCTCGTGGCCGGCATGACTCAAATTTCCCAAAAGACGTTGGGTTGAGGAGTCAATGGGATGGATTTCCAGAAAGGGGTTCACAGCTGCAAAAACCAAATTCCTTACACATAACATAATATAAAACCCCAGAAGATGTTTAAGCAACATCATGTCGTCCTATATTAGAGTAAAAAATTATTTGTGATCAAAATGTGTTCTAGTTTATTTTTTTCAGCTAGAGCAAAATTACTCTAATCAGGGTGTTGTAACTCTTGTTTTGCTACACTAGGGGCGTATAATGAAAGCATGTGTATAATACGCAGGTGATCAGAATGACGTAGCTTTTGCTTTTGTGTATGTGTATGTCTTATGTTTTGCCGTAAAATAAAAAGGAAAAGGACATTGTGGCCTCATCATTGACCCCAGTCCGTTGCCTTCTGATAAGTAAGAGCATTTATTTAATTTAGCGAACCAGAAAACGAAATCAGAGCTCCTTTAGCAGTCTATTCACGGGGGTTTCCAACTAAGGCCTATTTTAAATTCCACGTAAGCTTTGAAACAATTTTTCAAAAGAAGGTACGAAAAATATTTTCAGTCTTTCACAAATATTTATTTTATAGTCATGAGACAACAGACAGTGGCATAAAACACATGGTTATCTCACTGTTTTAAGCAATTCAAATGATAAAATCTTTGTTTGAATTAAATTATATATTTTATTTCACACTGGAGCCTCTGATCGACACACAAAGTTTTACGAAAATTGGCCAACTATGAAAATGCGGTCCACAATTTTGCTTAATAATTTCACTATGGACCTCGAACTCTTACAAGTTGGAAACCCCTGTTCTAACATACAAGTATACCTTACTATTATAAATAATTAAGATTAATAGCTATGTTATTAGTAATTAATAATTATACAATTAATAATATAAGCCTTACTATTATCAGCTATTAGTTCTACGCATATTTTACCTAGAGCCGCGATAGCTCAGTCGGCAAAGGCAACGATAGCATAACTAAAAGATTGTGGGTTCGGAACCCGAGTCGGCCTAAGATCCTCCGAGTTCTTTAAAAGTGACTGGGGCAAGTAAAATATGTTCGTGGTCACAATGTCCTCCAAGTTCTCAATCAATACCTCTGGGGGTGGCAGGCTAAGCCTATGGGTTTTCTGCTTGGTCCCTGCTTCAAAATTACGAGGACCAACTTCAGCGAAATCGTTCTTTCACTTTACAGGTGTTCATTAAAACGAAAGGCGCACCAATTGGCCTTAATACCATGCAGGCTCAATCGCGCTTGGTTTGACCAAGTGGCATGAGAAACAACAACATTTTACCTAGTATTAATCTATGAATCACGGGGTTTATTCATATTACAACCATTAAAAGGAGGAATTAAAAGGTAAAGTGCTCATATCGGTCTGATTCGCTGGGTGTAGTTCAATAGAAACATGGTAAGTGCATGTTGTGTGATGAACCTTAAGATTTAGTGGTTATCGAAGGAAAGGTATTCTGTCTGTCCTTAAAAAAAATCGAGATCCAACGAGATTAAGTCGCAAAAAGAATTAGAAATAAATAGTAAACAGATTTTTAATAACCACAAAGACCTGCTTCTTTAGCGAAGAGACATATTTAGTTGTCTTTGCATTGAAGAAGTATCTAATTTATGGTCAGGCCATGAAACAGCCGTTTGCTGTCTATTTCTACTTAATATTGTGCCTTAACCACATTGCATTAATTCCATGTTTTCTGGTACGTATGCCTTATTTTGACACATAATGTTTGCCTTGACTACTCTAAACAGCACATCCAAGTTCAAGATACAAAGAACCCAAACTCACTTAGAACAGAAAATTAAGGATAAAAACAAGAACAAATAATATTGATGTAAAATTAAAAATAATGACGAAAAAGTAAAATAATTTTGATTTTTAACAGATAAAAATGTTATGTAATCATAAACAGATAAAAATGTTATGTACAATCATATTTCATTTTGAAAATTATACATTCGTGTTGCATATAAAACAAACACTTAACTCAATATATTACATTAAATTTGAAGAAAATGGACTATTTTTTAAAGAACAAATTACATGTTACTAATATTTAATTAGAAATTTCCTATTTAATTTATAAGTTATTAAGACGTGGCTACAAAAAATTAAACAATGCCAAAAAACGAACACATATATTGCTGTAAACAACTAAATTAGTATCACCGAGAAAAAATATGCTGTCAAAAAGAAAATAATTAAATTATACTTTAATCAAAAGTATAGTGTTCCTTATGAGATTTCAAGTTTTTGATAAACAAAAATATTTAAAACTTTTATGTAAAATACGTTATTCAGAAAACCTTAATTTACATTTTTACGACATGAAAGCAACGTACCACATCCAAATTATGCACCTTAAATGACTTAAATTAAAGTCACGTTATATTTTTCTTAAATAATGCATTAAATGCAATCAATTAATGCATACGCTTCCATAATATCACGCAAAATTATTTTTTCATTAAAGATAAATTATTAATAAATTATGGTTAAAAAATTAATCGTTTCCCGAAAGAGTAGGTTAAGTACATTCATAAAATGCTTAGAAGAGGGAAATGTTAGAAGATATATGATCATGCTTTTAAATTTAATGCATATTAATGTAAACAAAATTAATTTGCAAGATGTAGTACAAACTGGAGATATAATCTCTCTCACTCTCTCTCCATCTCCCCCTTTCTCCCTCCATCCATCTAAATCTCTCTCTCACTTCCTCCCTCCCTCCCTTCCTCCATCTCCCTCACTGTGTATATATATATATATATATATATATATATATATATATATATATATATATATATATATATATATATATATATATATATATATACATGGTTTCCGCGCACCTGGAAAGTCAGGGAAAGTCATGGAAAATCATGGATTTAGACAATGGATTAATTTTGTCATGGAAAGTCTTGATTTTTCAAGTAAAATGAGTAAAAGTCATGGAAAGTCTTGGATCCGCTAAACTACCGATTAAAAAAAATGCATCGAATTGTTTAATTCTATATTTACTTGTCATTTGGCTGAAGTTACTGAGTTTGGTATTTATGTATTATCCTATTGACCCTATTGCCAAGTAAAATTTGTTCACCAAGGAAACTCAAAACAAGAAAGCTTAATGGGTGGGTAGATGTATATTATTCTGGTTTTTTCTTAAATTGTAGATTAAAATTTTATTAAAAAAAATAATTATTTTTTAATAAAAATTAGTTACGATTTTTGCACAAAATATAAGTTTATCTCTAGGGATATTGTATATAAACATTATAGGGTTATATTTGGCTATTATTCATGGTCACCTGGATAATACGAAAGTACCCTGAATTCAAATTGGAAACATTTTGATTGAAAAATTGCTATATGATTAAACTTAGGTATGTAGATACAACAATTTATTTTTATATATATTTATTTTTATTAACACTTATAATGTAAGTTTATAGTTTTTTTATGATAAAATTCCTGTAATTTCTCTAAAAGCATATATTTTATTTGTATGTACATCAGAAGTTTTATTCATATATATTTTAACGAAAGCATTTTAAAGTCATGGAAAATGATCTGTTAAATCAGGGATAGTCATGAAAAGTCATGGATTTGAAAAATTTTATTTTGGCAAATACCCTGTATATAATTTTCCATCGTAAGGTATATTTCGTATTTAGGATGCACATGAAAAACTACAAAGATTAAAAACACTTTTACATTAGTTTTTGGTTTCTATATGTTTACAGTCTTGCAAAAGAGGTTATCTAAAATAATCAAATATAAAAGGTAAACGAAGATTCTATTCATAATTTAAAATTGCCGCTCTACTATACACAGTTTGCGCAGGATAGTTTTTGATGAAACTGCTTCCTGCAGATGCGAGTTCATTTGGGATGCTGTTGTCTTGTGTTTTTTGCCCAAATCCGCTTCAAAAATTTCCTGTCTTAATCATTCAGCTTCAACTTTTGACCACTGTTGTGCTCTTTCAATCCCTTATAAAATTTTCTGACATTACAGTCGACACAAAACATTTGAAAATACGTAGAAGGGTGGCCGTTATCGTTACTCCGGCTCCAGCAAGTCGGGTCCCAAAAATCTTGCCTCGTTCGAAATCAAAAGTCAGCCATAACGCAAATTTAACCACAGAATTATATTCCGCACCCGACTTCTATTACCGCTAGTAGCAGACTGATGTAGCACTTTCTCATCAGCTAGGTGGCACCCTTCATAGGTAGAGGGAAGTTTTGGTTTGGTTTGGTTTGGAGTGCTACGGTCTGCTTTTTGCAACTTGAGGGCTAATGAGACCGAGACTTACAGCTTAACGCCGATTCCGAACGGCTATGAACTTCTATGGCACTGTGGGATTCGAACCCACGAACTCCGGTACCGAAAGCCAGCACCCTAACCAATCGGTCATCGTTCGGCAGATAGAGGGAAGAAGCATATGAAAGGTTTCTTTTGAGTGCTTTTTTTTCAATATATATATATATATATATATATATATATATATATATATATATATATATATATATAATACGTACATACATAAACACATATGCATACAGATACAAATATATATAAGGAAAAGTATACTAGATCCGGAAACTAATGTAGATAATTTGTATAAAACCCCAAAGACGGTTTGAGAAAATTCTCAGGGATTTTCAAATCTTAAATCAAGGGCAAAAAAAACCAGCATCCCTTTGCTTTCCCATTTTAAACCTCTCATCTAAATTGACCAGTTGCTACAGTTCATGCTCTTAGAGAAGAGGTCAAACATATTATAACGGTATTGCCCTAGCGGCTAATTTAGAAAGTTCACAAACAAAAAGGAGATAGCACTGCAACCATCCATCGTGAAGTAACTTCACTCTCTCTCTTTCTCTCTCTCTCTCACGCACGCACACACACAAGCTAACAGAAGAAACCCCTTCACTAGTCTGTAAAATTAAATTAACGACAAAACATCCACAACTACCGTGTTGAAATTACTGCAGGAATTTCTAGAGCCTTAGAAATATTCGACATTTGAAAATACGATATCTTTCGGTAAACTAAAACAGAAAACAAAAATTGGGAACTATCGCGATCCAATGCCGTGAAGCAACAATCAAAACCACATTCTCGAATCCTACATGGAATTTATGAGGCGGAGTTAGTTACTCATTGCTCTGCAAAGCAACATTAAGTCCACGAAAATACTCTCAGCGACTTTACATGTACACACTCATTAACAATTACTCCGCAAGCCCCATTTATTTTCCGGTCCTGCGGAAATCACACGCATTAAACCTGTGGAAAACTATTTAAGATTTAAACTAAACGCTTTGGTGGGTAGGGAGAGGATAAATGCAGAATTAACGAATCTAGAGCGACAAGCAATCCTGTAAAACCTTATAAAGCGTTAAATGACAGTTCAATGATAGGACTATTTAATCTATCTCTAAAATAGTTTGACACTTTGGGATTTCTATAGATTCTTGTATAAAAAGAGTTAAACATTTAAAAATTTAATGTTATTGATAAAAGTCAGAAACTATTATTGAACATGATAAAACAAACATGCCAACAAACAAACATGTAAACAAACATCAGCGTGATTTGAAATTTTAACATTTTAATTACAGATTATACATAAGTACATATCTTATTGGTTTCTAAATGAAAATTAAATTTAAAATATTTACACAGTAGTAAATTGTAAAAGGTAAGGTAAAACTGATGCAATTAAATATGTATGAGTAGCTTTTCCAGCTTTAACAACTTATTATTCAGAACAGTGTTTCTTATAATAACATTGACTCAAATTAAAATATTTCCATTTTTTAATCATCAGAGATTCCAGAGTTTGCCTACTCAAATTTGACTTAAATTAAGTTTGGTTTTTACGTACAGTACTTAAAACATTTAACATGCAGCATTACCACATGAAAAGAGTAATATTCAGCATTATTTTTTGCAAAACTTTGTATTTAATTGCTGAATTATAATCTTTTAGCTGTTCAAAAGTTTTGTTATTTTCCGGAGAATTTCGAGAAGTTTCCGCAGTTGTGAAATTTTCTCATTTCTCCCGAGCTGCTACGGAGAATCCGGAGCAGAATAAGAATCAATAAATAG
>CM063506.1:34593808-34621308 GCA_032207245.1 Pardosa pseudoannulata
ATTGATTGGTGTTTTTACACATGTCTGAATAAATTGCAAGCAAGTGCCGGAAGGAAATTTAACAAACCCTTTCAATCAAATAATGTAAAGCAATCATTGTTACAAAAAAATTCTGAAACATTTAACTGCTGGTCAAATTATCAAAATGTTGTAATTTTGATGGGCGGAATTGATTGGGGTTTTTACACATGTCTGAATAAATTGCAAGCAAGTGCCGGAAGGAAATTTAACAAACCCTTTCAATCAAATAATATAAAGCGATCAAGTGTACCAACAAAACATTTAAATTAATCTTAGATTTTTTTTGTTGCTTCCATCAACTTTCTGTTTAAGGAAAATACTTTTTCTTTTTCCATTTTCAAAAAATAAAAACTTATTGCACTGTTAAGAAGAAATACATTTATTGTATTGAGATTTTTCATTGTACAGAGTGCAATCTGCAACCATAAAAGGGGGTAAAACATAACTAAATGTTATACAATTCGCTTTAAATTATTCTCGTTTGAAATTAAATAAAATATTAGAAGTAATTTATTTTACATCGTTTTCCCTAATTTAAAATTTGCCCTCGTGTTGCAAAAAAGTAGACCACAGCGCTCCAAAACAAACCAAACCCTAATTTTAAAATTACTCTTTTATCAAATATTTTTTTAAACACACACTAACGAATATCAAAGGGTTTGAATGCAAATAAAGGTATACTTACATTAAAAAACCTTTTTATCAAAGATTTTGTTTACCGATCAAATGAAGATATATCATGGCACACTGTTAGAAAAATATGCTAATGTGGCTAACTAGAGACTCGATTTTATACCCAAGTAATTGTCATAATAATACCCCAAAGAATTTTAATTATGTATAAACCAAAAACATATATTAATAAAATAACCGAACCATACATGTATTGCTCGTAAATATTACAAGTTAAAGTAATTATTTTAAGAATATTATATTACACCTTATTCACTCGAAAGCGAGCATTGATTTATTGTTCCAATAAAAAATAAATAAATAAATAAATAGAAAATTTTAACATATTCAGGAAGAAAAAAGAGTTACAACTTAGTTCTAATTAATTCATCATGGTATTCAAATATTTATAAAAGGAAATCAAATAAAGGGAATAAATAAAAGAGTAAATACTTCAAAGGAATTAAACAACTTATACCTAATTAAAAAGATTAGCAATAAAGTAAAAGGAGCCTTATGTTTAGATTGTTTACATTTTTCGACCCTTAAAGCAAAAATGCAGTGGACTCCGCTTAATGTGATCAGTTTGGGGAACCGTGATTTTGATAACAATAACCGATAGATAACAATAAACGATATGCAAAATTAGATAAATTTGCACCCCCCCCCTTTAATTCACACGTTCTAAATTTTAAAACAAAATGGAAAAACACACCTTATATTATCCTGTATTTATGTATAAGTATATTATCCTTTAAAACATAAGAATCGTATGCATAATTAAAAAAAATTTTGATCAATTGTTGACTGTCTACATTTTGTTCTAAGAACTCACTGATAAATTGTTCGTAATCATAATCAACCTGTGATAAAGATTTAAAATTTCGATCTTTTGTTTAAACGCTAAATCATTTCGCTTCTATACCGATATGCTGCATATAAGCCAGCAAGGCATAAAATCGGAATACGCTTCTTCTTAGTTCCAATAAGAATGTGCTGCCTTCTGCTTATCTAACAACCACTCACCACCAGCAGGGTGTGCGTATTTCTGAAAAATTTCAGGAACATGTAATACCCCACTCCTTTGTTCATTTTCCATTTCCCTAGATGGAAGAGGGAGAATTTTCAAAAATTCAAACAACAGCGAAGGAAAATAAAGTATGGTGTAACGTCACAGCTCTAAAATAGGTAACTTGGTAGCGTTATGGTCGAGCAAGGTTCTTCAAAGGCCTCATGAGGATGACACAACAAACACAAGCCAGATGGAAAAGAAAGAAGAATTTATTCTGGTATATACAAATATTTACATTATTTACATCATTATCGGCACGGCTCATTCATCCTCGGCCGCCGGACAACTCTCAGCGTCTTCTCCCACCAAACAACGCTTGGCCCTCGTGACGTCACTCGAAAAAACCCCACACCCCTGTCCAGTGTTGCCAACCATACGATAATTATCGTATTTGTACAATAATTATCGCAAAATTGTTAGATGCAAAATTACTGAATATTCACAATTGTACTAGTGATATTTCTTTAATGATTACATAATTATGGATAATTAGGAGAAATTGTGCATTTTACTTGTTCTCTTGCAGTTTTCACTAAAATATGGTATTTTTAGTAATTAAACCGATTATTAAATAATAATCGGTTTTATTACTGAATATTTCATATTTAAAAAAGCCCACAGTAAATAACGAATTATAACATCATTAAAAAGTATATATATATACATTATATATATATATATATATATATATATATATATATATATATATATATATATATATATATATATATAAAGTTTTTTTTCTTCTGTCAATACATAAAATGCCTGAATAGTTTTATTGAAGGCAAATAAAATAAAGAAAACTAATTAAACTTTTTATTGTATAGGAATATATTAATCCTATAACCTAAGTATATTTATAAATAGTCCAAGGCTTCAGTGAAATGTATAAAAATAAATAAATAAAAATAATTAAAAATCTCTTGATTTCATTATCATTAACCTTTTTAATGTCTTTTCCAAATTAAAAGTAAATTATATGGTTTTTTAAACAATTAATTGGCTGTAAATTGTTTAAGAACTGAATCAGTATCTATATTGAAACTTTTTATATATGGTATGAAAATGCTTAGATCAGTCAAGAAAAATATCATATGTCTGGTGTATCATTTAAAGTAAAATACGGGGGAATAGAAAAATATTTAATCAATCATATTAAAATATTTACATTTTTTGCCACCCCCCCAAAAAAGTGGGGAAAGGAGAGAAATGTATAACTAGAAAATATATCGTACAAGCGCTATCTATTACACTATTTTGAACTATTACAAAAATGTACGATAATTTATAAGCCAATGCCATAATTTTAGGACCTAGAAACCATAATTTTAACTTTGAAGGTTGGCAACACTGCCCCTGTCTGTCTTTTCTCGAGGAGAGGTTAGGGAGGAGAGAATGGAGGCATGGGGACCCCCCAGATAGCAAAGAACACGTTCGACTGACGTCAGAGCGAGCTTTGATACACAAACAAATACATATTAAAAGTTTTCCAGTAGCGTGATGCTACAATGGGTTCCTTCTGAATACATTGTGAATATTCCTTTGCCGCGATTTTAACATACAAGTGATGATAACATACAAGCGATGATTTTAACATACAAGTGAATAGAGAAAACTGGGACCAAGTGATTTCGATAACAATAAGCGATTGATAACATTAACTGAGATAACATTAAGAGGAATCCACTGCATATGGGATAGATGTTTAATATATTTAAATTATAAAAATATTAATTTTACATATTTTCTTTTGAGTGTGCAAAATCGTTAGATAGAGAAAGCGTGCGAAAATATTTTTAATGCAATAAAATAATAAATGGTGAAAAACTGTTATAATAATATAAAAATATTATAACCCTTTGGACTTCGCATAATACCATCTGCATCCGAAATGCTTTATGATACTACTTCTGAGAATTAGCTGTGCAGCTGAAATGGTAAAATTCCATGTCAGCTCGACATGAATATGAAGTTGCACAACTGCATTACTAAGAAATTATGCAAACACGACACAAGTCACAGACTGTCTCAGGCATAAATAAATAAAGGGTAACATCTAGGAAACACTCAACATTTCGTTTTCTAGTTACCTAGAAAAACAACAATAAATTGTGCAGTGTATTCCCTATCCACAAAATTCCTGGGAATGAAACAGGATGTAGTATGTCTGAAACGTCTGAGAAAGAATATCAGAAATGTGAAAGGTTTTTTATGGTAATCCTAACTTGACTATAAAAACAACCAGTAAAAACTTTAATTTTTAATTTAGGTGCATTACATTTTGCGAATTATATATCAGGTTTATGTTTATGAACAAGATTTCAATGTCGGAATAAGAAGAAAATTAATTCAAAATAGAATTTCCAACTATAAACATACAACTTTCAGAAAAATGATCATATATAATTTTCATGTGAAAAAGAATGAAATTCAAATAAGTTTTAAATTTCTCTTAACCCTTAATATGACAAGATGTTTTTTCAAATATCGATTAAAAATATATTTAAATAAATAATATTAACAATAATAATAATATTAATAATTAATAATAATAATATATAATATATATTATATATTATCGATAAAAATATATATTTATTATAAAGATTTTATTTATTTGATTGTTCGATGTAGCCGACTTAGCCAAATTAAGGGTTAAATGAAAAACGAAGCAAATATTTTACAGGTTTAGAGTTGAAATACAATTTTACACATATATATGTTTTAGTATAAATTATCCCCAAATCAGAATTATATAACAAGAAAACTATTTCATGCTCATCTAAGTTACCCGAGAAAAAAAAATTGAAAAATTGAAAAATAGGAAATTTGTAAAGCTATATAGAACTAGCATATAGCCCGTCATATGACGGGATCAGTAAAATTTTTAATTTTCCAGAATTGTAAACTACCCTATGAGGCAGGTAAAAAAAAAGGGTTTTTTTTTGGCTGAGAATTATCTTGCAGCAAAAAATAATCGTTGATAGAATTTTAAATTATCACATACGTACCTAATCTATTATTTAAGAGAAATATAAAAGAAAATTAATTACGTAATATATAAGTTCAGTGATAAAACGTGTGAAAATAATGCAGACGATATTTAAATAATTTAAAATAAGAAATGATTAAATGGGATGGTTAAAGGAATGACGTCATAATGATAGAAAAATGTTTTTTTCATCTATTTATTCTATAATAAATTGATAAATTTAATCGCCTGCTCTTAATCGGGGGAAAATGGGGCTTGAAATAATCGCATTAAACTCTCGAAAAGGGGGAAGGAGTGAATTTCAATATTTTTGCTGTGATATGAAGCTTATTTATACCAATTTATTTTAGAATCAGATCGATAGTTAAGGAGAAAATAAACTTTACTTGCTTTAAATTTTGCTAACCCTAACTCATTAAGAATTCAATATGGAGCCTATTTCCATTCCAGGTCCAACCGCTTCAAAAATTCGTGGACAGACGGACAGATAACTTAGGCTATTATTATATAGGGGACTAGACTTGTGAACTGTTACTATTATGTTATTGTTATTGTTGTGTAGCTAGTTGTAAGTTAAATTTTAAGATAAAAGTTAACTTAGGTGGGAGAATGTCAAATCGTCTGTTAAAATTGATGTTCTACCCACATATTATCTTTATTTTATTTTTTCTCTGTAAGTTGCGAGTGGCAACGAATGATTTTGTTTAGTGAAAACATGGCTGTTCTTTCGTATGCGAGAAAAATGGCTCTTGAGTTGCTTTTGTGCTTTAATATGTTAATATTATTTACGCCATAAATTCTTCTATGTGACATTTTCTGTGCATTTAAAGATTTCGCATACGTAAATATAATAAAAAGTGTTTTATATTAAAAGGGCGTCTGTTTTGAGCAATTAATTAACGCCATTGAGAACATTCTTCAGTATCACATTTCTGATTTCGAAACCCAAACAGGACAGTGATTATTTGGTGGTATGTATGAATGGTATCGAAAATGATAAATTTAATCGCCTGCTTTTAACGGGGGGAGAATAAGGCTTGAAATAATAGTATTAAACGCTAAAAAAAGGGGGGGGGGCTTAGATTTTGAACTCGCTTTGAATTTTGCTAACCCTAACTCATAAAAAATTCAATATGGATGCCTGTATCCGTTCCAGGTACAACCGCTTCAAAAATTTACCGACAGACACCTTAGGCTATTATTATATAGGGGATAGTGAAAAACTTGGAGGCCGCATGCGATTTCGGTGAGTTTTTTGAACGGTCTTCATAAAATCTACCTGTTGTTTTAATATTTAATTATATTATGGCATTTTGAATATTAATAATTTTAAATACAGAAAAGATTCAATTCAAATAAGTTTTAAATTTGTCTTAAATGGAAGACGAACCAAATATTTTACAAGTTTAGAGTTGTCATACAATTTTACACATATGTATGCTTTACTATAAATTACTCATAAATAATAATTATATTAATAAAAAAAACTATTTCATGCTCATGTAAGTTACTTGAGAAAAAAATTTAAAAATTGCAAAATAGAAAAATTTTAAAGTTATATAACATTGGTGAAAAACGTGGAGGTCTCATGCGATCTCAATGGGTTTTTTTAGCGGTCTACATAAAATCTAGATGTTGTATTGATATTTAATTACTTTATGACAGTTTGAAAATTAATAAACTTAAATACAGAAACGATTCTATTCAAATAAGTCTTAAATTTGTCTTAAATGGAAGACGAACCAAATATTTTACAAGTTTAGAGTTGCCATACAATTTTATACATATGTATGTTTTAGTATAAATTACTCTCAACTGATAATTATATAATAAAACAACTATTTCATGCTCATTTAAGTTACGTGAGAAAACAAATTGCAAAATAGAAAATTTGTAAAGCTGTATAGAACTGATGAAAAACGTGGAGACTTCATGCGATCTCGGTGGGTTTTTTAAGCCGCCTTCATAAAATGTAGTTATTTTATTAATATTTAATAAAATTATGACAGTTTGATAATTAATAAACTTAAATACAGAAACAATTAAATTCAAAAAAGTTTTAAATTTGTCTTAAATGAGAGACGAATCAAATATTTTACAATCTAGAGTTGCCATACAAATTTATACATATGTATGCTTTAGTATAAATTACTCCCAAATCAAAATTATATAATAAAAAAAACTATTTCTCACTCATCTAAGTTACGTGAGAAAAAAAAATTAAAAAATTGCAAAATAGAAAATTTGTAAAGCTGTATAACATTGGTGAAAACCGTGAGAACCGTTTGCGATCTCAGTGGTTTTTTTTGAGCAGTCATCATAAAATCTACCTTTTGTATTAATATTTAATTATATCATGACAGTTTGAAAATTAATAAATTTAAATACAGAAACGATTAAATTCAAATAAGTTTTAAATTTGTCTTAAATGAAAGACTAATCAAATATTTTACAAGTTTAGAGTTGCTATAATATTTTATACATATCTATGTTTTAGTATAAATTACTCCCAAATCAGAATTATATAATAAAAAAAAAACTATTTCCCGCTCATCTAAGTTACGTGAGAAAAAAAAATTAAAAATTGCAAAATAGAAAATTTGTAAAACTGTATAACACTGGTGAAAACCGTAAAAGCCGTTTGCGATCTCAGTGTTTCTTTTGAGTGGTCTTCATAAAATCTAGATGATGTATTAATATTTAGTTATATTATGATAGTTTGAAAATTAATAAACTTAAATACAGAAACTATTAAATTCAAATAAGTTTTAAATTTGTCTTAAATGGAAGACGAACCAAATATTTTACAAGTTTAGAGTTGCCATACAATTTTATACATATGTATTTTTTAGTATAAATTACTCCCAAATCAGAATAATATAATAAAAAATCTATTGTACGCTCATCTAAGTTACGTGAGAAAAAAAAATTTAAAAATTGCAAAATAGAAAAAATGTAAAGCTGTATAGCACTGAGGAAAAACGTGGAGACCTCATGCGATCTCAGAGGGATTTTTGAGCGGTCTTCATAAAATCTAGATGTTGTATTAATATTTAATTATATTATGACACTTTGAAAATTATAAAACTTACATACAGAAACGGATGGCAAGTTTCAGTAATTGCTGGTGATTGTTACTTCAAGAGAAACAATCAAAACAAATATAAACAAATACAAATATCCCACTAGATTAAATTTTCTATTGGATTTTAAAATTATTTTTCTTAATAATGAAATAAATTTACTTAAAATATTTCTACTTCATTGTATTTATTTATAGTAATACTTAAATATGTAGTAGTTTTTTTTAAATATTTAAATATTAATGTTGTAACGTATTAACCTTATGGGCATATAAAAATATTTTATACTGTAATTTTTATGTTACATAAATTACTTAATGTATTTTTGTATTATTTCTATATAATTTGATCATACTATACAAAACTATAAAAACTTCACAAAAGTTGTTAATGTATATCAACGTGTGCGGCCTGTTTGATACTGTTAATTTAAATGTCGCCTGTAATGGTAGAAATTATTCCCACTTTGATGTATAGTAATGTGTACTAGATAAATAGAAGACATTATTTCGAGTAAATAACAAAAGAAAATATCATAGCAAAGATATTAGTAACAATAATGATGAGAGACAGGGAGAATATTCTTTAGATAAGATCCTAAAACATGTGATAAACAGAAAAATAACAGGTCAAACAAACACACATTTCTTATCTAGACTCCATATACGTATATCATATTGAAAAAAAAGGAAATTAGTTTTACATTTTTTTTTAATAGATAAGCCATTAACACATGGTGTGCGGGTACATTTCGCCGTGGAATTGTACCGGGAGCGGGCTTTTTGCGAGTAAATTTAGTTATTCAGTTAAATCTCAATAGATGGAATATTATTTAATTTCTTAACCAACTTTTCGTATTTTATATTGAAATATATAAACAAATATATAAATAGACAAATAAACAAATATTTATATATATATATATATATATATATACACACATAAATACAAATATATAATATATATATATATATATATATATATATATATATATATATATATATAATATTTTCGAAAGGATAAATGAAAAGTTAATTTTAAATCTAAATTGATTTTTTTTAATAAATTTACATCATTCGGTGGTTTCGCATCGACTGATGTAAAAACTAGTTTTTATTTGTCTAAATTTTTTCAGAATCTATGTAGTAGACAAGAACATTCGGCTTCGTTTTCTTGTAAATACCATTATTTTTGTACCCAGAAAGAAACCATGTTGTTACACTAACCCGTACTAGTACGTGACCCGCGCTCAAGTATCAATAGTCAGAAAACGTACTGACCTGCGCTCAAGTATCAATCGTCAGAAAACGTACTAGTAAGTGTTCAGCATACAATGTGTTAAGGGATGAAAAGCATTTAAAATATAAAGAGTAAATATCGACTCTTGTAATACTTCTAAATCTACTGCTCTATATTTTTAAAATGAGAAATGATACGAAAATTAAAGCTGATCTCTTTAAATGCACCCTACCTCAGTCTCAAAATATCGGATACACAGTGGAAGATTGTAAAGGAGAAGTGAAACAAAATCAATCTTGATGTTTTGAGAAATGCTCAGTTATTTTGGAAATCAAGATGTAATATGATAAGCGGCTATCAGACTAAACATATTAAAAAATAAAATTCTATTATTTGTGTATATATATGTAATATATCAAAATTATATAACTTTAATATTTCCTTAAAAACCTCCTCTCTCCCATTCTAATTCTTTAAAATCTTTTTCTCAGCTCCTAAATGTCTTAATCAAAGGAGCGTCCTCGACTTGAAATTTTTTCGATACATTTCCCAAAGCCTTCTGTCATGTAGATGTAAATTTTCTGTCTATTCAACACGTTTTCCAGCTGTCGACGGCAAATGGCTCCACGTTTTCCCCCATCTTAACAGTTTAAATTCACTGAGTAAGTTATTTCTTGTCCCTTGGGAAAATTCTTTCTGTCTTCGCTCTTGGTACACCACTATTCGAGCATTATGAATGTTGCGTCTTTCTTTTGTCTGTCGTTGACTAGTAAAGATGTCCGTTTTAGCAGCTCTAAAACAAAGTTTTAATTAGACTTGTGCCGGTCTCTTTCAATGGCCCCACTGCATCATTATTACTGCTAGTTGATTAGGTTTCTCCTTGCCCAGTATCCCAGGTAAGTAAAAACAATAGGGGCTACACAGTTATTGAGAGTAGATATATTATATTATTACTACACAATTATTGTGAGTAGAGTTTTTTCGGATGATGGTCTTTTCGGATTTGAATCCCGCTACTGGCATGGATTTTCGTAGTCGTTCGAAATCGAAATAAGTAATAGGTTCCGATCTCAACAACTCTTGTGTAGACCGTAGCACTGCACACCTAACCTAATTTAACTGATTAGTCAAAACAAAATGTACTTTACATAGTAAATTAGTTCTTTAAATTCTAGTAAGTTAATGTAATTCTTTTGTCGAGTAGCATTTTTATAGTCTATAGTATTCTTTTTGTACTAGCATATAGCCCGTCATATAACGGGATCAGTAAAATTTTTAATTTTCCAGAATTGTTAAGCATCCTATGAGGCAAGTAAAAAATGGTTTGTTTTTTGGCTGAGAATTATCTGGTACACGCTCAATAATTTGTTTATCTTCATACTCATCTAAAGTCTACCGATACTGTGAATGCAGTTTAGAATCACTTTGAAATCATTTACAGAGATAATTCAAAGTTTTCTTAGCTAAGTAGAATTTATTGTTAAGTTCTTCCCAATTTTTTGCCACAGTAATTAATGGGAGTAAAGGAATGAAAATTATCATTTCCACTACACCCTGGAGGTAGACAGAATTTGTTGTCAATACCGGTGATAAAATATTCATTACAACAAAAAATAATCGATGATTAAAATCAAAATTATCACATATGTACGTAATCTATTATTTAAGCCAAATATAAAAGAAAATTATTTACGTCATATCTAAGTTCAGTGATAAAACGTATGAAAATAATGCAGACGATATTTAAATAATTTAATATAAGAAATGATTAAATGAAATGGTTAATGGAATGACGTCATAATGCTAAAAAAATGTTATTTTTAACTACTTGTTATGTGATAAATTGACAAACCCTAGACTATACCCTAGAGACTATATACAGGGTATCTGCCAAAATAAAATTTTTCAAATCCATGACTTTTTATGACTTTCAATGATTTAGCAGATCATTTTCCATGACTTTAAAAAGCTTTCATTAAAGTATATATGAATAAAACTTCTGATGTACATACAAAAAAATATATGCTTTTAGAGAAATTACAGGAATTTTATCATAAAAAAACTATAAACTTACTTTATAAGTCTTAATAAACTCACATACATAAAGATAAATTGCCGTATCTACATATCTAAGTTTAATCATATAGTAATTTTTCAATCAAAATGTTTCCAATTTGAATTCAGGGTACTTTGGTATTATCCAGGTGACCATTGATAATAGCCAAATATAACGCTATAATGTTTATATACAATATCCCTAGAGATAAACTTATATTTTGTGCAAAAATCTTAATTTTTATTAAAAAATATTAATTATTATATTAATAAAATTGTAATCTACAATTTAAGAAAAAACCAGAATAATATACATTTACCCACCCATTAAGCTTTCTTGCTTTGAGTTTCCTTGGTGAACAAATTTTACTTGGTAATAGGGTCAATAGGATAATATATAAATACCAAACTCAGTAACTTCAGCCAAATGACAAGTAAAAATAGAATTAAACAATTCAACGCATTTTTTTAATCGGTAGTTTAGCGGATCCATGACTTTCCATGACTTTTACTCATTTTAATTGAAAAATCAAGACAAAATTAATCCATTGTCTAAATCCATGATTTTCCATGACTTTCTAGTTGCGCGGAAACCATGTATATACTATTAAATAAATAATTCAGTAGCATCATAAGCTATGACACCAGAATTCGTGTAATACCAAATCAATTTACTAACAATATAATAGTTTGAAAGGAAAATAAAAATCACGTCAATTGAATCAATGAGCATCAAAACTATTTCAGTATATCAAAACTTTTTTTCATTAACGTCACGATGCTGGTGATATCTATCACTTATGGGGAGCGGTGGGTGAAACTTGCTGAGTTAAAAAAAAATGGTTGCTCTCACAAAGACCCAGGAAGAAATATCGAGAAAAATTTAATATTTTTCATATAAAGGTTTCCCCGTCTCAGCTTTTTTTTTCTTTTAACGCACCACCCCTCCCTATCAATACGCAACCGCCTTGCCGTCGCCAAGATATTGACAAGTTGGGGGAAGGAGATGCCGTCTGCGGAAGTGAGAAAAAGAAAAGAAGCGAGAAAACCGACGAATTCAGTCAAAAACCTGAATCCAACTGATTACACACAGAAACGGACAAGCATGCCTACCGGTAGAATTAACCTTTTCTCTATAGAATACAGTTCGATTCGAAAATAACAAGGGGATTTCTTAATTTCACGATATCCACACAGCATCTTTCCCTGAAGAGACGTTGGATATAATCTTTCATTTTGTGTTTCCTTTATTTATTTACCACTCGGATAAAAGCCTCTTAAGCTTTTAGATCTACTTTTTACTGTCTTATGCGCATAGAATCTCTTTTAAGCCAAGCTTTGATATAAAGTTTGATTATCACCGTTGGCGATTTTCCAGTAGCGATTTTTTTAGGATAACATTGCCACCATTTTTTAATCTACTAATGTTTGTTCACTGCATTAACGACCATTGCATAGTTTTCACACTTATCCGATTTATACATACTCATACATGCCAACTACTCCGGAAAATGAAAAGATTTGATAACTCGGGAAACTTCTCAGATTTCTCTGGAAAATAACAAAACTTTTGAACAGCTAAAACATTACGATTCAGCCATTAACTGCAAAGTTCTGCATAGCATAATGCTGAATATTACTATTTTCACACAGTAATGCTGCATGTTAAAAGTTTTCAGTACTGTGTGGAAAAACCAAACTGAATTTAGTCCAAATTCGATTAGACAAACTCTAGAATCCCTAATGTAGAAAAATGCAAATATTTTAATCAAGGTAAATGTAACGAGAAAAACATTTCTGAAAAATAAGTTGTTAAAGCTAATAAAGCTACTCATAAATTTTTAAAAGCATGAATTTTAGTTTACTTTTTACAATTTACTGTGTAAATACTTTAATTTTAATTTAGAAAACAATAAGATATGTACTTATGTGTAATCTGTTATTAGCATGTTAAAATTTCAAACCACGCTATTGCTCCGGACATAAGTGCTTGAATGTTGGCATGTCTGCATACTTTCATCCGTTTTGATCAAAAATGGACTTTTTACAGGATATTACTGCCAAGTACTAGTATTTTTCTCCAGCTTCGTTATATAGAGAAAAATGAATGTATATGAAATCTGCTCCATAAATTCCAAGGGAAGTGTTATTTCAAAAGCAACTATACTTAAATTTTACTAACAAAAGATTACTAATAAAAGATGACTATATATATTAAAGCTGTTTAATCAAAGTGAAATGCTTCTACATTAAGCTTAACATAGATTTAAGTTTAGCATATATTGAAATAGTGGGGGTTTCGATATATAGAGAAATTAATGTATATGACATCTGTTCCATAAATTCCAAGGGAAGTGTTATTTCAAAAGCAACTATACTTATATTTTACTAACAAAAGATTACTAATAAAAGATGACTATATATAGCAAAGCTGTTCAATCAAAATGAACTGCTTTTAGATTAAGCTTACATAGATTTAAGTGTAGCATATATTGCATTGGGAGGGAATAAATTTTAATTAGATCAAAATTATTTTACTATGAATAAAATTTCAAAAATACACACTCCTCTCTCTCTGTCTCTCTCACGTATACATACATAAATACCATGTGAAAATCATTCACAAACACCAGTTCTTTTTAAACGGAGAAAACATCTAGTAACTGTAACATACCGTAAACAATCATCAACGGTTATACGAATTTATTTACATTTTATTTACAAATAAACAAAAAAGCTGTACATCGATACACAACTGACTGAGTCATATCTAACAACTCAAATAAGCGATAACAACAATGTCGGTTAAATAAACTAATTTGATCACCGTGACAAAAAAGTCCCAGATAAAAGAAAATGCTTGTTTTATGTCGTATTTGCAATTATTTTCCCTTTGACTTTTTCTAGAGTATGTCGTCCAATCATTACTCTGGATCTAAAGAACAGTAAATGTATTTTCTCCATTTATATATGAAAACATTAAATAATTTTATTTTCTCTCAGAACACATAGATTTCATATGAACAATTAAGTAACACATCTGGAAATTAAATTAGGAACTAAGCAATATACTAGCAGAATATCCAGGGTTGAAGTACAGACATTACTTGACATTATACATTTTAGAATAATAAAGAACACAATTATATTTCTTAAATTTAATATTTTCAAACTTTTAGAATAATAAAAGGAAATAAGAAATTCATACAGTTTCATATTAAAAGCCCGTCATTATATTTTGATTATAATACTATATAAAAATGCTCTCTCTCTCTCTCTCTCTCTCTCTCTCTCTCTCTCTCTCTCTCTCTCTATATATATATATATATATATATATATATATATATATATATATAATATATATATATATATATATACATATATATATATATATATATATATATATATATATATATATATATATATATATATATATATATATATGTATATATATATATATATATATATATATATATATATATATATATATATATATATATATTATAGAACATCATTGACAATATACATTTCAAATTAAGAAAAAATTAGATATATTAAGTATAATATTTTCAAACTTTCGGGATAATAAAAGAAATTAAAAAACATACGCAGTTCCAGATAAAAAATCAGAGATTATCTTTTGAATAAGACACTACAAAAAAAAAAAAAAAAAACTCAAAAAATTGAAACTTTTTATGGTAATTCTTTATAACATCTTGCTAATAACTGATAAAGATAATGGATTGAACTAAAAATAGAAGAAAATCAATCTAATGATACGGTAATAAAAATTACTGAACTGGATTAAAAAAAATGTCCTAATTACACGCCATCTGTTTATCGCTGAAAATCTTTTAAACGAGATGTTTACTTTCTATTATCATTTAATCTTGGTGCAGTGGTGAAATCAATTTTGTTTCTGAAAATTCCTAGAATTTGTCTATTAAGAGGAAACTTTCATAACGTTTGAAAACTTAACTTTTTAAAAGGTAGAGGATTTTTAAAAATTATCTGAAACGTGCGCGCTTGCTTGAATTGCTCATAAACTCAACATTTGATCCGAGAATTTTTATCCAAGAGTAGCATGTGATTAATATAAAGATTTAATAAGTAGTCGTGGCCTATATGTAATCCCAAGAACAGATGGCTTATTTCCGTTCAAATAAATCCTTTATTCCCTTCTTAAAATAATCGTTACGGACAAAACATGGAAATATGGCGCTTTCACCATTTCCATTTGCACAGATAAATTAGCGTGCAGAGTTGTTACCTAATTGTAATACAGATAAGGAGAGAGTCATTTTTCAGAGATCTTAACACATTTTATGCGGGACACATACTAGTACGTTTTCTGACGATTGATATTTGAGCACGGGACACGTACTAGTATGTTTTCTGATGATTGATACTTGAGCGCGGGACACGTACTAGTGCGGGTTAGTTTTACAACATGGTTTGTTTGTGGGTACAAAATAATGGTATATACAGGAAAACGAAGCTGAATGTTCTTGTCTACTACATAGATTGTGTAAAAATTTAGACAAATAAAAACTAGTTTTTACACAAGTCGATGAGTAACCACAGAACGGGAAGGTTGATTAAAAAATCAATTTAGATTTAAAATTGATACTTTTTATTTATCCTTGCAAAATTAATATTATACATATGTATATTTATATATATAAAATTGTATTTATATATATACTTGTTTATTTGTCTATTCATATATTTGTTTATATATTTCAATGTAAAATACGAAAAGTGGGTTAAAAAATTAAATAATTTTCGATCTGTTGATATTTAACTGAAGAACTAAATTTATGCACAAAACGCCTGCTCCCTGTACAATTCCGCTGCGAAATGTACCCGCACAGAATGTGTTAACTAAACTCACTTTACCGACTTCACAATTTTACATCTACTTTGGACATCTGCGACAGCCATAGGCTATATTATTTACTTGGAATTTATTCGTGTGATGTCTTTCGCTTCCGAATTTTTTTTTCTTTCAAATGTAACTGAAAAATTACTTTTTATTTCGGTATTTGAGGTCGCATTAGCTTTAAGTATTATGTGTGTGTGTGTGTGTGTGTGTGTGTATATATATATATATATATATATATATATATATAATATATATATATATATATATATATATATATGTATATTCATATATAATCATTGCTGAGCCGGACTCCAAATTAAGCTTAATAATTAGAACTACATTGCTTAAAATAACTTTAATCCACATTTTGCTTTAACAAAATCTCTATTAGAGCTCATAACAACTATACGTAATATATATATATTTCGAACTTTAAAAAAATCTTTATGTTGCCGTTTGACTAACAACAAAATAAAATAATCATATTAACTATTATTTAAAAGTTTTGCATAAATTCAAGCTATAACATCATTCAATTCAAAATCACTGAGATAAAATCAGATTTCTATTTAATAAAATAATTTTTAACAGACATATTTCTTGTAAAAAGCGAATTCGAAATACATTTTAGATAATTTTCAAAATAAATATCAGAACATACAATAAATATCATTTTTGTATATAAGAATAATGGCTGTTTTATAACTCAGCATTTTATGCACTTTAATAGGGCAATTTAATGCAGCATGAGACATCTAAACTCAGGAAAAATTTGACTTGAAGGGTAGAATATTATATTATATATTATTTGTCTTTTGGCTATTACAGACAAACAAACAAACGGGGAAGGTAATTAACGTAGATAGTGTTACTATTTGAAATTGCCTTAAAGTGTTGAAAACCGATTTTAGACGTGTTTATAACAACGATCACATTTTACTGCAGAGTGGCATTTTTGGTTTCATGCACATGTAAACAAAGTTAGCCACCAAAATACATCTGGCAGGTTTAGATGCAATTAACTCAACATCATGAGAAACTATTATTCAGTGTTACCGAAAATTTGTGAGGCAATTGCCTACACCCTTTCCCTAGATACCCATAATTTTTTTTAAAAAATAAATTAAAAAATTAAGAATGTTTAGCAGTTATATATATTGTACAATTAAAAATATGGTTTTAATAATTTGATTTTAAAATGAAAAAAAAAATTTTAACTGCTATGCATAGAGAAAATAATAAGAAAGACTTATATGAAAGACTAACGGCCCATACGAATTTGAGGATCTTCTAAACTTCGATTTTTCAAATAATTTTGAATATTTTTAAAATGAAAAATGTATACAAGGAAATGAGAGAGCTTTATGATTCAATATTTGATGAAAAAAAAAAACAGGATTAATAAAGTAAAATCCTCATAGCGTACACGTATATGATTTCACAAAGTGGAAAATTAATGATTTTATTTTCCCATAACTCAAACATCCGCGATAACGTTTTAAAACTTTTCAGATTGATTCTTTCGCTCGTTTTCACAGTAAATGGTGGCATTTATTGGCGACTATTTTGCATCTTAGACAGACCATTAAAATAACTATATTTTCCGGTTCTTCCAAATCATTTAAACGACCACAAGGACATTTTTGGGAGTTTACAAAAGATTGAAATGAATTCATTCATTTCAAATAATTGCTGCATCCGCTACGACGAGCATAATGTAATCGTTTCTCTATAGAAAAATCAGTTTCGGAAATTTTCACAGATAAATGAATTTTACGCGTAAATAAACAAATAAATAAAATGCCAAACGATAAAAATTTTTTTTTGACAGAATTTGTCTTACTTTTGTATGTTTTCGTGTGTACTAATACGAAGAAAAAAAAGGTTTTATCATCCAAGATTATTTTCTCACTTAACTAAAATATTAAAAAAAAAATACCCACCAAATTCATGTCTCTTATTTCTAAACATAAAATTCAGTTTAATTACTTAGTTTGAGAATGCCTTATTCTAAGTTGGTCAATTTTTAAAGTATTTCTGTCAAAAGTTCTCTTATATATCAAAAGAAAATTTGAGAGAGCGTTTGTTAACATAAAAAAAACTACTGTTCGATTCAGATTTTAACCGTAATTGATTTTAATTAACCTTTTACACGCCAAAGTTACCATATGGCAACAAACAATTTAAAGTGTTGTAGTTAATGTAACTTGGATGAGTCAAGCACGTGGGCCAGACGCTATTTATATTTAAGGCGAAGGGGGTGCGCTTTCCGTTTGAAGGGTCCTTGCAATTTAGAAGTAGAAAACAAGTAGAAAACCCTCATATTTAGCTTGACATTATATGAGGTATTGTTTTGGAACTTGGATAACGTTGCGACCACGACCCTATTTTACAAGCCCCAGCTGCCCTTAATGAACACAATGTATCTTTGATTGACTCGAGCCTCGATCTCACAACTCTCCGTTTACGAGATAGCTGCCTATACCTACAGAGTAACAGCTGTTCACAATTTAAAGTAGTTTCATTAGTAGCATTATAAAAGTTTTATTTACAAAGACATATTTGATATTTTATAAAATAATTAAATTCATGTAATAAATTCTTAAGTCAACGGAAATTCATTGAAAAACATCTAATTTGTAATACTTTTCATATAACATTGCTTAAAAAATTCTAAAATAAAAAAATCTAATTTATTTGAATAACGCATACTGATACTATAAACTTTCACTTTAATAATAAAAAAGTAGGTATGAAAAAGAAAAATGAAAAAAAAAAATTAATAAGCTTTTTAGGGAACTAATTCTAAGTTTTTATATAGGAATGCGTCGTATATCCCTGTACACAATTAAGCCCATAGATATTTATTTAATCTCGCGTAATACGGTAATGTGTCTAAATGGAAACATGCCATAAATCCCTTCACTACATTTTTTTTATAATTGTATCTAAATGTAATTTTAATGAATAAATATTACTTCTTGAACTTTTATCATAACGTGACATTTAAAAAAATTAAGAAGCAAGTTTGGATACTATCAAGCAGGATATTTTCACTGTATATTTCTATAGTAGCCAATATGGTAGAAAAGTTTGAACAGTTAGGAAGCCTGATGAACTTGAAAATGTATTTCTTAAACAATCAATCCGAACTATACGATACATTCATACGTATGTAAATGCAGACGTCAAAAGTAAACTAGTCATAACTAGTTCAGGTATGGTAAAGAAATATGTTAATTTTTAAAATTAAAGCGTTCTGGTACATTCAACAGGCGTGACACTGAAACTGGACCAAAATCATTCAGGCAGATTCAAAATAAATGTATCCGATAAAATCTGATTCATAAAATTTATCGTGATTACAATACATCTTTTACTTAATACAAGGAATAAAAAATTATTTTTAAATTATGCAACATAAATAAAAGAAAGAGTCTAGTCCAATTTTAAGGACCAGTAGCATTCTTGGGGACTTTTGAAAGAATCGCCGATATGCCACGATTGTAACCACGATTTAGTAATTTATTAACAAGTTGTATGCAGGCCACGTACTAGTACGTTTTCTGATAATTGATACTTGAGAGCGGGACACAGACGAGTACGTTTTCTGGCGATTTATATTGCATGGCGATTTATATTCATATGGCGATTGAGCACAAATCACGTACTAATGCGGGTTAGTTGACAACATGGTTTGTTTGTGGGTCAAAAATAACGGTATATACAGGAAAACGAAGTCGAGTGTTCTTGTCTACTACATGGATAATTGAAAAATTTAGACAAATAAAACCTAGATTTTACATCAGTCGATGTGGAACCACAGAACGGGATGGTTAATTTAAAAAAATCAATTTAGATTTAAAATTAACTTTTTATTTATCCATGCGAAAATGATATTTGTATGTATGTATGTATGTATGTTGTATGTATGTATGTATGTATGTATGTATGTATATATATATATTTATATATATTATTTGTTTATTTGTCTATGTATATATTTGTTTATATATTTCAATATAAAATACGAGAAGTTTGTTAAAAATTAAATAATTTTCGATCTATTGAGATTTAACTGAATAACTAAATTTACGAGCAAAACGGCAGCTCCTGGTACAATTCCGCAACGAAATGTACCCGCACACAATGTGTTTCGAAACAACTGTGGTAAATCTTGTGAATAAAAATAAAAATTTCCACGTCTAATAATAATAACAGAACTTGATAACGTTAAGATATCACATCAATAAGGTAACAAAATAACAGATAATATAATTAAATACCTTCAAAACAAATAAAATGTTTAAAAATGCCAAACGATGGCTGAATGGGCAAGGCGCTGCTCTTTGGTACCAGAGTTCGTAGGTTCGAATCCCACTCCTGGCATGTATGATCTTAGCCATTCAAAATCGGCTTTAAAAGATTTCGGCGTCATTAATACTCATGTACGAAATATGTAAACCGAAGAGCTCCGGAAACCAACCAACCATTATTTGCATCATAAAATATAATAAAACATTTCACTCTAATTCTAAGGATCTGTCATTATTGAATAAATTTCCTGCTACATTTAAAACTCTTTATTGTTTCAAATTTGTATTTGATCTTATTTTCCAATCATTAGCCCTTATAAAATCACTCCCAAAATTTACAATGTACATTTATTTCCACAAAATTATTAGCAGGTATAATACAACGGTAGATATAGCAAAAGGCTTTCATAATTCCTATTTACCAGAAGCAATATTACAATCACAGAGGGATTATTTACTCTCTTTTCCAATTTTCAATTTATTTTATTCGAGTGAACTGAAAGAATTCTTAAGCTACAAGTTATTCGGGAGCTTAGAATGCCTGTTGTTGAGTTTGATTGTCTTCGGTGATAGTGATTTCTTTTTCAGTGTCGAGCTCACATTTGTTTGTTTTTATGATTCCTTTTATCGGGAAAAAATATTTCCTCATAAAAAGATCCAGCTGCTAAAGGAGCATTGATTTTACTACTGGTTAAAGAAAAAGCTGATATCATTCGAACAAATACAATGAATGAAAAAATAATACCGTAATTTTACTTAAAAATCATTTCAAATCCTCGACAGAGTATTTTATTTGGCTTAATCCAAGTTTAGGGAGACTACTAAATATTTTGCGATAGTGGCCATATTTCTGAGAATCCTTAAATTATGGAACGATGGCAGAATGGTTAGGGTGCTGGCCTTCGGAGCCGGAGTTCGAATCCCACTTTGGCATGGATGTTCGTAGCCGTTCGGAATCGGCTTTAAGCAGTAGGTCCCGGTCTCATTAGCCCTCGTGTTGCAAAAAGTGGACCGTAGCACTCCAAATCAAACCAAACCAAACCTTACAATTAGGCTAGAGTGAATTGATTTATTATTTTTTAATGGTTGAATTAGTAGTCGGTTGGTTGGTTAGTATTTGGAACACATCGGTTTACTTTTTCGCTACACGAATGCTACTGAGACCGGGACCACATTTTAAAGCCGATTTTGAATGACTACGAACATAAATGCTAGCAGTGGGATTCTAACCTTCGAACTGGTACCAAAGAGCAGTGCCTTCTCTATTCGAAATCTTTTGGCTTCTTGAAATATAATTTTATTTGCTTATAATATTAAAAATTGCTTATAACTTATAATATTATTAAATACTTTAAAAAAGTATTTAATAATATTATAAGCAATTTTTTTAATCTTACTAAAGTGATCTCTTAATGATATCATGATATTATTATTAGATTTGGCTTATTTATTCATATACACAAGATTTCAGGCAATTATTTCTTAATAATTTACGTAATCGTGTTTAAAAACTGACAATAACAAATCTTGGTGTTAATTTGGCTATCTTTTCAAAAGTCGCCAGGAAGATAACGACCAGTCTTTAATACTGCACTCAACTCTTCATTTATTTTTAAATTGCATTCATTAGTATGAGTATTTTATTTGGCTTAATCCAAGTTTAGGGAGACTACTAAATATTTTGTGATAGGGGCCATATTTCTGAGAATCCTTGCAATTATGCCAGAGTGAATTGATTTATTATTTTTTAATGGTTGAATTAGTAGTTGGCTGGTTGGTTAGTATTTGGAGAGCATCTGTTTACTTTTTCGCTACACGAATAGTACTGAGACTGAGACCTACCTTTTAAAGCCGATTTTGAATGACTACGAACATAAATGCTAGCAGTGAAATTCTAACCTTCGAACTGGTACCAAAGAACAGTGCCTTCTCTATTCGTCATCGTTTGGCTTCTTGAAATATAATTTTATTTGTTTTTAAAGTATTTAATATTATAAGCAAATTTTTTTAATCTTACTAACGTGATATCTTAACGATATGTTATTATTATTAGATTTGGATTGTTTATTCATATACAGAAGATTTTCAACAATTATTTCTTAATAAATTACGTAATCGTGTTTACAAACTGAGAATAACAAATCTTGGTGTTAATTTGGCTATCTTTTCAAAAGTCGCCAGGAAGATAACGACCAGTCTTTAATACTGCACTCAACTCTTCATTTATTTTTAAATTGCATTCATTAGTATGAGTATTTTATTTGGCTTAATCCAAGTTTAGGGAGACTACTAAATATTTTGCGACAGTGGCCATATTTCAGAGAATCCTTACAATTATGCTGGAGTGAATTGATTTATTATTTTTTAATGGTTGAATTAGTAGTTGGTTGGTTGGTTAGTATTTGGAGCGCATCGGTTTACTTTTTCGCTACACGAATACTACTGAGACCGGGACCTACCTTTTAAAGCCGATTTTGAATGACTACGAACATAAATGCTAGCAGTGAAATTCTAACCTTCGAACTGGTACCAAAGAACAGTGCCTTCTCTATTCGCCATCGTTTGGCTTCTTGAAATATAATTTTATTTGTTTTTAAAGTATTTAATATTATAAGCAAATTTTTTTAATCTTACTAAAGTGATCTCTTAACGATATCATGATATTATTATTAGATTTGGCTTGTTTATTCATATACACAAGATTTCCCGCAATTATTTCTTAATAATTTACGTAATTGTGTTTAAAAACTGACAATAACAAATCTTGGTGTTAATTTGGCTATCTTTTCAAAAGTCGCCAGGAAGATAACGACCAGTCTTTAATACTGCACTCAACTCTTCATTTATTTTTAAATTGCATTCATTAGTATGAGTATTTTATTTGGCTTAATCCAAGTTTAGGGAGACTACTAAATATTTTGCGACAGTGGCCATATTTCAGAGAATCCTTACAATTATGCTGGAGTGAATTGATTTATTATTTTTTAATGGTTGAATTAGTAGTTGGTTGGTTGGTTAGTATTTGGAGCGCATCGGTTTACTTTTTCGCTACACGAATACTACTGAGACCGGGACCTACCTTTTAAAGCCGATTTTGAATGACTACGAACATAAATGCTAGCAATGGGATTCTAACCTTCGAACTGGTACCAAAGAACAGTACCTTCTCTATTCGCCATCGTTTGGCTTCTTGAAATATAATTTTATTTGTTTTTAAAGTATTTAATAATATTATAAACAATTTTTTTAATCTTACTAAAGATCTCTTAACGATATCATGATATTATTATTAGATTTGGCTTGTTTATTCATACACACAAGATTTCCCGCAATTATTTCTTAATAATTTACGTAATCGTGTTTAAAAACTGACAATAACAAATCTTGGTGTTAATTTGGCTATCTTTTCAAAAGTCGGCAGGAAGACAACGACTAGTCTTTAATACTGCACTCAACTCTTTCTTTATTTTTAAATTGCATTCATTAGTATTTTCCTAATAACGAAAACCAGCTTTGGGGTACTATAAAAAATACGTAACCAGTATTTTATACTATATAGTTTATATATACAATGAAATAATACGCTTTCTGCCCTGTTATGGGGAGTAGATCAAGGTCAAGGTAATTGGGTTTAAGGGAGTACCTAGCAAAGTGTAAGGTCTTGACTTTAACCTCCGAATATAAGCAGATCAAAACATAAATTTAGGCCTCTAGGCAAAAAGTAATCCAAACAAGAATTTAATACACTCCAGCTCACAAGGAAGCGAGGAGGTGAGAACGTTCTCATAAAAAATGATGAGTAAACAACGCGTTGCTAATTAGGGGATAATTAGACTGGAACCTTGACAATGACCATTCGGTATGGTTAACAGCAATACATAGATTCAACAACATGAAGCTCAGAAAATATATAAAATAGGTAGTACAATAATAAAAAATTGAGACATTAAAAAGTTGCAACTTGGCACGGCAAATAAAAATAAACAAAAAGTGACAACACTAACAAAAAGATATATTTTTGGTTTTTATAAAATTTTAAAATTTTTATTAAGCATTTTTTCAGTTTTTTTTATTTTTATAAACATAAAACAAGACAATACATTACGTAAGCAAAAAAATATACGAAAGCAAAGTAGCGGAATGATACGATACCCAAAATATTGGAAAATGAAAAAAATTAAAATAAAATAACCCAAAAAATAAAGAAAACGGTACTTCACCATTAAAAAATAGCAAATAACAATTAATTAGGCAACAAAACATAAAAACTTAATTCTAGAAAAATTTACAGGTTGTGGTAGTCGCCGGGGACAGAACCATCAACCTCAGGATTGAGAGCAAATGAACGGACACGCTAGGGGAGTAGAGTGACCTCCCTCCATGTTTAAGGTAGGCAATGCTCGTACATAGCGCTACTAACTTTTTTTCCCCCTTTTTAGATTCTGACACATCACTGTTCATTGTAGAAGTATATGTTCTTTGTACAAAATCGTTTTAATTTGCACATCTTGAATGCAGCTTATCTCTTTAAACAACATAGTATCTATACTGATTTGATTGTAGCCAAATCTTACATCTGCTTGATGGATATTTGTTTGCAGGATAATCATCAATCTGGATAGGTACAGCTCGAATAATTATGTTAAACCGTAATAGTGCCAGTTAGAATGCCAGTACTTACTCTGAAAACCGCACAATAATATAGTCCGTTAAATTATTAAATAAAAAGTTAGTTACAAAATTACATTATTTAAATAGAGTCTCTGACTAGAGTATAACATTTATTGATGTATAAATACTACACAATGGTTCGGTGTCGTGTTGATTATATTCGGAACTGAGAGGATAATGTTTGCAGGTAACAAAAATATGTGATGGTTAATTAACTAAAGACAAAACTTAAATTATTATTATAAATCATTAAAAGGTTTAAAAATAATTTCTATAGGTTTGATAACCCATATAGCATCGTAAATCATAGAGTAGCACCGCACGTTATGTAAAATGTACTAAGCAATAAAAAATGACCAGGTACACATAACTCGCGATAAAAGGTTAGTTAAATTTCAACTGCTATGAACATACTATTAAACAACTGCTGGGATGGGGTATAAGGCGATTTCACGCAGTAGGGCACATCTCAACTTATGACAATTCTGGCTTTAGTTTAAACGGAAGGGCAGTTTATTGTTTGTCTATTGGCTGTTGTAAACATGAAAATGCATGAAAATGCAGGAAGGGCATTATAGTAGTTCGTGACGTTGCGACAAATTGCTCTATAGGAGACTATTTGTGTAAAAATAAGATTAAATTATCTCCAGTTCTTTGATTTAATAACCTTTTATCTAAATAAATTCTTTGTCATTTTATTAATAAAAAGTAATCCTCGTAGAAAAAAAATCGATTCTTTTTTTATATAAGTTTTCCCCAGAAAAGAAAAGGTAACTTTTCTCTTTGCTTAAAAATGTAGAATTTGTTACGAAAAAAAATTTCAAATCAGAAACAGCTGAAATTTTTAAAGAAACATGGAGAACACAAAGAAATGCAATGCTTAAAATATAAAAATAATTACTTTTGGGCTCTCAAATAATCCCACAACGGTAGCGACGCGGTATACTAGACTGCGATTTTTAAAATAACAGGTTAGTTTTAAAGATGGCTTTAGAAATAAAACTTGGTAATGTAAAACCAAAAAGGGAAAAGTCATTTATGATTTTGATGGGTAGAAACACTTACAGGTTGAGGTCGTGGAATCTGTGAGACCGAAATAGCAGTTAATGGTTAAACATAAATGATCAGGCGTAATAAAAATGTTAACTTTTAAAGTCATTCCACCTGACTAGATTAGAAAATGACATTTACAGAGCGTGTCTCGAAGTTTATGCAATATAATTACAAGGAGAGTAAAAAACTTGAAACATGAATTACAAACAATAGCACAAAAATATCATAATTTAATTTCTGTGTCCGTCACATTCTATATATGGTAAAAATTCCGAAAAAATGTACTTGAGCTGGAGCTGCGATAGCTCAGTCGGCAAAGGCATCAATCTAATAAACAGAGGGATGCGAGTTTGAGGCTCTAGCCGGCCAAAGATACAGCGTGTTCGAGTGGGGCACATAAAATAGGTTCGTAGTGGTAATGTCTTCCAAGTTCCAAAATAATACGTATGGAGGGGGCAGGACCAACCTGAGACGGGGGGGTCTTATGCTTGGTCTCTACTTCTAAATTTCGAGGGCCCACTTTCTTTGTATTGTTCTAGGGAGTAATGTTGGCCGTCTACATGCTTCTCACACAATTATATGGCCAATAAATATCTGCGGCTTGGTAGTAGTGAATGCTATAAAAGCAAATTCTTCCGCATTGGAAATAATAATAATAATTTTATTTGAGATTATCATATTATTATAATTCACTGTTAACTTTTAATTTCTTACTGAATTTATAAGAACTTGTTTGCATAAATAAATACTTTAGAATTTTATATGATGCATAACCTATAAAGCTTTGAAAAATCATCGAAATCCCCTATATAATAATAGCCGAAGTTATCTGTCCGTCTGTCCTCAAATTTACGAAGCGGCTGGACCTGGAATTTATAGAGGCGTCCATATTGGATTCTTGATGCGTTAGGCTTAGCAAAATTCAAAGCTACTAAAGTTTATCTTCTCCTAAACTATTGATCCAATTCTAAAATTAATTGTTTTAAATATTCTTCATATAACAGCGAAATATACTGTCGTCTTTAAAACTTTCGAAATCCACCCCTTTCGAGCGTCTAATGCTAGTATTTCAAGCTCTATTTTCCCCGGTTAAGTACAGGCGATTAAATTCATCAATTTATCACATTATTAGTAGATGAAATGATTTTTTTTCTAGTATTATGACGTCATATCTTTAACCAGCTCATTGAATAACTTCATATTTTAAATTATTTAAATATTGTCTGCATCATTTTCATACGTTTTATCACTGAACTTAGATATTACGTAAATAATTTTCTTTTATATTTGGGTTAAATAAAAGATTAGATACATATGTGATAATTTTAAATTTATTCCTCGTTTATTTTTTGTCGCAATAAAAATTTTATCACCGGTATAAACAACAAATTCTGTCTACCTCTAGGGTGTAGTGGAAATGATAATTTCATTCCTTTACTGG
>CM063506.1:34626308-34628808 GCA_032207245.1 Pardosa pseudoannulata
AATCTTTTTAAATGGTCTTAATTTTAATATATAATATCTTTTGTAATTAGAAGTGACATTTAATAAGCAATAGAAATAGTAGTGCAATTAAACAAAATATTACACTAACAAGTTCATGAGATTTAACATGCTTATACAGTATAATAAGAATGTTTGAATTTTAGAAATGAACCATGTACCGAGCAATGAATAAGTTTAAAGACATTAACATAAAATTTGTTGATTTTACAATGCATCTAATGAACTGTTGTGCCCGATCTTCATCTATAGAAATATTATTTTCAAAGTTTGGAGTAATCTAAAGTAAATTACGAAATCATTTAAATTTAGAGACAACTACAAAACTTGTTACTTGTAACCGTTTTTTGAATTCAACATAAATTACATATAAAACAGCTTGTATAAAAAAATAAGTAAAACATTTTTTTTGTATCTTGGTGTTATGTTATATTTGTTTTTTTGCTGGTGTTATTTATATTATGACATTTTTAACAAATGTGACTTGCCTTTATCATATGCTACTAAACTGGGTTCGAATAGTATTAAATATATTGAAAAGTGAATTTCAGTGGTCAAAACTGGTCAAATTTGATATTGACCAGGACTGTTGAAACCACTGGTATAAACCCTCATGGTTAAAACCGATACAACCCTGTTCAGGATATAGTTTCACTTGAACGAGAAACGACTAAGATTGAATTAACCTCAAGTAGATCCACAGAATTAAGAAGCAGAAACTCCTAGGCTTGGCCTGTCATCTCGTATCGTTTGAGACCTTCAAGGGCATAGCAATCAGAAACCTATTACACCTGCCCCAGCAGCCATTAATGAACAAAACGGGTTTTTTGTCGGCACGAGCATTGATCCCACTGTCTTCCGGTTACGAGATCACTGATTTTACTGACTGGGCTCTTCAGAACTGTGTACTCGGTATATACTTAGTACTCAGTCAATTAGAAAATTACTCGATACTCGGCAGAATTTTAATTCGGTATTAATAGTCATATTTAATTATGTCAGAAGTGGTAAGAATGTAATATTTTTTAGCATTATTTGATTAATAAAAATTTAATAACAAATCTGTAAAAACGATTAACCAGTATATAAAAATAAAGACTACGTAATAAGAAAAATAATATACAATATACATATATCATTTTAAGTTTACAAATAGATAAATTTGGAGTAGTTTTATAAAAATTCTTAAAGATAATAAAATTTTTAATAATACGAGGGTTGGGACTTTTATAGTGGCAACACTGCTGTCAAAACGCTACGCAACAAAACCAAAGAATGTCGCCTATACCACACATAAGCTACATAACTACCTTACCTCTCAGCAAAAAGACTCGTCCTTCTTAAGTCATACAAATGCGGTGTAACCCAAAGACCTGATACTTGCATTAGTTTGCGTCTAAAGTAAGTGTTGTTAGGATGTTTTCAAAACAAGAATAACGAAAATGGCAAAAAATTCACTGTGCCAAAGTACATCACGACAATGTCATCTAGGGCTTCAAGAGGCGTGCGGGAAATCTGCATTGCCTTACAGAACTGTATAAAGATATGTAAAAGCCTTCAATGAAGAAAGCCAAAATGTGGTAGACAATCAGAAGTGCATGTTGTTGCCGCACTAATGGACAGTGATCGATGCCAAATGATTCGTGAGCTGGTCCAAAAGTCAGTATTACACATACGACTGTGCTGCATATTGTGAAGGAACGCCTGAGCATGCGAAAAATTCTGTAATTTCTGCAGAACGCCCCTATCATTCTGCATGACAATGTTCAGTCACATAAGCACAAGCTATGATTGATTTCTTCGATCGAAGACTCTGGGAAGTGCTTTACCATCCAACATACTCCCCAGATCTAAGCCCTTGTGACTTAATTCGTATGATGAAGAAACCACTTCGTGGCATTCGCTTCAGAACTGTTCCAGAGATTCTTGCGGCAATAGACCGGTCCATTCGAACTATCAACAGAACAGGCGCTGCTACAGGTGTTCTGCGACTTCCACATTAGATGGGGTTATACACAATGCTGACGACTATATAGAAGGACTGTAAAACACGGTGACGTGAATCATTTTTGTATTCCATGTAAATAAATAGTTGCCACTATTAAAGTTTCAACCATTGTATTAAGGCATGTAGTACACAAGAAAATAAAATGGATAGAAACTATAAAGATAATCCATTTTTTAATAAATTTAAAAGCGATATACTATTTTGTATTTAATAAAAATAATAATGAAGTAAAGTTAGGAAATGTGAAAATTTTACATTACTCAATCTTTTAAAGCAATTGTCACACTGGCAAACAAACATAAAAACAAACAAAAAATAGAAATTATTAGATAGGAAATATCAGAAAGAAATGGAACGAAGAATCATTTTTAATTACATATTGGTTAACCCTTTAAAGGTCACCTATATATAAACTCTTTGGAATTTAATGAAATTAGTTCATAAATATTACCTATGAACCTTATAAATGCAAAA
>CM063506.1:34633808-34671308 GCA_032207245.1 Pardosa pseudoannulata
ATAAATGTATTTAATATACAAAAAATAGGTAACTATGCAATATATTCAATAATATTTCTCTAATACATTTTTTACACTTAATATTCTTTCATTTCCTAAGTTTAAATGGAGATTATACGAGTGGGAATACATTAATTTATCATTCCATTCTTTTACGCATTTGCTCGAAACGTCTAATCAGCAATTTTACCATCAGCTGATATTATTAGTCACGTTTTTCTTCTTAGCGTTAACTTACATAAAAATGTGCTGTATAAGAACTGTTCCTTTTCGAAGTAATTCTAATACATTTTCTTTACTTTCCATGCACATTAAGATAGGGCTTTATTTTTTATTCATGATGTAATTTTCTTCAGAAGTAAAATTCCAGGTAGAATTTAGGAATAAAAAATAAAGCACCATTAAATTACGGGTATATTATTAGAATTTTAAGGCTAAGAAAAAAATTAGTAATTCAAAAATAAAATGGTTAAAAACGTCAATAATAAAATCTAAAAAAATTGCGAAAATAAATTTCTCTCTGTACTATGATATATTCATAGTTCATATGCTATTAACACTAGATTTACGGACCGAGAATATTTGACTCATTAAAAATTTGATCATTATATATATATATATATATATATATATATATATATATATATATATATATATATATATCAGTGGCGTGCGGTAGGTTTTCATGTAGGGTGTGCAGAGAACATGGATTTTCCAATAAATCTTTAATTATTGAGATATCTGAGTTCTCCATTCTGTAACGGGTTATTTATTATGAATATAAATTTAAAGATTAAAATAAATAAAATATTTACCATTTTATTATAATTGCACGCTGGCACAACAGAGCGAACTGTTTCTTGTTCGGTCAGTGGATTAAATTATGTTTATTAATTGTTTTTAAAATTTAAAAATCATATATTCTGCAAAAAACACCTTGGCATTTTTTAAAAACAAAACCAGGGATACAGTACATAATATAAATTATATACTGTCTGTAAGACACAATGAATGGTAAAATTTAGACTGTTCTGCTAAAATTCATTTCTTTAAAACAAAACAACTTTGTTTTTCAGCTAATTATTTCAATAAATGCAGTGCATCACCGAAATTATTTTACCACACTAAAACATTTCACTTTATGTTGATGAATACTTCTTTTATATTTCCATGACAGCAAAATATTACAATATATAAATTTAAACATTATGCGTCTGCAAAATCGTATGGCTAGTTAATCAGTTAAAAAACAAAAACAAAAGTTCCCGCTTTAATACAACGATTAATAAACCGTACCTTCGGATGATTCTGAATGCCAAGTGCAGGAAAAAATAGCTGCACTTGCCTCAGTGCCATAGTATGCTGTTCTTCTCCGGTAGCCCATACATATACAGCATGATTTTCAATTTAGTGCGCAGTGCGTACACATCAGAACATCCTATGATCGTTTGCGAGCTACGTGGTGCAGCACCTAGTACCGCACGCACTGCGGGAATACAAGCAAGCAAATCAACATAATATTTAAATATATTATAATTAATATTTATTATATACCATATAAAGATAGGTAGACATAGGTGCAGAAAATTATTGTCCCTCATAATTTTGCCAGGGTGTGCAGAGCACACCCTGCACATATGGACCACAAGCCTCTGATATATATATATATATATATATATATATATATATATATATATATATATATATATAACTTTAATATCACTTTCAAAAAACATACGTTGGTTTTTAGTTAAGTAATAAAATATATGTAAACTCATTCCTCTTCCCCGCAGACCCCTTCATTTCGCATTATCAAATGTAGTATAACTATTTTCACGGTTGTGAACCCAATTTGACTTGTACAATGTATATGAAAATAAATAAATATAGTAAGTAAATCTAGTAAAAGGCTCGAAAGGTACATTATATATTATTTTTCTTATGATAAAGAAAAATAATATATAATGTACGTATATAGTTTACAATTAATAGATAAATTTGGAATAGTTTTATAAAGATTCTTAACGATAACGAAATTTTAAATAATATGAAGGCATGTAGTACACAAGAAAATAAATATAAAGAAACTATAAAGACAATCCATTTTTTATTAAAATTAAATGTGATATAGTTCTTCATAATTAATAAAAATAAGAATGAAGTAAAGTTAGGAAATCTGAAACTTTTACATTACTCTAATCCTTTAAAGGAATTGTCAAAAAGGAAAACAAAAAAACATCAACAATAGAAATTTATAAGATAGGAAATATCAGAAAAAATGAATTGAAGAATAATTTTTAATTTCATTTTAGTTAACTGTACTTTTTACAACTGATGTTCTGTTATTTTTTCTAGTACATATTTCTTATAACACTAGATTTACGGACCGAGCCAATTTGACTCATTAAAAATTTGATCTCTCTCTGTATGTATGTATGTATGTATGTATGTATGTATGTATGTATGTATGTATATATATATATATATATATATATATATATATATATATATATATATATATATATATTTTAAAAACATACGTTGGTTTTTAGTTAAGTAATAAAATATATGTAAACTTTCATTCCTCTTCCCCGCAAACCCCTTCATTTCGCATTTTCAAATGAGGTATACCTATTTTCACGGTTGTGAGCCAATTTGACTCATAGAATGGTTTAACAGTTAATCACATAACATGAAATTTATTAATTCTATCAGGCCTGGGCATCAGTCAAGATTTTATATTCCAATTGGCTGAAGAACTAAAAGTAAATACACGGAAAAAGTCGAGAACACTTCCATTCCAATGACAGAAATTCATGCTAATGACGCACGGAAGAATTGTCAAGTTCAACAACCATGCAAAAGAACAGATGTAGAAACCATTCTGCTAAATGCAATAGAAATGTTTGAGGAAAATGTGTTTCAAAAATAGATTTTATAGGTAAAAATGTTTTCCATGAATTTTTTTTATTATAAACATTTTATTTAAATTAATTTGGAACTATTTTCATTGCAAAAAAAAACTTCAATTTTCTTGTATGAGTCCAATTGGCTCACTTCAGAAAAATAGGTATAAGATCAACATCCGTAAATCTAGTGTTAACATTACAAATTCTTTTTTTATTAGACAACTACATAGAAATTAAGCAATTAACACATCAAAGGCAGATGAATATATAAATATAAGAACTTGTGTAAGGATTTGGCGTAACACAATAAAAAATTTTAAAAACTTTCCTCGCATAGCCTAGAAAAAGATGCCCCATAAAAAAAGCAAACTAAAAATACGAAATATAAAATGAAGGCATTATATAAATGAATAATAATTTATTCATATCACTGTACTAGTTAAAATCTGTCACACTGATTTTAAGCCTCAGTTGCAGAAATTGTCAGAATGTGAAAATTATTTTTAAAGTGAAAAAAATAATTAGAGGGAATTTTTTTTATTCAAAATAACAAGTAAAATTCTTTTATAAATTTTAATACAAAAGTAGTGTTTTTGAATATATTGTACCATTGTAAACAATTCTGAGACTTCCTGGAACCGTTTACGAAAAAAAAATATGAATGCAATTTTTCTCAAGTTTTGCCGGGAAAAATATAATACTGTGTTAAAAAAGTCAGTAATAACGGAAGTATTAACAAATATAGTTCCACAGTTATTTTCGAATAATCTTCTTAACTTCATTTAATTATGTATAATGAAAAAAATTATATTATTTTAAAACAGAGTTAATAAAAATATAGATTTTTATAAAGGATTTTTTTTTTGGAGGAATGTTTAATTTTTTTTTTACAAATTAATTTATTTAAGCTATAATCAATTTTTTATGATTAATTTAATATTATTTACATATGACAAATTATATATTAAATAAGTGAAATAGGATTTTTTTTTTTTAATTTTCCATCAAGAAACTCTTTTAAATCGTTTACATTTTTATTTCTTATTTAAGAATATAAAACTATTTATTTATTAAATCAATTTTTAAATCAGTAGTAGTTAAATAAACACAAAAAGAAATAGACGAAAGCACATTTATTGAGTTGATAACAAAAAAATTTGAAACATCAACAAAAATATTACTTCCTTCTCTTTTTCTGAACGATTTACATGAATTTTAGAATATTAAAAAATAACAAAAACACGAGTTTCGATGCATTTTATTTTGCAGAATACTTATAAGTGTTGATTGAAATAAACGAAAAGTGGTGAAAAGTGGAATATTTCAGCCAAGATTGGATCTGGAAAATGTGGGGAAAAAATGCTTTTTTTCCGAAAATTAAGAAAAAAAATAGTTAGCCATTTGAATATTTAGACAAAATCCATTTAATAAGAAAGTATGAAATTTTTTCATTTTTAGATAACTAAATATTAGAATTTAAAAGAATTAATTCGTGGTATTTTTTAAACTTGTCCTTTTTTCCAATCCCCTGTTCAATTGAATATTTGCTGCATTTATTAGTTTTAGTTTACCATATTCTATACTGTATTTAATTTGATTTCTGAAAGCCCAGTTAACTAAATATTAGTATTTGAAAGTAAAATTACTTCGTAGTATTTGGGAATCTAATCCTGTTTTCTAACCCCTCATTCAACTGAATTTTTACTACATTTATTAGTTTTAGTTAACCATATTTCATGCCTTATTTCATTTCATATCGTAGAGCTTAGATAACTAAATATTAATATTTAAAAGTAGAATTAATTCATGGTATTATGGTATCTTATCCTTTTCAAGTTCTTCATTCAACTGAATGCTAACTACATTTATTAGTTTTAGTTAACTTTATATCCTACCATATTTCATTTTATTTCTGAGAGCCTCGATAACTAAATATTAGTATTTAAAAGTAGAATTAATTCATAGTATTTTGGAATAATCCTTTCGCGTCTCTCATTCAATTGAATGTTTACTACATTTCTTAGTTTTAGTTAACCTTATATCGTACCATATTCCATTTTATTTCCGAGAGCCTCGATAACTAAATATTAGTATTTAAAAGTAGAATTAATTAGTGGTGTTTGGTATCTTATCCTTTTCAAGTCTCTTATTTAATTGAATACTTACTACATTTATAAGTTTTATTTAACCTTATATCATACCATATTTAATTTTATTTCTGAGAGCCTCGATAACTAAATTTAGTATTTAAAAGTTTTTTAGAATTTAAAAGTAGAATTAATTCGTGGTATTTTGGAATCATCCTTTTCAAGTCTCTCATTCCATTGAATGCTTACTACATTTATTAATTTTATTTATCCTTATATCATACTATATTTCATTTTACTTCCGAGAGCCTCGATAACTAAATATTAGTATTTAAAAGTAAAATTAATTCGTGGTATTTTGGAATCATTCTTTTCAAATCTCTCATTTAATTGAATGCTTACTACATTTATTAGTTAAACTTATACTAAATTTCATTTTATTTCCGAGAGCCTCGATAACTAAATATTAGTATTTAAAAGTAGAATTAATTCGTGGTGTTTGGTATCTTATCCAAGTCTCTCATTTAATTGAATGCTTACTACATTTAAAAGTTTCAGTTAACCTTATATCATACCATATTTAATTTTATTTCTGAGCGCCTGGATAACTAAATGTAATATTTAAAAGTTTTTTAGTATTTAAAAGTAGAATTAATTCGTCGTATTTTGGTATCTTAACCTTTTCAAGTCTCTCATTTAATTGAATGCTTACTACATTTATTAGTTTTAGTTAACTTTATATCCTACCATATTTCATTTTATTTCCGAGAGCCTCGATAACTAAATATTAGTATTTAAAAGTAGAAATTATTCGTGATATTTTGGAATCATCCTTTTCAAATCTCTCATTTAATTGAATGCTTACTACATTAGTTAAACTTATATTGTACCAAATTTCATTTTATTTCTTAGAGCCTCGATAACTAAATATTAGTATTTAAAAGTAGCATTAATTCGTGGTGTATAGCATCTTATCCTTTTCAAGTCTCTCATTTAATTGAATGCTTACTACATTTATTAGTTTTAGTTAACCTACCATTTATTTTTTTCTGAGCGCCTGGATATATGATTTAAAATGTATTCGTAAAAATTTTTATCTATAAAGAATGTAAAAAAATATTTAAAAAACAGAGATTTTGTAATACTGCCAAAAATTTTCTTTTCCTTTACTTTCTTATCAATAAAATTCCAAATAAAATAACTTTCCTAATCAATAACTTTTAAAACTAAATTAGTATTTAAAAGTAAAAAAAAGTGGTTTAAGTAAACTTCTGATTTATCCTTTTTGAGTTTACTACATAGAAACTTTTTATTTTATTAAAGAAAACTAAAATTTATATTAATTTAAGAAGAAAAACGAGCATCTTATTCAAGACAAAATAGAGTAAAATAAAAAAAAATTCGAGAACACTTAAAGAATAAGTAAATACACTTCAGCGAAAAAATAATTCTTTAAAAATAACATATTTAAGAGAAAACTACACTTTTCCTTCATTTTAAAATTGAGTGCATCGAAATAACAGTAAATCGTTTTGGAATTAAAAGAAAAATCGAATCGTGTGTCACACGATTTTAAATTATTTCAAGCTTAGAAGAAATTAAAAAAAAAACAGATTAAAGTTAGACAAAACCATTAAAAAATTTTCTAGATATTTTAAAAACAAGTAAAAACGCAGAAAAATTAATCGTCTGACATTTGAAGAACTGTTAATTTTATTTATTTATCTACATATTTATCTATGAAAAAAATTTGTTTTAAACGGTGTATTAAACTTACTAATAGTTATTCATCATTTTAATGAAACGCGTACTACTTAAGTAAACTTTACGAATACGTTTATCGCATTTTAAAATTTTACTGTTTATGTATATTATAATGTTAAACTACATGATATACCATAAAAAGTAAAACATTTATTTTATTAACAGTGTTCATACTCATTCGGAAGGGTAAAAAAGAAGTTCTTGCTGATACGAGATATAGAAATACAGGTTTAGTTATTAGAATTCCGTACATATTTCATTTTAAAGAATTTTTGAGTATTTCAATAACTGATTCAGTAATACCAAAGCAAACATTCTGAATACACTCATTACATTTTCAAATCTTACTGTTTGTGCGCATTATAATGTGAACTGATAATATAAAAAACAAAAATAATTAAAGATTTATATTATGAAGTAGGTTACCCATTAATATTGATTAGAATAAAGTTTGTTATAACTATAAAATAAAAATAGGGACTGTATTTGCAATGAACAGTGATGATAGAAAATAGATTGTCTTTTACTATCAAACAGCTTTGGTATAAATACTATTATAAAAATGCGTGATAATAATTATGCATCAGAGAAAAAAAAAGGGAACAATAAAAAGGCACTTTCACATAAAAAAATGTAGTTGCAAAGCCTATTTTTCAATATTAAAAAAAGGGAGATTTTTAAAGCATTTTCAAGCTCCACATGAACCTTGCACTAAACGCAGACAATTTATGTGCGATGGACTTAGCTCTCTAGACGGGATTCTATTTCATTCAGAAAACAGACTTCATCTCACAGAGACAACTAAGCTTCATGCGGGATTTCAACCGTGCCTTCCAGTGTGGCAGGCGAATACACTAGCCATTCTGTAAACCGGGCAACAAGTTTTCTTTTAAGACTAAATAGTGTCTATACATAATTACACACGTAAAATTAGTTCAACTTTTGTGTAAAGAATAATGGGACGATGTTCTACTGGAACACTATACAACACGTCAATATTAAATCGTTTATTGGCTATTTTATTACAGGAGTCCTATATAGACGTTCAACTTTACTTTCCTATATGAAGACAACACATATCTACATCAAGCCTAAATCAGCAATTGATACTATAGACCATCCAATTGTAAGTATGAATGTACCCGTTCCTCACTCTCATGGTGCATAGTCTAAAGGCCCCTCCACACTATGGTCTACTGCAAGCCATTACCACCATCTGGAAGGGGTATGGCTTTCCGTGGTCAATGGTGGAAGACGATAAAATAGCCTTAGCGTGCGATGGCTTTGGAGGCGGTTTTTCTCCAAAGATCAAAGGCAGCCAGATGTGCAACTAAAGTGCGCAGTAGACCCTACGGACGAATCTACGCACTCGGCTCATTTAGTGGCCCAGCGTGTGGATGCAAACCGTGAACCATCGATCAAGGTCACCATCAGGAAGTGGGAAACAATTGGCCATAGTGTGGAGGCTACATTAACCCTCTAAGCGGTTTGCACGTACAATTCCGCCGGCTGTCACAGACAATTTTCGACCTCCAAAAACGTTCCGAAAATAGATGTATTGTATATTTCTAACAGTGCTTTTCCCCATGGAGTTTTGAGGTAAGAGGGTCAGGTCGATTGCTTATTAACTGCACCCCTCTTTGACTGACATTTATTGAGGGATGCACCCCTACTCTCTGAGGAACAAAGACGCTGATAATTTCTCATGGCTTTGTAAATCTCTATTTCGAAGTATTTCATTTGCGGTAACAGATATATCTCTAATTGCACCACTGAAATATCTTGGATGACTTTAGTAAAAATATATAAATAATTCTCTTAAAAATATTTTTATTCGTACTTCTAGAATACATTATTTCTTATGTGATGATCTTCGAGACTTGATGAGCTTTAAGTGTATTAAAATTAACAATCAATAATGTCTATTTATATATCTATTTATAACCGGAAGTAGAGGGACAATAACGAGGATGGGGCAAAGGGTGAAGTAAAAAAATCATAGAACACTTTGGTCACTGACACAATAAAACTGTAGCGAATTTTTGGAGACTTTTCTCCCCTGTGTGTTCCACTCGGATGGTTAAACATCCGTTTGATTACACTGTTATTTCATTTATATGTAAAAATATGCATGCTAACCACAACTCTAGGACGAAGGAATAACAGTATTCTTCGCTCGCATTGTATCTAAATAAAAACTTCTATTTTGTCTGTTAAAAGAAAGAGATGAATTTCAAATTTAAAAATTGACCGCGATAATTTTCAGAAATTAATATTATATCTGAAATCGATCGATAATATATCTCAAGGATATTAGATTTCTTAACTAACAAGAAATGAAGTATTTAAATGAATAGGAAATTAAAAAAAAAGGATAATATTCCAACCAGGCTTGCATCTGGAAAATGGTGAACAAAACCTGTTTCACAGCGAAATTGTCAGATGTTGAAAAAAAATAATAATTAACCAACTGTATATTCAGAAAAAGTAAATTCAATAACAAAGTACGAAAATGTTTTAGTTTTAGGTAATTAAATATCAGTATTTAAAAGTAAAAATAAATCATTATATTTTAGAATTTTATTCATTTTCTAATCCACTAAACAATTTGAGCAGTATATGCCGAATAATGAAAATGGGCACTACGCACAAAATAATTCTTATTAAGACATATTTATTAAATAATTTTCTTTAAACATATAAACTATGTTATTATTCATTAAAATCTAGTTTCCTGTGTACACAATATTATAATGGCAAAAGTTTAAATAAATCGTGAATTGTACACAACTTTTCAATCATCCGCTAACGTAAGAAATAAGACATAATTAAATGTTTCACATAAAAAGTCAAAAGCAAAATAAGAATGAAAAAATTTACAAGCAATTTAATTGTGAGAACTGGCTAAACAGTAACGAACTTTTAAAACCACATTTAAATATTATTCTCCATCAAATTAAGATTTTTTTCAATTTCTGATGCTATTGTTTATGGCTTGAAAATATAATCTATTGTTTGCGAACGGAAAATAAAGAATGAAATGGTGAAACTACTAAAAGTTAAAATAAAGGAAAATGAAATGTCTCAGACTTTCGAAAGATAGAAAGCTATTTAAAATTTTCAAACAAGTGTATTATTTGATAAACAAACAGAAATTACTAGTTAAGAAATGTGGATAAAATTGCGTTTCTTTTTATTAAACAATATAGGAATGCAATGAAATTTTCGGTTGTTAAGCAACAGCGCAAAGTATGGCAGTATAACAAAAAGTAAAATTCAAGCTTTTCAGCGAAAAGTAAAATTTAAACAAATGATTTAAATTGTATTTGAATACCGAACAAAACAATATAATTTGTATAGGGAAAAATGAAATTATTATTGTTTATACTAAGAGTAAATAAAATATTTCTACCGAACTGAAACACAAATATAATTAGGTGTCTGATGTTATTACATACAATTTGGATTATCTACACGTTGGCTCGAAATTTTGAAGCACAGTGATCAGCCTTTTGCTAAACATCCACTTATTTACAAAGAGGCCAACTACTTTTTATTGACGTTTCGAACACAACCCACATTGTTAAACATCAAATTTTAATCTCTATATTCTAATATCGGAAGGTATTACGCTTTCCAATTCACAATTATCACAAATATATTAAAATATTCGTAAGTCTTTAAAGAATTTTAAAAAAAATGCTTAGGAGATGACGAAAGAGTATGAAATAGAAAATTTCAATCGATAAATTCAAAGAAAAAATTGAGAAAAATAAACTTATATAATTAAACATTAAAACTATTACATTCCTAAATATCTTATTTATGGTGACATAGTACCTATACACACTTAAAATCGTTCAGTTCATTCATAATAAAACAAAATGTTCAACTCTAGTTAGAACGTATTTTTAAAATTTTCTAATAACATTTTAATTTTTTAAAACATTTTTTAATTTTTTCTTATCATATTTTTAAAACTAAAACATAAAATATACACAAACTGATAAAATATCAAATTCATATACTCACAAAATATTTTAAACCAAATTTTTACATTAATTTGAAGATAAATATATTTTTTCCTTCTGTAAATCTGAAATTCGGAAGGTATCTATCATTTTTAAATTTTAACGAAAACTGTTCAGAGATTTGAAAATTAAGAAATATCTTTTATAAGCTACATTCAGTACCGGCTAAGTGGTCATCCGCTTATATGGTCAGTTTTCTAAATACCCATCTAACTTAATAGGAAACGTGTTAAAGTGCACCGCTTATACAGTCATTTTCTTCTAGTTACAAATTATATTGCCAGTTTCATGTTTTCAACGAGTTTCCGTGTTCTTTTCTTTTCGTTTTTTTTTAAGAAGTCGGTTGTAAAGCAACAAAACAAAGTAAGGCAGTATAACAAAAAGTAAATTTGAAGCTTTTGAGTGAAAAAATTGAAACAAACATTTAAATTCTATTTGAATACCGAACAAAACATTATAATTTGTATAGGGAAAAAATAAAATTATTATTGTTTACACTTATAATAAATTAAGATATTTTCTACAGAACTGAAACACAAGTTTAAAATAGATTTTTGATGTTATTACATACGATTTTGATTATCTATATTTCGGCTCTATTTTGAAACACAGTGATCAGTCTTTTGCTAAACATCCACTTATTTACAAAGAGGCCAACTACTTTTTATTGACGTTTCGAAAACACAACACACATTGATGTTAAACATCAAATTTTAATCTCTAGATTCTTATATCGGAAGGTATCGCGCTTTCTAATTAACTTTAATTACAAATATATTAAAATATTCGTAAACCTTTTAAGAAAAAAAGTTTTGCTTTGCAGATGACGAAAGTGTATGCAATAGAAAATTTCAATCGATACATTCAATGAAAAAAATAAATATCATTAAAACTATTACATTCCTAAATATCTTATTTATGGTGACATAGTACGTTATACAGACTTAAAATCTTTATTATAAAAGAGTTCAATTCATTTACCATAAAACAAAAAGTTCAATTTTAGTTAAAATTTATCTTTTAAATTTTATAATAACGTTATAATTTTTTAAAATATCTTTTAATTTTGTCCTATCACGTATTTTTAAAACTGAAATACAAAATATACACAACCTGATAAAATATCAAATTTATATACTCACAATATATTTGAAAACCAAATTTTTACATTAAATGGAAAATAAATATACTTTATCCTTCTGTAAGCCTGAAATTTGGAAGGTATCTATCATTTTTCAAAAAAAAGTACGCTTCATATGACAAAACTAAATACTTTTTACAAAACTAAATCTTTATTAATAATTTAGGAAGAATTTTATTCTAAACCGAGCAGAACATTCAATTTTATTTATTGAATCAAAAAATATATTGATATAATAAAGACTTTTCAGTTTTGAAAGTACTATGTCTCTTCAATAGCGTTTCTACGATATTATTTTCTGAAAATAACTGATATTTAAAGAAATATGTTTTTTGGTAGTAAAAAGTGTCTTGAAAAATCCAGCACAATTATGCGAAAACACCACAGAATATTAAAACCTCTGAAAGAAGTTAAAAGACATGCCTCTTTACGAAACTTAGAAAATACCGAATGCTTTAAAAGGTTATCTAATAACGCTTTATGAACCTAAAGTGTGATATTAAATTTTAAACCCCCCAAACGAAGATTATAAACAACTCTATTTGCATATTCTTTATAATTTTGAAGATTTGTGAGCCAACAAAACTTAATCAAGTAAAATAGAGCTAAGTTCTTTAAACCCATTAATATTAAAAGTTCAGTTTCATTTTAAGCAAAAATAAAGACGTTTAAAATAAAAAAAAATGTTTGTTTTGAAAAGAAAACTTTAGTTTCGTATTCAATGTATGCACGACTGAACGTATTAAAGAATTAATATTGAAACAGCAGGAAGCTGAATTTTCAAACCTCAGTTATTAATACTTAATGTAACGTAGAAATTTCGTTCTCTCTTTTCAGATTTTGTTTAGCTTTCACAGATAGAAGAAATCCGGGTGATGTTTCATGTTAATTAAGATTATTCTAGAGACAGCAAAGCCTTTTAAACAAAAGAAGATGTTTTGTTAAAGTTAATTTACATTGCATAAAAATTACGCGAAATAAAATGTTACCCGAGCTGAAAGAAAATGAAACACGGCAGAAAATAAAACATGATATAAAGAACAGCGATTGTTTTTTTGATTCAATAAGTAAATTAAATATTGACTTAATAAATAAATTTCCCGATTCGTAAACATTTACAGAAAATAAAAATAAATAGTTGCTTCGCACCCAGTTTTTGGTGTGGGTAATATATGTTTCCAAATGAAATTCTAGTACCGTTATTATAGATATTCATATTTATGAAAAGGTAAAAATATATTTGAGGCCCTTGGAGACATTGACGATTTTGGTTTGACGCCAATCCAAAATTAACCTTACCAGCTGATAACCAACGTAGAATTAACTGAACTCCGAAATTACATATACCGTTGGACAGTTTAAAATAATGCTAAAATCTAAACCCATCAGAATCACATTGGGTTTAGACGTTCCTATAAATAAAACAAATAAGTTGGCGATTTAGCGATCACAAGAGAATCGATGCAATCAAATTAAAATCGTGTTGCAATAGACCGTACATAAAAAAAAACCAAAAATCAAATATAGGCTAACTTGATGATAATCTTAAACCTCATATGCTGCAAGATCGTTGACGAATATGACAGTTTATTTATCATAGATGATTACAGTTAAAACTATGTGTATTCTCTGTAGGTAACCGCTGCGTATTATAATAGAATTTCTTTACGTATATCAATTTTCAAGTATATTATTTTCAAGTATATTAGTGTATATTATGCCGCCATTTTGCTAACGATTTGGTCGCCAAGAGGAAAACAGTCGGATGTAGACCTATAATTGCATCTGTTCCTGATTAGTTAAAGTTCAGTTAGAATAGAGAAAAGTTATGATAAAAGTATAAATATAAAGTAAACAGAATAAGTGTAGAACAATGCTACATTCAGTGAAACAGGAATAGTCTATATATTCAATGTGTATTAATCTAATAAAACAATTTCAAATTAAAAATAGCTGTGGTCTATTAAATTAAATTATATTTTATTGTTACCAACTCTTAAACTAAGACTTGTTTTTCATCGTTTGCCTGATGACAAAATGAACAAAAGAGAACAAAATTTGATAAAATGAACAAAATGTTTTGCATCATCGGTATTTAAGAAAATAAAAGCGTCGTGTATTGAGATATTAAAAAAAATTCCAAGATTCAAGGAAGAGTGATGTAATGTAAATTATTTCTGCTTATATTCATTATATTTATATTTAATAAACAAGTATGTGGGTGAAAGATAAGTTAATTTTAATAGGAATTTTTAAATACGTTTTGACATGTTTCATGCACATGCAATAAATTTTTTAAATTGTTTATCATATAATCCCTGAGCATTACGAGCGAAAATACGGTTAAGGGATGTTAAAACTCCGTATAATTTTCAAATTTCTTCTGTCATAATTCTACGAATATCTTATGTATAACATTATAAAATCGATTACAATTTTTTTCAAAAATCTTACACGTCTAATCACAAATATTTCTGAGCTACTTTTTTTTTTTATTTTTAGGTATGATGATTTTCTGTTACATCATGTCTCCCGTTTCAAAGAATCCACATTCTAAAATTACCATTAGTTTACTGAAAAAAATATTAGATAGGACAAACAAGAATAAAAAATTAGATAAAAATTATGGAGATATATTGACAGAACAAGATTTAGAACAACAAAAATGTAAAAGGCAGGATTTAAGCAGATTTAGTAAGTGTTTAAACTAGAAACGCAATTACAAAGCTCTATAATGAACAGTATGTTCGTTTTCGTTGTTATAAAAAATTAATATTCATTCCGGTTTTCGTTAGAAAAAAATAAAATGTGTTCGAGTTCCAAATTATAAAATGTATCTTATTTTTACTAAAATATAATTCTATATAAACAAAAAATGTAATTCTATAAAATTTAGAAGATCTTTTTTTAATTACACTATGTGAATTATACAAACAGAGTAATGAAATCTACATAGAAAATTTGAATCGAAAAAATTTTCAAATTTGATACGCATCAATTTATTTTTATTGTGTTATTTTTATTGATGGTTCTGATTATTTTTTTTATTTACTTTGATTTAAATGTTATACAAACATTTGGATGATATGTGAGTTAATAAAAATTAACTATAAAAAAATCAAAATTTTCTATACTTCAGTTTAATCAATGAATAAATATTCTTTAAGTAGTTTATGCGAATGAAACAGAAAATTACAGTTTCAAAATGAAATCGAGAAGTTATACATGTAATGTTAATTATAAAACAAAATTAGAAAATATTGATATTTTAACAGTAAACAAAATGTGAAAGATATATTGCAAATAAAAAATTTTTTTTTCAGTTCCGGTTTTTGTTACCAAAATAATTTTTTCGTTATTATTTTATGATAAGACAGTCACAATTTATTTGAAAAGAAACAAAATTTTGAACAAATATTTATATTTTAGAATTTTTTAAGGTTATTAAAAATACAGAGAAAATAGGTAAAAGCATAAAAAAGTTATTCGCATGACGCACATTGGAATTAAATAAATGTGATGCGGTATTTTTATAATGCTTATTTTATAAATCACTTGTGTTTTCTCTATATTTTATATTAAAAATATCTTTACGTGATCGTTACATCGGTTAATGTTATCAATTTCGAATCTCATTTTAATCTAAAATATTACAATGTATTAAAAATCCAATCTTTTTTTCTTTTGTTTTAATTTCACAATTCTTCTTCACAAGTATGGCGAATGATCATAATATGTTAACATTCTGGAATTTTTCAAAAATATCATTCTTTCCAATGGTTTCAGATAACAGAATAAATTTTATAGGAAAAAATCTTCACATATGGTTGCTCGTTAATTTTGAGATATACAGAACAATCATTTAAATAAACAAAAAACCGAAATTTAAATCGTTATACTGTTTAAATATGATTTAGCGCAAACTAGCGCATTAGCATTTTGAGTTTGAAATGCATTTGAAAGTGTTGACATGAAAAATCCTGTTAAAAAACTTTTATTATAAAAATTTAAGGTTCTTAGAAAAATTGTAGAATAACAATTGATAAAATATAAATGTATAAATTCTTCAATTTTTAGATATAATGTACACTACATAAATAAAGAGTTTTTTCATATAAAATTTAGTACGTGTATTTAAATTTTACAATTTTTTATATTTTATATTGTCAATCGTATTGTTACAAAATCACTGTTTAAACTGATCACATTAAGTGAGACTGTTTTACAGAAGATACATCAATGAAACTGTTTTCATTGATGTATTAGTTTTTCAGTCTCCATATTTAGATAAAATATTCCTGGTTAATTTTAACAATTACATGCAATCTAAACTATTATTTTGTAAACATTTGAGTTCTCAGTGCAACGAAAATGGTTAATGCAGTATTACGAATCGAGTAAGATTTACTATTTGAAATATATACAGATTTACAATGTTTCAAGGATTCAATAGTAATATTGAAAAAGCACATTAAGCGGAGTCCACTGTATCTTACATGAACCCGGAACTAAAGTGAACTCCATTAATGTATTGTTTTTTCATCTCCATATTGATATCGAATTTGCCTGATTTTTAAACAATTACATGCATTTAAACTATTATATCATGTAAAATTTGATCATTATGGATCGAATATTAATGAAAAAGTTTCGAAAAACGAGTAAGATTTTATCTATTTGAAATATATAATTTCAAAATGTTTCAAGGAATAATCAATTTTCTCTTCCTGCATTAATTCCGATTCCCTCTTACAAGAACCCAAGAAAGCAGAATGATTAGTTTTACACATTCCAATTTTTCAGAAATAATTGAACCTGGTTCAATGGTTTCAGATTCATGCAATCTAACATTTTCATATAAACATTTTGGTTTCTTACATGCCGGTGAATTAATGAAAAAAGTATTACAAAAAAGAGAAATTTTAAAATTTAAATTATATGACAGATTTACAACAAATGTTTCAAGGAAATAATCAATAGTAATAAAACTGAATTGCATTCATTAACGGAGTCCACTGTACTTAAAAAATACATCAATGAATTATTGAAAAATATCTATATTTAGATAAAAATTGAACGGTTAATTTTAAATTTAACAATCTAAAACTATTATATCATGTTAAACATTTGAGTTCATTACAGTGCAACGAAAATATGGAATTATGAAAATTTACGCAAAACGAGTAAATTTACTAATTTTTTATATCGTTGTTATCAATGTTTATTGGAAATAATCAATAGTAAAAAATGAACCATCATCATTAAGTGGAGTCCACTGTACTTACAAGAACCCGATACATCAATGAAACTGTTTTCATTGAAATGTATTAGTTTTCTTCAGTCTAAATATTTAAATAAAATAATTAAACCTGGTTAATTTTAAACAATTACATGCAATCTAAACTATTATATCATGATAAACATTTGAGTTCATTACAGTGCAACGAAAATGGAATTAATGAAAAAGTATTACGCAAAAACGAGTAAGATTTTAAACTATTTGAAATATATACATATTTACAAAAATGTTCCAAGGAAATAATCAATAGTAATAAACTGAACGATACCCTGCATTTCCTTATTAAATGGGCGCGAAAACTTCAAAGAAATAAAAAAGAACAAAAAATGGAAAAACCACATCTTAGTTAAAACATTAATTTCACAAAAATGAGCTTTTTTTCTGGTTAAATAATTTACCACACAAAAAGAAAATTCTTCGAGCTAACGATCTTTTTCTTAAATATAAAAGAAATAAAGTAAATAATTCGCAAAAGCCTTTACATTTCCGAGCATCTAATTAAAAAGTATACTGATAAAACTAGAGCTCTATTTAAATAACGGTTTGTCATGAGGATAAGTACAAAAGTACTTTTTTGAAAAATACATTTTACTTTTGACTTTATCCTTCATTGGTGCTTATTTTAGCACTGTACATCCATATAAATAAAAGGAAATGATACACTTTCCCTCCTATTCCTAGAATTACTGTGAAACAAAATAATGGCAAAAAGTTATTTTTTAGAATTGGATGCATAAATATTCTGAATCAGCAACCAAAATGCATTTGCAACAAATTGTGAAAATATCTCCCGGACTGAAACCCACCGAAGAAAAATATTAATTATTCCAAGTAAATCAAGTAATTCAAGTAAGCAAGTAGTATTCCAAGTAACAATATTTGAGAACTATTTCGGCACCAAGTAGAAAAAATATTTCAATTCAAAGTAATCTTCTATATGGAAGAGCTTTATTACAGTAATTTTAAAATTATGTACATTATTTACATGAGTAATAATACGTAGTTTTTCAATTTTAGCCTTCGTGGTGCTTTTACAACGACCAAGAATATTTTTGTAAAACAAGACAACCTTTTCATACATGCATCGCTCATAGAGTGAAACTCAACATACAAAGAAATCAAAATTACAACAAGTAGAACGCTGGCGCTTCGCCCTCAAACAGTGAAAAGAGAAGTGGCTGGAAATATTTCCAACACCCATGGAGAATGACTTTATAACAATAGGTTATAATATTTTACGAATTAAAGGTAAAACTAGAAAATATTCTATAAATTGGCAAATAAATATGTAAGGGACTTGGACCCCCGACGAGTGTTTTGCAGATATGAGCCCTTTCCGATATGAGGGATTCGCCCCTTTGACCCCTTCACCCTCAGTTCTTAGGGAATAAGAGCCATTCGGCTACTGGGCTCAAAGTCTTCGGATGTAACATTTTCCGACGACGGTTGTGAAAGATATACTGTTGCAGGTGTTTTCGAAAAAACTCCAAGACAAGGTGATGATTACTGAAGTGGACAATTTCTTTTTCTTAGGGGATGTACCAATGCAGCATTCCATTACTATATAAGTGGAACGTGCAGCTGTAGATTCCCATAAACTGTTTCTCGAGTGGTTTTGAGACTTTGATAAATCGTACAGTTCGGAACGTCCAGAGTGGTCTGTCACGTGTGTTTATACCTCTTGTGGCCAGGCTGTGAACTCAATCTCATGGGGACTGTATGACGTTATAGAACCCATAAAGTTCGATCCAATAGCACTGCTCTTCAGATTTTGACATTACCCGAACAGTTATTGGATCATAAACTTTAAGTCATCTGGAAGCCCTTGAATTCCTTCTCTAAGTGATCCTTCAAACCACTTCAAGGGCTAAGCTATATATTCTAGAACGGACAGATGAGAGGAGAGAGATGTGAGTTGAAACTTAACTGTTCATTTGTAGCTCCCGAGAGAGCTTAGGCCGAGGCCTGTTACTTACTTCTCCGTGTAAAAATTATGTTTAGTGTGTAGCTGTGTAGTGTGTGAGACGTCGAATAAATGTTAAATGTGTACGCTACCGTCTCTTCATTTTCCATCTGACGTCTGTTTCATTCGACTACGTTACAGGGATCAGATTACGAAGATTAGAGAGCTGAGAGCGGGGCACATGAGAGAGGATAGAAGGAGATCATTGTAAAATTTGGACTTAGAAACACCTATCGTTTGCGAGGGGATTTTTCCGTTACTGAGCAAGAAAATACTACCGAACATTTTTCGATGTTGCTACACATTTTGGAGGCAGCTCATCTATGGGTTATGGTTCCTTTTAGTCAGGCTCCAGGACATTGAAATGATTGTTTACCTTGTTTGCATATTTTTTTCCTTTTAATATCCATGTATGTTGAATAAATACTTGTGTTATCCCATTCACTTTAAAATTTGAGAGATTTATTTATACATTCCAGATACAACATAGAAAGAACCTTATCGTACCTGCTCCAGTTGAGTAGGCAGGGAGATCACACGCGTTTTTCATATCAACACCATGCATTATTTACAAAATTTAATGTAAATATATAAATAAAGAGACGATTTGAATATAAAACAATTTCTTAAAACTTTTAACGTCTTAAAAAATAAATTTAGAAATTAAAAAGATCTTTAAAAAATCCTCTAAACTTTTAGGAAACATCTTATTGTACTCATAAATATATCTGCAGACATGCCAACACTCAAGCACTTGTGTCCGAAGCAACAGCGTGGTTTGAAATTTTAACATGCTAATTACAGATTATACATAAGTACATATCTAAATTAAAATTAAATTTAAAGTATTTACCTAGTAGTAAATTGAATAAGGTAAATTAAAATTTATGCATTTAAAAATTTATTAGTAGTTTTTTTAGCATTAACAACTTATTTTTCAGAAATGTTTTTCTCGTTACATACACCTTGATTAAAATATTTGTATTTTTCTACATTAGTGATTCTAGAATTTGTCTACTCAAATTTGGACTAAATTCAGTTTGGTTTTTCCGCTGTACTGAAAACGTTTAACATGCATCATTACTGTGCGAAAAGAGTAATATTCAAAATTATTTTTTGCAAAACTTTGTATTTAATTGCTGAATCGTAATTTTTTAGCTGTTCAAAAGTTTTGTTATTTTCTGGAGAAATCTGAGAAGTTTCCGGAATTATCAAATCTTTTCATTTTCCGGAGCTGGTCCGGAGGATCCGGGGTAGTTGGTACTATAACTGTACAAGGATATTTTTATAGGGGAGGGCTCCCAGGAGTTTGGATCCTCCCAAAAGTATTTTCAGTACATGCCTTACAAGATTTTAAACTTATTAAAATTTCAGTTCATCACTAGTTTCCCCTGCAAGTGTTTAAATGTAGTTTTCAACCATGAAAGGAGTAAAAATATTTCTTCGCACTGGTCACATGAGGTTGCCAGATCTAGCATTCCTTTCGGGAATAGAGGGATTCTTTTCATAGAGGGATGAAAATAAATGTAGATAATGGTTTGTATAACTTGGCCTTAAAAGGTAGAAGAAATTATTTCCTACTATTAAACGGTAGTTTATAAATTGCTGATTATGCCAAAGTTTTTTTAATTTTGCAGTCATGGAAGGTATGTAATTTTTCAAAGGAGAATCCAAGGATATGACCTAATTCATTACTCAATATTTTTATAAATTTGCTGATTATGCTAAAGTTTTTTAATTTTGCAGTCATAGAAGGTACGCAATTTCTTAAGGAGAATTACAGGATATGACTAATTCTTTTATCAATATTGTATATAAATTTCTGATAATGCTAAAGTTTTTTTAATTTTGTAGTCAAGAAGGTACTATAATTTCTAATGGATAATTTATAGGATATGACCTAATTTCATTTCTCCAATATTTTTATAAATTGCTGATTATGCCAAAGTTTTTTTTAATTTTGCAGTCATGGAAGGTATGTAATTTTTCAAAGGAGAATCCAAGGATATGACCTAATTCATTACTCAATATTTTTATAAATTGCTGATTATGCCAAAGTTTTTTTAATTTTGCAGTCATGGAAGGTATGTAATTTTTCAAAGGAGAATCCAAGGATATGACCTAATTCATTACTCAATATTTTTATAAATTGCTGATTATGCCAAAGTTTTTTTTAATTTTGCAGTCATGGAAGGTATGTAATTTTTCAAAGGAGAATCCAAGGATATGACCTAATTCATTACTCAATATTTTTATAAATTGCTGATTATGCCAAAGTTTTTTTAATTTTGCAGTCATGGAAGGTATGTAATTTTTCAAAGGAGAATCCAAGGATATGACCTAATTCATTACTCAATATTTTTATATTTTTTTATTACTTATAAAATTACTATAGTTTAAATATCTGGTAAGTATTGGAGCGTAACGTAAATACGCTCCAGTATTTACCATGCAAATTTAAATCGGGTAAAAACTTAAAGTGCAAATTAAATTATGATTCCAAATTTCTTTTTAAAGATACAATGAAATTACGTACAGCGTTACTTATTTATGTATGCATGCAAAACTATGGAGGTTTGTATAAGACTTAATGTGTATATGGTAATGTATCCATACTACTTGGTGAACTTTATGCAAATCAAATATCACCTTCACTGCTACTTCAACTGAGCGAGTACACATGTACTCAAAAACTTGAATTAGTGGTGAGGTGAACCAGAGTGTGCACGTGCTATCGAGCTGAAGCCGGCCTTTTTAAAAATAAAATGATTAATTTAATTGGAGTCAGTGTTATATAAACCACCTACGCAACCATACCACATTGGTGACCCGGACGTGAGTGACAACTGAATTATTTTGTATTTGCTAGCAAAATGACTGAAACGGCTGCAGTGAAAAATTCCTGTATTTATTCCTACTGACCCAGCATTGTGGTTTACTATGATTGAATCCACTTTCCAATTCGCAGTGCCAAAGCCGATAACAGACTCAAAAACGAAATATAATTACTGCGTTTCACATCTACCGCCGGAAATAGCCATGACAGTCTGAGATATTATACTTTCACCGAATAGGGCTGATCCCTACAAAAATTTGAAGAATAAAATTGTACTCCGTTGTGGGGAAACGAAATCTCAAGAAATTCGTCGATTGTTAGCTGGCGAACAACTTGGGGATAAAAAGCCATCGGAGCTTCTTCGTTTTATGCAGCGGCGAACAGAAAACCAAAATGTGCCCGACTCTCTTTTACTTGAATTATTTCTACAACAGTTACCTGTATGTAATAATATTTTAACCTAAAACTAACAAACGGAATTATAATTGTATTCTAAAATAATTTTCAGGCTATTCTAACTTAAATTACAACTTTCTCTTTTGCTCTTTCTGGGAAATTGGCGACTTCGTTTACACCAGGAGTGGTCAATTTGCGGTTCGCGAGCCACATGGGTCTCTTTGAAAGATTATTTGCTGTTCTCGATAAATGTACCGAGTTCCCTTTTCATTTTTGTTATTATATTTTTAAAAATTATTAGAACTGATGGAGCTCCGACAAAGCTGGGTAAAAAAATAGGTCTTATTGGGCTTTTAAGAGATGATTCTCAAATTCCACATTTCATAGCGATTCACTGCATAATTCATCGAGAATATCGAGAAAAATAATTAGGCCTAAACAAGTAAAATTGGACTCAAACTACTTTTTTAGGGAATGGATCAATATTTATAAAATAAACTTCAACTTGGATTTCCACACTGCATGCGCGAACAAAATGCAAAGGGAAATAAAAAGAAATGAAAATGGAAAAACCAAATCTCGGTTAAAATATTACTTTCACAAAAAAATTGGCTTTTTTCGCATAAATAATTTATCAGACACAAACAAAATTCTTGGAACTTACGTTCTTTTTCTTAAACATACCATGGAAAAAAATAAATAATTCGTAAAAGCATTCACACTTTCATGTATCTAATTAGAAAGCATGGTGATAAACCATAGGCTCTATTTCGATAACGATTTGCCATTAGGAAAAGTGCTTCTTTGAAATTATTATAGAAACATGCATTTTATTTTTGAATCCGCGGCTTATTTTAGCACAGCACACCATCTAAATGCGACGGAGTGATAAAATATTTCTTACTATCACTTCTAGAATTACAGTGCTACAAAACAGAGGCAAGTGTTATTTTTTAGAACTGGCCACATAAATATTCTGAAGAAGCTATCATAATGCGCTCTCAACAGATTGTGAAAGTTTCCGAAATGTATTGAAATTCATGTGGAATAATTTTAAAGCAATAGGTAATAATATTTTATACAGAATGTTTAAATGCTTAAAGTTCTTTCTTTGGTTTTGAGTGTGATGAGGCGATTTAGATCATTAATGTAATAGATAATTAATATAATTGCTATTAATTAATACGAGAAGTAAAATGCTTGGGATCTAAATCTGACCTCATCACATCTTTTGTAAAGGAGAGAGGACCAATAAAAATGAATTCAACGGTTTTTTTTCGTCGTGTGCGGGATTTTCGGGCGGGGTTCTGACCCCAGTCCCAAATTAGAATCCGTACATGACACTAAATAAGAATGTACCTTTGTGGAGTTATTTATGAGTCCCCAAGGGATAGTGCCCAATTTGAAGGGATAAGGTTTTTCCATGTTTGCGGTTTCTAGGCGGGGCCAAAAAGAAGGAAAGAGACCAATTGGATTTTTACAGCTCTTGTGATAGGATGAAGAGAGATATAAGAATGGACACAGATGAAAAATATATAAAATGAAGAAAAGTCAAGAAAAGAAGGGGGTGTTCGAGAGGTCAGAATTCGGAAGAGACGACTGTTACAATACAACTTCGGGAGACTAAGAGAATAGCCTTGAGTTCGACATAGACTCCGGAAACGTTGGAACTCTCGAGGCTAACAGCAGTGTTCCAGTGTCAAATATAACGGCAGCACCCCAAATACTCAGAAGGAAGGCCATGACCAGAGTTGATACGAAAGACTGAAAATTGCTACCCCACATACCCAGTCCTGGACAGCTAAAAAACAGCGGTGTTCCTCACAAAACAAATAGATCCACTAAGGTACTCATAATAAAATTGTCCCCCCCTCTCTATCTATCTATCTATATCTTTCTCTATATATATCTATCTATCTATATCTTTCCCTATATATCTTTATCTCTATATATCTCTCTCTCTCTATATATATATTGTATCTAATTTATATATACATATTATATATGTAATTATATATATATATATATATATATATATATATATATATATATATATATATATATATATATATATATATATATATAGATATTATATATATATATATTATATATATATATATATATATATATATATATATATATATATATATATATATATAAACCTAATGATACCTAACTTAAACCTAAATTTAACGTAAATGATAGATTTATTTTTGTCAAATCTAAAAATAATGTGGCACCGAATTGAAGGTGTTGAAAAGTAAATCTTATGAAACTTAATCAAAATTTTGTAAATTAGTAATGTATTTATATCATTGTAATAAATTTACTTATTTTTACTTTAATGCTGATTTCAGTGACTCAGTGATTCGGTGTTAATTTAGATCATTAGTTTTTTTTTTCTTTTTTGAAATTAGTCTGTAGTCTCTTAGAATCTATGGTTAAATTTAGTACTTAAATATTTTACACAAGGCAACCCAAATAATATTAGTCTTGTTGACTAAAAAATAAATACCACTATAGATTTGATCACAAGTAAATATCTAAAATTTAATGAGACACACGACATTGAGTATTATAATTTAATAAATTATTATATTTTTTTTAATAAATTATTATATTAATAAATTATTATATTTTAATAAAAATTTTAAAACAATCCGCTTAAAAAATTACAATATTGAGGAGTTATGAATAAAAAGTTGCCAGCTGTCTACTATAAACACAGGCATGATTATAAAGGTAGATAATGGCTTGAATAACATGGCCTTATAAGCTAGAAGAAATTATTTCCTGCTATAAAAAGGTAGTTTATAAATTACTGATTATACCATAGTTTTTTAATTTTGAAGTCATAGAAGGTATGTAATTTTAAAAGAAGAATCAAAGGATGTGACCTAATTCATTTCTCAGTATTTTTATATTTTCATTATTACTTATAAAATTACTTTAGTTTAAACATCTGATAAGTATTGGAGCGTAACGTAAATACACTCCATTATTTACCAGGAAAATTTAAATCTGGTAAAATCTTAAAGCGTAAATTAAAACTTTTCGTTAAAGGTTTAATATTTCATCAAATCTTTGAAACTGTATATGTTTTCTAAATAAGCAAAAACAAAAAAGATATTCATTAGTCTAAGGAATCAAGGTAATCCAAAGCTACATATTTCACATGAACTCTTAAGAGATCATACAACTTTTAAATCGACAAAAAATTGGATTTTTCAGAAAATGTGTGAACAACAATTCAGTTCTGAATATTTAAAAACAATCCGCGTAAAAAATTCCAATTTTAAGGAGTATAAATAAAATGTTGCCATCTGTTTACTATAAACAAATTTGAACTTAGAAAAATTTAAGTTCATTTTTCTCCAATTGTGTTTTTTTTTCATGTAACGCACATGTTATCTCAAAAATTTTTAATATTTTTTCATGAATTTTTTACAGGTTGTATAGATAATAACTTTCATCCGATTGAACTTAAATTTTCTCGTATATTCTCAAAATATGGTTTTGTTTGCAAAGATTAATTTTTAGTTTTCAAAAAAAAAAAAAAAAATCTACGTAAAAGGAGAAAAAACAAAGGAGTGGGGTGTTACACGTTCCTGGAATTTTCAGAAATACGCACACCCTGCTGGTGTTCAATAGTCGTCAGATATGCAGAAGGCTACAAATTCTATTCGTAACTGAGGAGGAGCTTATTCACATATTATGCCTTGCTCACTTACTTCCATTTTGTCGGTATAGAAACCAGAAAGCGAAATGGTTTAACATTAAAACTAAATATCAAAATTTTAAATCGTTATGAGAGGTTACCAAATATGAGTCAGCGCAATGCTGAAGTGCAATTAAACATTTCTCAGCTTCTGAATTGCATTGAAAGTGTTGAAACGTGAAGTACAACACCGCTCCGATGACTTTAAAAAACATTATGATTACGAACGATTTATCAATGAGCTTCTTAGAAAGAATTGTAGACAGTCAACAATTGATCAATTATTTTTATTATGTAAACAATTCTTATGTCTTAAAGGATAATATACAGTACATAAATATAAGTTGAGTTTTTAATTTATTTTGAAATGTAGTACGTGTGAATTAAAGGGGGGAATTTATCTAATTTTGTATATCGTTTATTGTTATCAATCGGTTATTGTTATCAAAATCACGGTGTTCCAAACTGATCACATTAAGCGGAGTCCACTGTAGTTTTAAAAATATATATGAATCTTAATTATATACAAATTTAGGTTCCAATTTATTTTGAGATAATGTAGTATGTTTTAAAACAGTACGATTGTCTTAAACTTAATTATATTTTTAGCACTCATGCGCGTTAGCCTTGAAACCATTTTTGTTAACAACAAAGTGTGTCTTATTTAAAACTATCTAACAAAAGTATTTTTTTATGTTTCAAAACTGAATGAGATATATGTGTAAAGATAATAATTTGTTCATTTGTTCCAACTATATCAAAAATTTACGTTTGTAAAACTGGTAGTTTTCAAGATATAAGAAGTAAAAAATGATAATTTTTTTTACATTTTTTTACATTTTAAAAAGCATTTAATGAGTCGTATGACTCCTTAAATGCTTTTTAATTACTTTGTCTGTGATTCCTTTTAACTACATCGCTCTATATAAGTACAATAAGCATTTATTATCAGTTCTTTCAAATTTTCAAACTTAAAAATTGTTATAAGATAACAAAATGATTGAAAAACAAAGTTCTTATACAGTGCTTATATGTATAATGTCTCATGATCGGATTATAATTCATTAAAATGCATTATTTATAAAGTAAAACACACTGAAATATGACAGTTTTTTTAATTATAACATAATTAAAATAATAATGAAAAATCATCACTTAGATGTTAATGTCCTAAAATAAGCAAAATAATATTAACTTCTCTTTTTATATTTAAATTTTTTACGAATAAAATAAAAAAAATTAAAAATGCTAAAATAATTTATCAGAGGTAATTGAAATTATAATTAAGCAAAAATGTCATAAAAGTGGGATAAACAAGTACATATAAAATATTATAGCTCAAAAACAATAATAAACTTCGTTACATTTTGATATTTTAAGATTTAAAAGAAATGGGCTAGAGATATACAATATTCCTGAATAAATTTGTATAATAAATTAAATAAATGAAAGTTACTAAAGCACATAGAAAGGTGTTGAAAACTGATTCATAATTTCACAGAAAAGTTGCGACAGTTTAATGATATTCGGTCTTTAGGTCTGAAGCCATTTATCATTTTTAAAAAACCAAATATTTTCCATGGAAAGAAAACTGAGGCTTCAGAATATTTTACATTATTTTCAAGTCATAAATATTTAAATATCTAAAGTTTAAACAGTATCTATCAAGAGTAACGTTTTTCAATGTCAGAGGAACAAAAACAGTCCAATTTCGTTCTAAAACCGAAAGTGACGACGGAAAATTATTCTTGGAAATTTACATTTTGAAATAGATTACATACAATTTAAATGTTGTAATAGATAAATATGAAACATTTAAAAGAAATTCTTATCTAAAATATCCAAACACGTTTTCAAACATCTTACAATATAATTGTATGTATAAGTGATAAAACAGCATATTTTCTATATCTCATCTTATGCGTGTATGTACGCATACACATTCGCACAAATAAGCTTATTTTTTCGTGTGCGAGTATTTTAACTGTACATCAATAAGAATTTTATAGTATATTCAACAACTTTACCGTAGAAATCTTTTTTCACATTGTGGAAAAAACACTTTGATTAAAATGCTCTCCACCCACCCCGTAACGTGATATGACCGTTCATCGAATACTTCACCTGGCAATTGACGATAGATGACAGAACATGAATGCTATATGTAAATTGAATCACGCAAAATAAATGCTACTTATTATAAATGCATATGTAATATATCAAAATTATTTCACATTAATATCTCCTCTCTCCCATTCTAATTCCTTAACATCTATTTTTACAGCCACAAAATTAATTCCTTCATTGATTAAGACATTTCTCCAACACATATAACCCAAAACTATTTAGGAAACTGAGGCAATCAAAATTAAATTCTTTATTTCTTTTCTACATTAAACAAAATGCTTTGGACAATATTAATCTTGGTGAAATAATTGATCATTTTTCTGAATTAATGCCTAGAAAGCAGAATTTTAAATCGTTTTCATATATTTATAAAGTTGGAGAAATTTCTTGGATTTTTATTTTGAGAAAAAACAATATATACATATATATATTTACTGTATCAAAAATTATTTCACTTTAATATCTCTTTTTTTAAAACCTCCTCTCATCCTTCCCATTCTAATTCCTTTTAAAATCCATATTTTCCCAGCCACAAAATGTCTTTCAAAGGAGTGCCCTCGATATTAGAATTCCTCCAACACATTTCCCAAGGCTTTCTGTGCAAAAGATGAAAATTTTCTGTCCATTCAAAACACTTTAAAGCTGTCGCCTTCAAATGGCTTCAGTTTTTCCTCTTGATCTAACAGTTAAATTCGCCTGACTAAGTTTCTTTTACCTTAAAAATTCTATCTGTCTCGACCTGGGGTACACCTCCGTTCTAGCAAAGTGCATTTTGTTTTTTCCTATGATTAAATTTACCAAAGGTGGACTGTCGAACGTTGATAATCACAAATAATACGGAATATTCAATTTTTTTATTCATCGCGGTCGCCGAGTGCGACGCACTCGAACACTACATAACGAAGCGGGGGCCCCAACCCCCCAAACTGAACCCGCCTGTCGCAACAGGCGAACTTTTTACAGGCGAAATTGATAGGTTGCCATTTGGCGATAGCTTCTTCTTACGAGCGTAAACACCTTTCATATCCTTCTCTTGTCTCCGTTAACTGGCAAATACGTCTTTTTAGCAGCTTCTCAATAAAGATTTAAGTTGTTATCAAAATTGTAATCTCTTCAACGTGGCTCGACTACAACATTATTAATTAGTCTAACTGCATAGGCTTCATCTTGCCCAGTAGCCGGGACAATTAAAAAGGATAGGGGCAATAATGAAATGTAACCGGCCGTTTTAGAATTTTTGTATTACATAGATATAATCATAGTTAGATTATATGCGTATATAGACACATAATGTGCGTAAATGCTCGACAATATTGGGTAATTAAACAAGTTAAAAATGGTACAAAACGTTCGTATTGAAAATTAATAAATTTCATTTATAAATTATACGTAGTTGGCTCAAAACAAATTTTATATAAATTACACTCAAAACCCTCAATGAAATATAGGAGGGGGGGATTATTTGTCTTAATATAGAATACAGAAAAAATTAGTGAAATACACGGGAAAATATTTGATTTTTTATAAAAGAATATTTTCTTTATTGTATATTCACTTTGATAAATGAATCTGTATTCATATACTCCAATTTAGGATTCAGAATGAAAAGTAAGAAAGTTAGAGGTCTTAAAATACAGTATATGGGAATAAAACAAAACCAAGCAATCTACTTTTGAATTGAATAATTTTGAATCATTCAGTGCAACAAATAAAAAACGGACATAAAAGTAATTCTTGAAATGAAATTCCATAGTAAATCAATTTATAAAGGAGCACAAGTTCTAACAAAGTAATACTTCTATATTAATTTAACTATTATTTTAGCTAAACACATCTCGAAGGAGCAAATTCTTTCTATGTATAATAAAATAAATAATAATTATTCTCCAAATAGAAAGCACAAAAAAACTTGTATCGTTACTGGTAATATTTTAACTTGTGTCACGTAACTTGTATCTTTACAAGTATTTACTTTGTGCAATGAATATAAATCAACAGAAGTACATAAACGTTTCATGATATTCATACGTTAGTAAGAATGAATATGTATTCCCTGAGAAATAGATCCCTACAATTAATATGTAACACTATGGTTAAAATACAAAAAAATTCAAATCCAAACATATTACGAACAAAGCAAGTGCTTTATATAACATTAAAAATAAACTATAGAACATATAAGTTTAAGCACTGAATAAAGATGTTGAAATTGGAATTTAGAAACATCTTATTGTTGAGGGACACTGACATCATTCTCGGCAAATTCAAACTTATCAGTAGCAATTAGCGAGAGGAACTCGGTTTTATCACCAGAGATAAACGTCACAACGGCGATCAATAAGACAGACTGATTGTATGCTATAACGAAAGGATTGCAGTTGAAATTGCAGACAGTGTTATACGTTATAATTATTCTGGAAAAAAGCTTTAAAACAAGTAATAATTTTTAATAGCTGAAAGAAACAGGTGAAATAACGACCTATTAGTACAGAATGAAAAAAAAAGGAAAAACTATGTATAAGAATAGTATTTTGGGGGAACTTGGAAATGTGAGTCTCATCAGTCTATTCTACTCATTAATATTTTATTGATTCCAAGAGAAATAATTTCAGGTCTACAGCAAGTGGAAATGTATTAACTGAGGATGTAGTTTGTGAATTTGCTGGTAAGAAAAAAAGTAATTATTTCCAAAGGTGACCAAAGGAAAATATTTAAGTCAGTAATATAAGTCTCATCAGTCTATTCTACTCATTAATATTTTATTGATTCCAAGAGAAATAATTTCAGGTTTACAGCAGGTGGAAATGTATTAACTGAGGATGTAGTTTGTGAATTTGCTGGTAAGAAAAAAAAGTAATTATTTCCAAAGGTGACAAAAGAAAAATATTTAAGTCAGTTACTATAAGTCTCATCACTCTATTCTACTCATTAATATTTTATTGAATCCATGAGAAATAATTTCAGGTTTACAGCAGGTGGAAATGTATTAACTGAGGATGTAGTTTGTGAATTTGCTGGTAAGAAAAAAAAAGTAATTATTTCCAAAGGTGACAAAAGAAAATATTTAAGTCAGTTAATATAGGCTTAATGTTATCAGCATATGATTAAAATCTAAATCTTACACAACTTCAAGAATGAAAATATTTTATTATGATTTATCATTGTTTCCTTATATTTAAATGGCATGCAATCTATATAATTTATTGCTATGGTACACTTGTTAAGGCTTAATTCATGTACTTAAATGTACATTAAAATTTCTTTAATAATTTAAGTATTTCACTACTTCCTTTTTATTATATTAACTTTAGATAACTTTAACTAAAAATTTTAGCACACTAGCACAGGTAAAAAGCATGATAGACTGAAAATTGTAGGATTGCCAGTGATTTCATAGCAAGCAAAAGATATTTCATTACTTTCATATTTTTAAACCGCCTGCAACATATAATTTACAGTTTTAAGACCTCAAAATTATTCAAGCATAAATTATTTATACCAATATAATTAAAAAATATGAGAAATAATAGCTTATCAAAATATGTATATGTTTTCAAATTTCTCAAACAATCACTGATTTATATACACGATGAAATCCTTTTTCCATCTACAGGCATGGGCAGATATATGGAAATTTGATCAGTAAGACATACAAGTTTTTTTGAATTGGACTGAATCATTAAAAATGGAACTTCAATACTTCCAAATGCAGGGCTAGTTATTTTTTATAGCAAAATAAGAATAACATTCTAGTATTTTCTTCCATATCATTACTTAAGGGCACATAAAATAAAATTCAAAAATTTCACTTGTTTACATTTCTTTCTTTTTCATAGCACTTCATGGTTTTTAAAATGATTTTATAGAATATCAAATTCTATCAAAGTAAAATACTTTGGAAAAACAATTTCTAAAAAAATGCCTTTAGGCATATTGTATAATGATATATGTAATAAAGTGAAAAACAACAAAATATTGCGATATATTGCTGGTTATGTATCTCTATGTAAGATTTTCAACATAACCCAGTCCTAGTATAAAGCTTCTAAAATTACACGATATCATTACCTAGTTTCTACCTTATTGAAAGTGACGCTATTGATTGAGAACAATAGGTAATACTACTGATTGATTTTCAATAATGAACTCGTTTAAACCTATTGACACGGAACAATTCGTTTTGAAGTTTAAAGTTCATACAGAGTAAACACTTCTTTATCCGATAAACTGTATGAAGAACAAAAATCTAATCTAACAAAAATTAGTTAAGGGAACTGAGACGTTTTTAATTTCACAAAATATAAAAATCTTTAACTTACAAAAACGTGAATATTTTTAACTAAATGAAATTTCTCAACTATAGTACTACATTAGTGTAAATTAATTGCTTATTATCTTATATTACAGCGTAAACTTCTTTATTATTTTCATTTTTAGTTAAATATTAAGAATCAATTAAATACTTACCATAAAGAGTAGTATAAAACTTTATGATCCATAGGAAAATTTAAAATCTTTTTATAGCAATTAGAACTGTAAAGTATACTTTGCTAGTTATAACAATGTAATTACTTTTAAGTGAAACATTTTTTTTAAATTTCATTATGTTTCTATACAATTTTATACAATAAAATGAATTAAAATTTAAAATTCTAATAAAAGGGCACATTTTTTCTTACGAATTTTATAAATATTATTTTTTAAAAATATAAATTTTATCTATTCATTTAACTGCCACCATACAAATATCCATACAAAATATTATTTGGATTTATTTTTAAAAGCGTATCTAATTATTAAAAATTAGCATTTTGAGAAAAATTCAAATCTTAATTTTATGTATATGATTATGTTTGTGTAACCGCTTGCCTGATTATCCCAAGTTATCTCGGGTTCGTATATACAGGGTATCTGCCAAAATAAAATTTTTTAAATCCATGACTTTTCATGACTTTCCCTGATTTAGCAGATCATTCTTCATGACTTTAAAAAGCTTTCGTTATAGTATATATTTAATTCAGGGTTCTCAGCACAAATCTAGTTCAAAAATAGGAAGAAAAAGTGACTTTAAAATTTATTTTTAAGTAACTTAAGTGACCTAAACATAGACTTTATTTACGTAATGAAATAGCTTGTGTAGGTGCATAAATACACTAAATGGTTACATGTTGATAGCATTAATTGATTCGAAGCGGATAATTATCCATTGATTAATGGTTTTATTTATTATCGAAAATTAATATACTGTAACGGCGTGACTTAGCGGTGTATCGTCATCAAAGAACTTTGCTTTGAGAGGTGGACTTGTGTGGATACAAAAGGATTGTTTTCCCTGGCATCACGGTGTCTATAGAGTTGTGCCCTATAGTAAAGGAACAATATGCCAGACAACACGGCAACTTCACTGACAGCCAAAAATATTATTGCGGAAATGACAAAAGATTTGCCGCTATTCAGATGTAGCCGCTAAGGATCCCAGGGGTCTTTGGTTTTGCGAACGATGATTGTTTAAACCGGACCAATCCAGTTGGTCGAAGGTGAGGTCATCGCTAGGTGACCCAATAATTAAACTGTGGGTGAGGCTCCTCCTCTAGAAAGAGACGAGAGAAGATTTGTTTTTTGAGAGTTAGCTAGCAACCAGCTAATTCAGAGGTCGACTTGACCAGTCTCTCCACCGGAGAGTTTTTTGCTATAATCCCACCTTGGGATCTTTTCTTTAAGGAGTACCCCGCATCGGCTAACTCGGAGGTCGCCTCGACCAGTCTCTCCATCGGAGAGTTTTATTTACTGAAATCAAGTCTTGGGATATATCTCTTGCTGAGATTGAAGCGATACCCTGTGCTTTGGGTTTCCTTTTTCTAATATAATCCTCTTCAAGATTGTTTGCAGTTCTTCAGAACTAACTGTGCTCAGATCTCATATCTGTACTTCAGAGAACTTTCGAGAGAGCTACACATTGTTTCTTCCGTCTAATCACCCATATTTTGGCAGAGACAGAATTTAGTTTAGGTACCCGTCTCTACTCAGGCATACATGTACTAATCACTTACCTGTGATTAGAAATTGTTTTTTTTTTATATAGTGGTGAAATGATGTATATAGCAGAAGTGTAAATAAATTCATTATTCAAGATACACCTGATTCTTCATTGTGTCACCTGAAACAGGGACCGGATACGTTACAATACACTGAAGTACCACTGAATTAGGGATACCTTCCTAGTAACGAGTTGGGCCTTCTCTGGCCTTAATAACGGGTGCTACACAACGAGGCATAGATTCAACAAGTTTCTGGAAATGTTCCACGGGAATGGTTTGCCAAATATTGGCTAAAACTAACCATAAATCAGTAAAGTTCGTTGGTGCTGAGTGATCGCCTTTCACGCCTTGCTTTAAAACATTCCGAAGATGCTCAGTAGGATTTAAGTCTGGGTTTCTAGGTGTCCACTTTATGACAGAAAAGTGAGAGGAATGCTTATCCAACCACCCATTAGCCAACCGGGCTTTGTGAGACGTACAGTTGTCTTGCTGGAAAACTCCATTACTCTGCGGATAACAGAACAGCATAAACGGATGGAGGTGGGTACCCAGCAACTCTACTTACCAAATTGCATTGAGGGAGGTTCACGTAAATTAGTCAAATACAAAGTAAATTAATCCTGAAAAAATTCCACTGTTCGCTTCAAACAAATGTAATTTTTGGATAGCCTTTCATTAAACATTACTTTTAAAATCCCTTGAAGTAATTTTTCTTAATTTTATTAATTTATTCGATATAAATATAGGTTACAATAGTTTATTATTTTGCAAAATTTCCCTACACCATCAATAAATAAAGCTATTATATTATAAATTTTACATAGAAAAAAGTATTAGTTAATCTTTACAGAAAGTGTAAAATACTTACATTGACTTTACAAAGCTTTAAACAAGATCGAGAACAAAGAAATCAGGAACTTACCTATAAAAAATAAAGAAATTTCAGTTTTAATTAATAATTTAAGAGTTTATTTATATAAAGTACATTCAATAAATAAAGAACCGAAGATTGTTAAGCCAAATTAGTTTTTTGCAATTTCAATCAAAAAAACTTTGTAAAATTTTTAAATTGCAATCCGAAATGGAAGCAACAACAAAGAAGGCAATGGGTGTTATACGATTTTTTATAGTAAAAGGATGTGGAGGAATGCAATTTAACTAGAGAATGTGTATACGTGTAAAGGCGGAAATTTCAGTACGATGTTCCCGACCATCCACCTGACCTGTTTGTCTTCTTGTGATTTTCAGAGCTCGGAAAACTCAAAAACCCTTTACAACGAAGATTTCAGTCAGATGCTGAAATGCAGAATGGCGTTTGAAATCGATTCTCTCAACAAGCGAGGATTTTTTATGAGAGAGGAATATATAGCCTAATTTCTTAGAGGAACAAATGATTGAAACACCAGGGTCAATATCTTTGAAAAAAGAACTGCTGCTATCACAGGTACATTATTTATTGAATTTATCTTATACATGAATAAAGTAATTTTTAAAACGATAGTTTCATTTATGTAGCAAACTTAACCCAATAAGATGCAATTTAATGGCAAAAATAGTGAAGATTATGATCTAAATCAGTGTTCTCAAACTTTATCCCAAGAAACCCTTTTTCTTACCACGTTATTAACGGAATTTCAAAATAAATATTATATAAGGAGAATATAAGGGTATAATATTGATCATAGATTAGACAAAAACTATACGACATACAGCAGTATAAAAACTATATACTTACAAAATGTGACGTAAAGTAAGAACTTTTTAATGAAATGATACAAGTAAAATGATACATTGATGACTATTTCACCACTCCTTTGCTGTACTGTCACGTGTAGTTTATTGTCGCATCGTTTTTACCTATGGTTGCGTTTCTGGCGTAGTAGTTACTGTTATTAATCCTATCTAAGCGATTAGGGAAAATTACACAATAAATTAATGGTTTTTTTTTTAAACTTTTGATGATGGCTTGAGGACGTTGAGTTATTGATTGAGGGATCCTAGGGTACCGCTGTCGTTACGATAACATTGGATTCTACAAAACACACTTAAAGGAACCCTAGTCAAAAGAAATTTTATGGATGAATTAAATGTATGTGAGAGAACTTTAGCTTCCTATCCTCAAACAAGTTTAGGAATACTAGCTCACTGGGAAGCAAATAAATGGCAAATACATTGTTAGAAAATGATCACGAGGCAAGAAAAATCGATATTTAAAAGGATATATTTTAGATATTAACCAAATAGTAAAAGTAAAACATCAAAGATTTTAATACAAACCCAAAGTAAAACTTTTAAAAGTAAACATACCATGATTAAAATAAATGTGTCGATTGCAAATGACACTATTGAAGTATCTTCAGTCTAGTTTTAAATTCTCTGGTCCGTTATGAAACGTACAGTATGTTTAATTTTAGCGTCTGTATGTGGCGGAAGACCAAAAAGAATTTAAAACATATTAACTTCATGTTTCCCATCAATGTATTAAAGTATATAAAAGTTTTTTTTATATGAAGACTTCAAAATGACTTCATAATTTTTTTAATGGGAAGTGGAAAATTCGGAAAACATTACAAGATTTTAATCCTACAGTAATGAATTAAAAAGTATGAAAAACTAATCTCATTACAAATCTATATTATTCAAATAAGATTATTTGAAATTTAAAGTTCCTTTGTGAGTACGAACAAATGTAAAGCCTAAATTACAGAAAAACGGTCAACCATGGTTAATCCTTTCGTGGGCCATTTATTTCTCCCTCCACGTTTCCAAACTTTCAAAACAGAACTGCTAATTTTATTCAATCAATCGAACATTTGATAACACCACAAAACCGAAGCGGGAATCGTTCTTCCCGTCGTTTCAATAACAAGACCAATATAATAGAATGGGTTTTGTGCTTCCCACAGGTGTATTTTGTAAGATCGTGTTGATGGGAAGTAATCTTCCCACGGTCCACAAAAGGGTTAAAATGGGTATTTTCGTTGAAATATGAACCCACTTGTTTAGCACCTATTCACCCACCTAATAGTATTTTTTCTTTTACTTTGTACTAGGAAGACAAACGTAAAACACCACATATTTTATTATATATATATATATATATATATATATATATATATATATAAATAATATATATATATAAATAAATTAACATTACTAAATTACCACTCATGAAGATGTTAAATTAGGAG
>CM063506.1:34676308-34703808 GCA_032207245.1 Pardosa pseudoannulata
ATTTAAATAATTTTTTATGACACGATCCCCATTCTGGATAAAAAAAAAAACCAATAACAATATTCTTGAATAATAAGAATTCTAACTTTTATAAAATACTTTTTAAAAATATAAAAAAGATGATTTAAAGGTATAATGAACATTAGAATTAGTTTAAAAAATTATTATCTTAGAGTATAGAACTTCTTAGGCATATAAAGATTCAAATATAATCGAATTAATAATAATAAAAATTTGACTTAAAATCAATAATTATCCTTAAATAATTTTTTTTTATAAAAATTTCGAAATGCTTTTCCTACTTAAATTTTTATAGAATACTTTACTAAATACTTCTAATATATATTAAATCTAAGTAACCGTTGCGAATTTCTGAGCCTATTTAAAAATCAATTTAAGTTTAGAAAGACCGAATTTTTATAACAATTCTTTAAAAAGACAAAAATATTTCTTAAGAACTATTTTTTTTTAATATATACACAAAATAATATACAAATACATACAAAAGTATTAATAAATAATAAGGCAAATATAAAAGAAAATTTTTTAAATTAATATACAAGGATCACTTTAAATAATTTAAAAAAATTAAATTAAAAAAAAGATACCCAATTTTTAAAATACATTTAAATGCGATTTATTAAGTTTTATACTTCAATGTATATGATTAAAAGTTTCTTAACTTTAAGTAATAGATTAAAAAAAAAGTATTTTAAAAATATATTTAAATGCGATTTATTAAGTTTTATACTTCAATGTATATGATTAAAAGTTTCTTAACTTTAAGTAATAGATTAAAAAAAAAGTATTTTAAAAATATATTTAAATGCGATTTATTAAGTTATACTTCAGAGTATGTGAGTAAAATTTTCCAAACATAAAGTTATAGATTACTTCCCTTCCCCCCCCAACCAGAAAAAAACGTATTTTAGGTTCATTGTCCCCTTAAAATTAGCTATTTGTTTAAGCAGTCATTTCCATTAAGCGTCGTTACAATAGTTTAACTCTAAATTTACGGATGTTGATCATATACTTATTTTTACTGAAGTGAGCCAATTTGATTCATACAAGAAAATTGTAGTTTTTTGCAAAGAAAATAGTTCCAAATTAATTTAAATGAAATGTTTCTTATCAAAAAATTCATGGAAAACATTTTTTACGTATAAAATCTGTTTTTGCGACACATTTTTCCGCAAGCATTTCTATTACATTTAGCACAATGGTTTCCACATCTGTTTCTTTTGCATGATTGCTGAACTTGACAATTCTTCAGTGCGTCAGTAGCATGAATTTCTGCGATTGGAATGGAAGACTTCTCGACTTCTTCGCTACTTGATACTATACTTTATATACTTTATATTTACTTGATACTATACTTTATATACTTTATATTTACTTGATACTATACTTTATATACTTTATATTTACTTGATACTATACTTTATATACTTTATATTTACTTTATACTATATTTATTACTATATTTATTTATTTTCATATACAATCTATGAGTCAAATTGGCTCACAACCGTGAAAATAGGTATATCACATTTGATAATGCGAAATGAAAGGGGTCTGCGGGGAAGAGGAATGAAAGTTTACTTATATTTTATTACTTAACTAAAAACCAACGTATGATTTGAAAAGTGATATTAAAGTTTTATATATATATATATATAGTGATCAAATTTTGAATGAATCAAATTGGCTCGGTCCGTTAATCTAGTGTTAAACTACGTTAACGACAGATAAAAAATTCGCTACTACAGTATCCTTTAAATAAGAAAACATGTATCTTCTTGAACACTTAAAAGTCATTCATTGTATTATTATATTTGCAGCTATAAAGAATCAGAAATCATTATCAAAGACACGAAACTTTTATGAAAGGATATTTTTTGTCAGCACAAACTTTACTTGGCTAGAATTAAAAATGACTCAGCACGAAACAGCTCAATGGACTCATACTAATGGAAAACAGAAAAATCGATAACAGATTAAAGGTACAAATGTAGAAAATTAGTTTAGTTAAAAATTGCTGGTGAATTTGCAGGTGGGTTGCTGCCCACATGCAAACTTACCAATAATATTATTCCATCGAATGCTGGATATACATCTTTAATTTACAAAGGATATCTGTATTTTAACATTTTATACTCATTTTCATGTTTTGCATATTCAAAATATAAGGTTTAAATTGTAGTAAAATGGTAATGCTATGTAGTATGAGAATAATGTAAACGAAATCTTGCATGAACAATTTAAAGTTATTTGCATTTTTCTTAAAATGTGTTTTTTAGTTTAAAAAAATCATATTTTTGGAAGGTGCGAAATTTTAGTCTGAATATTTTTCTGACGTCAGTTCGATCAGTGAATAAAATTGATTTCTTTCATAAATAATATAATCTTTATATTCATGATACTTGAGCAAAAAATGCGCTGTTTATAGAATGCGTTGTTATAGAATTTAAATATTTTATTCAATTTTATTAAATTTTTAACCTAACATAATGGAATAAAAAATATTTTACTTTAAAGTATATGCATTTTTATAAGTAGAAAAGTATATTTTATGGGTTTAAGAGTAAAAGTAAAGTTTTTAAACACTCCTAGGTATCACCAATGTTAATTTGGTTTGGAGCGCTACGGTCTACTTTTTTGCATCACGAAGGTTAATGAGACCGGGACCTACTGATTAAAGACGATTCCGAACGACTACAAAGCATGTCGGTAAAGGCAAATCTCTCGTAACTGCAAGGTTGCGGGTTTGGAGCTCAGGCCGGCCTAAGATCCGCCGTGTTCGCTGGAAGGTGACTGGGGCACATAAAATATGTTCGTGGTCACAATGTGCTCGAAGTTCTCAATCAATACCTCTGGGGGTGGCAGGTCAAGTCTATGGGTCTTCTGCTTGGTACCTGCTTCAAAATGACGAGAACCTGCTTGAGCATAAGTCGAACTTCCACCCTTATGGTGCTCGTTGAAACGAAATACGCACCACTTAGCCTTAACCCTTTAAAGGTCACTATTATAAATTCTTTGGAATTTAATGAAATTATTTTATAAATGGTATCTATGAACTTTATAAATGTAAATGCATATTATTTTTCACATTTTTTGAGGGGGTGGAATTTGAGGGGTGGTTAAAGTTAAAAATCCAGCCCTTTGTAAGGAGTGAAAAGGCTTTTTTACAGATTTAGCTATGCTGCGGGAACAATGATTATTATCTAAAAGGGTATGATAAAGAAAAGCTAACCAATTTACAGTCGAACGATACCCATATAGTACAGCGCTGCTTTTAGGTACCGGAATTCGTGGGTTAAAATTCCACTGCAGGTATGGATGTTCGTAGCAATTCGGAATCAGTCTTAAGCTGTAGGCCTCGGTCTTATTCACCTTTGTGTTGAAAGACAGTAGACCGTACCAAACATAAAAAATTTATAAGTGTTGTTTGGGTAGACAATTATTTGGGTTAATAAGTGAAAAAATCATATTACAGACTTTTCCAAGTAAAGCAAGTTCAACCACGTATATTTAAAAGAAAGTATAGGGATCTTGTATACTCTCTGTTGTGAGTTGGAAATGCATAAACATAGAAAACCTAAAAGTCCATCCTATGTCTTTCAAAAGCAGAGAACGAATTTAACAAGTGGTTTCGCTCCGAAACCACTGTCCGTTAAAGGGTTAAATCCAGTAGCATCCGGCTCAATCGTCTTGCTTCGACCAAGTGGTATAAGGCAACAACAACAAACCATGGTACAAAGGAATTCGAACTCACGAACTCCAGTACTAAAGATCAGCGCCCTAATCATTCGGCCGTCGTTCGCCTACCAATTAATGTATTACTACTGTTTATTTAGTGGTTATTAGATTCTCAATATTTAATTAGAAGATGAAATTTATAAAATAAAAATAAGCATGCAGTTTACATTAATGTAACATTTTAGTTTATAAATTTTGTTTGGTAACAATAATTAATATTTCTTATCAGTTAAAGATATTTATACGTTAAATTGTAAATGTCTCAGCTCCTCTAAACGAAGTTTTAAATATTTCCCAAATGTTTGTATAATTTTCTTACGTATTAAAAAAGTTGTGGTTTCCGAAATACACTTTCAGCATCCTTTAGTAAGTATAAAACCCATAAAATTGCAATTATAAATATTCTTTCTGTTTTTGCATAAGAGTGTAATTCAACGCATGAATTACTTTATTTTAATGTTCAAGTGAAAAGACATAAAATCCAAAAATAGGAACCGATAAAAAATCGTCCAAAAAAATATAAATTAGAAAAGAAAAGATTCCCTTCCTTCTAAAATTAGCAAATCTAAGAATTTTTAATTTTTATCACACTATTAAAGGGCAATCACAACCAATAGAATAAAAATATCCACTGATAACTCGATTAGCACGAAATCGTGCTTTCTAGGCAGAAGAAAACCGCACATCGCCTGAGGGACACGGATTCTTTAGTGCCGATAAAATAACATTATCTTTTAAAAATAGGATTTTACTTTTCATACAGGGAAATAAGATACAAGAATTAAATCAAACGGTGAATTGAATGACAATTTCCCTTCGTACATCTATTCTCTGTATGCATATGTACATGTGTGCTGTCTGTTCGCTGATGCACCGAAACGATTAATCTTGATGAAGTTTTACAACTCAGGTTGACCTTGATCAGGTTTTAGGAAGGTGAAATAATTCTAGGTCAAGGTCAGGATGAAGGTATAATGCTTTTTAACTCTTTTTTTTCCTTTTATCAGGCCTTGTTACCATAAATGGCTAAAGATCGTCTGCAAAATTAACCCCTTGGCATGAAAATAGAACTAAATTTGAAAACGTCCGTAATATACTATTTAATTTGGTGCAACTGAACAGTTATGAACAATTTGACAAAGAGAACATTTTAATTTGAGGACTGTTCTTCCTGTGTAATACTGCGTAATCCTGTGTAGAAAATAAAATAAAGTAAGGTACATTTGTTAAAATAAGTTTTATTCCAATTGGTTATTAAGATTTAGTTAACACCTTAGCATACTACTGAAAAGGAATAATGAAATACAATTTAATTAGGCTTAACACATTGTTGACCTGCAATTTTACTGAAAATTTATCTCATGTCACCGGTGACATGAGATCATGTATGTCTATTAGCACAATTTGATTCATAATCACTCGGACAATCAGATAAAGCATCCGCGTATAATTCATTGAAAGATTCTTCATTACGTTCCGTCATCGTTTTTTAAATTTTTTTAATTATTAAATATTTTTTACAACAAAAGATTTGGCGGGTCTTATAAGCGAGAGAAACAGCTTGTGTTATACTAACCAACACTTGCATTGTATGGTCGCCAACAGAGAAAACATCGATGCGAAAAAACGCATCACGAGTTTACTCGTGGCCGGTCAGCAACGTTCGGCCATAAAAACACGAGTTAACTCGTGACCGGTCAACAATGTGTTAACTGAAGAGTTACGTAAAAGCAGAGAAAAAAGACGTTTTATTTTGAAATGTGTATTTTGTATAACATTTAGTCGACTCAAACATTGTCCTCTCTGTTATTTGTCATAATATTTAAGTCTATCAGTCCCAAATAGAGCTTATCATGGTATTTGCCAAGCAAGATCACTGCTATAATGAATACTGCCTGGAGCTTTTTTCTGATTTACTTATCTGTGTATGCAACTTTGATATTGCTTAAGTTAAAAAGGAGGGAGGGTTGGGAAATTGTAAATAAGCCAAAATGAACCCACGATCGAAGAAACTCTTGTCTATTGGCTGTTAAACACGTGAAAATGAATGGGAAGGTCATTATAGTAGATCGTGACAAATTGCCTTATGCAACTCCGATAATGCTACAGTTAAAAAGGAGGGAGGGTTGGGAAATTTTAAATAAACCAGAATGGACCCAAGAACGAAGAAACTCAGTAATCTAATAATATACTGTCCCCGAAAACAATTCTTGACGAGGCAGACTCGTCAGTTTATTTGAAATGAATAACGACTCCAACTCGCCATTGTGAGTCGAAGGGTAGTATTTGCACTTTATTTATGTCACCTAATTGATATTTTTTATACATACGACGATTGACTTTAAATAATCTCGAAATAACCCAGGTTCTTTTTCATTGGCCAAGTACAAGGATAAATCGTGAAATATAGTACTTTTTAAAATCAAAATTTATTTAAATTAGCCACAGAAATAGCTAAAAAATGTCACGTCACTGTTAAGTTTAAACAGATGAAAGGCTGGGAGTGACTGGTAAAGTACATAAAATTAATCATAAGCTTTTAAAAGAAAATAAAAATCAAAAAACAAACTGAAATGTAAAATTTACAAAAAATAAAACAGAGCTCTTGGGAAGCTTATCAAGATTCTCTTCCTGTGCGAAAAATCAAAAAATTCAATCACAGAAAATTAAAAAGCTGTTCTTACAGATTTTATTAGTTAATTAGTGATACAAAGTCACTTTGCATTTACGAGATATATAACAAAAACATATAAAACATAAATCAAGATTTTAAATAATTTTATTATTTCATAATCATTTTTTATACCTAGAAATGTGCAACTGTTCAGCTCTTTTATAGTCCTAAAAAATCCTGATATTACCAAATATTCCAACAACTCCTGATTCTCTGGTGTAGTTTCGGAGAACTGAGAGAAACTCATAACGGCGGAAACTTTTCAGATTGTTCCGGAAAATAACAAAAAATTTTAAACAACTAGAATATCACAATTCAGCCGTCAAATACAAAGTCTTTCCAAAAATATGGCTAAATATAATAAACTTTCTAGATAGTAATACTGCATGTGAAAGTGTTTTCAAATTTTGTAGACAAATTCTAAAATTCCTGATGACAAAAAAGTTGGTCAATGTTAACAATGTAAAAATGGGGGTCAATGTTACCAAGAAGAAAAATTTTCTGAAAAAGAAGTTGTAAAACTGAAAGAAGTTACTTTTACATTGTTAAATGCATAAATTTTAGTTTATCCTTCAAATTTTACTATTGCGTTTATTTTTAATTTAATTTGTTCCATTTTAATATAGAAACGAATATATGTCATTTTGTACAATTTTTTTTGGTTATTTATTATGTATGTAAAATTGCATACGCGTGTACTTTGTGAGTAGGATGTGAAATTTTAAAAACACGCTGTTGCTCCTGACAGAGGTGCATGAATGTAGGGATGTCTGTTTTACAGTATGTAAAACTGCATTTGAATATTTTTCGAAAGACATATTTTCTTTAGCAGCCAAAAAAATTGAAACAATATAATTAAAAATGACATGATGAAAAAAAAAACACAAAAGAAAAGTCACAAATTAATTCAATAATAAAAACCGAATAATTCGATAAATTACCTTTATAAATTCATTTATGATATTACAGAACTTGAAGAATAAAGAAAATAAAATTATATTTAAAAGGACCGAAAGTTACTTCGTAGTTACCTTTACACTTCTTAATAAAGATAACAAGTACAAAACATTAGAGAATAATACTGTAAAATAATATAACAAAATATAATTTTTATAAATATCTGTCTATAAACTTTTCGTATATCCGGAAAAGTTATCTTAAAAAATGAAACCCTCAACCAATCAGGGTTTTAGTGGTTCATCGTGCGATAACGTTGAAAGAATCATCACTAAATTCTATAAGAAAGGCTGAAGTCAGCAGAAATTAATTTTGGTGATTTCGTACTCACCAACTCTGAATTAAAAACAAAAGATAGTCGCTAGATTTTGCCATTAAAGGATAAAATCACAAAACTGTTTTAAGATACACTTATAATTTATATTTTCCAAACACATTTTAAACACTATCAACTTAATTAAGTCATTCAAAAGTTCTTAATTATTTTATCCTGTCATTAAAACGAAAATATATCATATGGCGCAAAAATACAGTCGATAAATGCAATTTAGATTAAAAGAGCATTCTTATCCTCCGAACAATTTGACTTGCCTCAAACCTTCCCAGAGTTATCCTGAATCACTACGCAAAAACCCATCAAGTTTGGTCCAGCTAATGTATAGCTACTAAAAATACACACAAATAAACACACATATCAAAGGATTTTTCATATATTTTTCTTCTTCTTCAACAGAACTGCAGCCTGGTGCAGGCCAAGGCTTTCTCTGTGCCTGCTTCCTCTAGAGCACAGGACTTTTAGCCAAGTTTCTCCACCTATTTATTCAAGATCTCCAAACCTCTATCTACATTGTCCAACCACCTTGTTGATGGTCTCCCTCATCTTCTTGACCTCCAATTTTCAAAAAAAGTTAGTTTTTTAACTGGGTCCAAATCTGTACGTCGAAAAACGTGCCCCAGCTATATGACTCTGTTGGATTTAATAACTCTCAAGATGTTAGGTTACTTGTATTTAGTATATATTTCCTGGTTATATAAACTTCTCCATGCATCATTTTTTTTACTGCCCCCAAAATTGACCGAAGGATCTTTCTTTCAAAAATGAGTGGTTTGTTTTCCTCTGTTTTGCTAACTGTCCATGTCTCACTACGATATAAAATGATTCGGCTTATAAGGCTTTTGTATACATTTATTTTTGTATTCATGGAGAGGAGTTTAGAGATTTTTTAGGATCTTTAAACAAAGTAGCATCTGTTTGTCATTAAATTTTTTACATATATAAACTACGCTAAACTCCTCGGTGCTACAGCCCAGCCATAGTTTACGGTACTGCGACCAAGGGTCCTGGGGTGCGAAGCAAATGTCTCGGTTAGGTGGTCAATCTTTCTGGAACCTCCCAGTGTTTAGCTCCCAAGCATACTTGGTCCAAAATTGGTCTATCCACTGAAGGGATGAAAGGCTGGGTTAATCTTGCCCAGTTCTAAGATCAAATTTTCGGACCTCTGTCATGGGAGTGGAAAGCGCTACCATAAATGACATTGGGCTTCTTTGCATATATAGATTGTTCATATATATATATATATATATATATATATATATATATATATATATATATATATATATATATATATATATAATATATATATAGATATATATATATATATATATATATATATATATATATATATATATATATATATATATATATATATATATTATATATATATATATATATAATATATATATATATATACATATATATATATATATATATATATATATATATATATATATATATATATTATCAAATTCAATTAATTTTGGAGAATGTAAAGATAGTTAAAAATTGCAAAATGTACGCTTTACAATAAACAAAATTGAAAAAAAAGGCACAAGAAGTAGAAATAAAGTGATTCCTATTAAAGTCTGCCTTTAATGAATCTACTGACAAGTAAAGTTAACGAAATTTTAATTAGGCAGACATCTACAACTCCGTGACAGCTGGTAAAGAAAGGGATTTGAATTTTATTTGCTTTGCTTTTAAACACTACTCCCAACTGAATAACAATCTATGAAATATAACATAGTAGAGAGATAATTTCCATTTCGTAAGAGGAAACGAAAAATTATCTAAATATGAGAAAATTTTTAATCAGACAATGCAAAGGGTAAAATGTATAAAGCCTCTATTGCGCATTCTTTCATAAGCAACGTAATAGCTTAATGAACTTTTGATGTTTCAGACAAAAGGGGAAATATAATTGTAATTAATGTATGAAATAGGAAATTAGTACGACGAAGGAAAATTAAATAAAAATATTTCTATATAAAAGAATGTTTAATAATTATTATATTATGTGTACCTAATGGATTTAATTAATATTTTCCAACAAAAATTTTTTTAAAATTGAAAATAGTATTTTTAGATAATATCAATTATTAATATTAAGGAATATGAACACCCTTTTTAAATAATCTTATTTAGGCTTATTATACATTTAAAAGTAAAAAAAAATTAATGAACATAAAGTTTTATTTTTTTGAAAGAAATACAGTGGTTGTTCACACATTTTTTAGACGATGTATATTGTAGTAACAAAACCAAATTACATAAAATTCTTGTGTTTCAAATGTTCTGTTTGATAGTCCTTATTCTGAACTATCTTGCGACATCGTAATTTCGAGGATAATAATGTCTTTTGAAATGTCAGAAGAGGTATTCTATCCCATTCCTCCTGAACAGCTTTTCAGAGTCCTGTAAGGCTTGTGAGACGACGTTTGAATAATGCAGATTTTAAAAGTCCGAAAGCACAAAAATCCATAGGTGATACATCGGGAGATTTAGTAGGGATATCACTAAAGGGTATTGCCTTGATACCGGTTTTTTGTTACATTTCTATTAGGAAATTGACAGTGGATTTTGATGTGTGACTGTTAGCTTTGTCTTGGTGGAGTTCCACAGATCGATGGCACTGCGGGTAAAGCGATGGTATTTCATTCAGGAAAATTGGGAATAAAATATGTTCCTGATAGTATTTGGAGTTAATCTTGACATTATTTTCAGCTTGCCATTATATGAAAAACCAGTAACAATCATGAATACCTTAGAAAAACTTTCTTTCAATTCTTTGAACCATGTACTTACATTTTTCTCTCCCTTTTTATGATAATAAATGACTCTTTTTTTTTGTTGCAATTATTTAAATACATCCATGATTCATCTATTTTGACAGCTTTTTTTCCATTTTTTCTTTGGATAAATGTTTCTTATACAGAATTCTGCAGCGTGTCCAGCGTTCAGCGATATGCTTTAGGAAAAGACGATGCACATTGCGTTTTTTCTTTAGATTTAAATCAACGTTTATCATTTTGTTTACAGTGGAAAAGGATCACTTTATGTATATATATATATATATATTATATTATATATATACATAACTAAAAGCAAAGCAAAGCAAATAAAATTCAAATCCCTTTCTTTACCAGCTGTCACGAAGTTCTAGATGTCTGCCTAATTAAAATTTCGTTAACTTTATTTGTCAGTAGATTCATTAAAGGCAGACTTTAATAGGAATCACTTTATTTCTACTTCTTGTGCCTTTTTTTTTCAATTTTGTTTATTGTAAAGCGTACATTTTGCAATTTTTAACTATCTTTACATTCTCCAAAATTAATTGAATTTGATAATATATATATATATATATATATATATATATATATATATATATATATATGTATATATATATATATATTTATATATATTTATATATATATATATATATATATATATATATATATACATTATATATACATTATATATATATTATATATGTATATATGTATATATATATTATATATATATTATATATGTATATATATATATATTATATATATATATATTATATATATATTATATATATATATAATATATATATAATATATTTAATGATTTTGAAACTGTCCTTTGACGGAGATTTTCTTTTAACATTAGACAACGTACCTTTGCAAAAGTCGAAGATGTTCGTTTTTTTTTCCTTGGATACTTGTATGGCTCCAATTTGACTTTTTTTTCTTTCCTTTTAAAATATTACCTATAGACGCTTTAGATATCGCAAAACCATGACTCTCACATAGTTTTTAAATAACGAAATAGCAGACATCTCTTCGGAAAGAGCATAAATATAGCCTTCGAACCACTGCTTCGTTAAAAACGCCATTTTAAATAAAAACAAACCTCTCAAGCCATAGACCATAATCTTGGCTTTTAAAAACATAGTACAATTGCAGTTCTTTATTTTACAACAAAAGATTTTTTTATATCTCTAACCAAAATCGCCTAAAAAATGTACGAACAGCCTCTATACTAAGTAAAATTTTAATTATTCTTCATTTTATATGCTGCTTTAAAAAGCGATTATGTGTTCTAGAAAAACAATTATTTAAAAAAAAAATTAATTTCTATTTCTATCCATCTCACTTCAACTGGATGAGGCACTGAAAACTTGTGAATCGCACGTCACATACTCTTCACACCACCATAAGTCAGCGAGAACAGAGTTTGATTCATTTGATAAGGCACACAATTTGCCCCAAGTGAATCATCGTATAGGTAGAAAATTCAGTTTCTCTCTCAAGATAACAGAAAATTACCTCGTAATGACATTTTAAACTCAAATAAATAATGTTAAATAAAAGTTCCCCTACTTCCACTTAGTACTCATTAAATTTCTGCGTTTTCATTCAGTAATCAGTGAGATTGATACTACTCCAAGACAAAAATCTGGATAAATCAAAAACAGTTACCTGGTCCTTAAATGCAAAAGTAGCAGATTAAGTTAATTTTATCTCGTGGCAGGTTAACATCACGAATAATTTATCTTTAACATAACCATAAGTTTCATAAGAGAAATAATAAAGAAATCCCACTAAATCCATTTGTAGAAAATTTTGCGTATTGTTCCAAAAAATAGAGTTTGCATCTGAATTACTACACGAAAAATTTGATGTAGACACAATATAATTTCTTTGTAAACCTATTAAATAAAACATATTTATTTCAATTTTGATTGATATGTCATTAGAATTATTTACACAGTTCTGCACAGGATCAAAAGTAGGTTTCATTTTTTAAGGTCACTCAAGCTCTGCCATCAGGCGGCGACCTGCACCACAAATATCCGCAGTATTACGATTTTTTTTTCGTAACATAGATATTTTGTTATAAATCGATTCTCTGCAAATAATTTACTTGCTTGTTTAAAAAGGGACTAACCACCATTAAAAGCACTGTGCCAATTGTTTAAACAATTGTGTTAACTGCATGTAATTTGTCTATATGTACTCTATTGTTGTAGACGAAAGCGTCAATGCGTATTGCAATCAAAAACAGAAACTATAATAGTTCTGGATACAAAATCTTAATATTCTATAGCTTATCCTTTTCGAATTATTCCAGACAGTGTTAATATGCTTTACACTGACATTTCACGTTAGCCTGCGATCGCACTCACAAAGATAGGTACACAACTAGATGTTTTGACAGTTTTAAATGTAAAATTTCAACATTTTACGACTAGTTGTTTTTGAGTGATACGACATACAAGCGTATGTACTTACAGACATCATGACTAAACTAGTCAAAATTCATTCAGAGATAGCCAAAAGAAAACCTTAAATTTCAAAGTCAAAGTTTCGTTGCAATGTACGCACAAAATAGATCACAAAGTAGAAATTAATTAAAACGGCCATCAAATGTAACAAAAATTGTTTGTTATAAAACTTAAAAATAATCTTAATATCAATAATAAATATAAAAATTAATGATATAGTCGAGACTAATGAAGTTTTAAATAATATGTTATTGTCGAATTTCAATTTCGTAAATCTCCACGTTCACAGATATTCTTTTTCTTAGGTAGCCAACTTACTATAGCACTGAGCTCACGTTCAACCAAATACAATGGAGGAAATCTAATTAAAAAATTTTAACTCTAGCCCAGGGGTGGTCAAACGGCGGTCCGTGGTAGAATTCCCGAAATTTATAATTGAAAAATAGATCGTATTCATTATGGTAAATACAATATTATTCAATTGATTTATTGATAATTTTTATAGATTCCTGTGTATTTTTATAAATACTATTCCTGCTGGCTGCTCCTTTTGACTGTCTTTATGCTCCCCATTTGCTTCTCAAACCTCTACCGTCCCCATTGAAGACCTCGGCGCCCGCTGGGAGGTTCCGTCCCTTGTTCAGAACTTATGGTCATCGTCTGTTTTTGCTCATTCCTCTTATCTGATTACGATTAGATCCATGAGATTGGACGCTTAAGTACAGTAGAACTTCGATTACCCGAATCTTGATTAACCAAAACTCTCTGTTAACCAAAGTTAACAGAGAGTTAACTTTGGTTTCCACAGATTTGGATTCCACAGAGAGATAACGGTTTCCACTTCCTTTTTTCTACTATCATCCAAAATTTTCTCTTTACAAACATGTATTTTTAAAGTATTCCCTTTTCCCACATTCCTCGATTAACTAAATCTCTCCGTTAACCGAAGTCTGTTTCTTCTTCACTTTTTTTTTCACTTTCTGCTATCATCCAAAATTTTCTCTTTACAACATGCATTTTTAAAGTTTTCTTTTTTCACACATTCCTCGATTAACTAAATCTCTCCGTTAACCGAAGTCTGTTTCTTCTTCACTTTTTTTTTCACTTTCTGCTATCATCCAAAATTTTCTCTTTACAACATGCATTTTTAAAGTTTTCTTTTTTCACACATTCCTCGATTAACTGAATCTCTCCGTTAACCGAAGTCTGTTTCGTCTTCCCTTTTTTTTCACTTTCTGCTATCATCCAAAATTTTCTCTTTACAAACATGCATTTTTAAAGTTTTCTTTTTTCACACATTCCTCGATTAACTGAATCTCTCCGTTAACCGAAATCTGTTTCTTCTTCACTTTTTTTTTTCACTTTCTGCTATCATCCAAAATTTTCTCTTTACAACAAGTATTTTTAAAGTTTTCTTTTTCACACATTCCTCGATTAACTGAATCTCTCCGTTAACCGAAGTCAGTTTCCTCTTCACTTTTTTTTTCACTTTCTGCTATCATCCAAAATTTTCTCTTTACAAACATGTATTTTTAAAGTATTCCCTTTTCCCACATTCCTCGATTAACTAAATCTCTCCGTTAACCGAAGTCTGTTTCTTCTTCACTTTTTTTTTCACTTTCTGCTGTCATCCAAAATTTTCTCTTTACAACATGCATTTTTAAAGTTTTCTTTTTTCACACATTCCTCGATTAACTGAATCTCTCCGTTAACCGAAGTCTGTTTCGTCTTCCCTTTTTTTTCACTTTCTGCTATCATCCAAAATTTTCTCTTTACAAACATGCATTTTTAAAGTTTTCTTTTTATCCCATATTCCTCTTGTATGCAAGCCGTGCTTTCCAAACTACGAGTGCAGATAAATATTTTGGAGCTTCCTTTTTTAGAATTCCTCCTCGAAAGTTCAATTCTCGGAATGAGTGTACTCTTCCCCACTTTCAAACATCCCTGTTCTAATCTTCTCGATTATCCAAACATTTCGATTCTCCGAAGTAGGTTAGGTCCCAATTACTTCGGATAATCAAGATCTACTGTATATCCTAGACGAAAGTTTGTCTCCTCAAAAGATGCCTACGTACCAAATTAATGCAGTTGATTAGGTGTTCTGCAGTGGCCTCTACAATATTACACTTCATGCAAATAGAAAAGTTTCTAGTTTCCTTGGAATACTTGAGAGCTTTTAAATGCCCTCAAACCATATGTTTAATAAGTGAAATAAAATGTGTAAAAATAATGATTTTGGCAATAAATGTGGAAAATAAAACATCACAAATGGAAGCTTGTGTTACGGAATTACTATAAGTATTCTAATTTAATCAAGAATGTAAACAAACACAGTTAATAACAAAACACATAATATAGTAATGCAATAATTAAAACAAACAGTCCGGTGCCGCAAACAGATAATTCCAATATCATAATTCATATGGAGAATCAAGATTTAGTGGATACATATTCCTTAACTAATAATAATAATTTAACATCTAATTGTACATCCCTTTTGAAATTTTTATACAAGTAGACAGCACAGTTAATATTCTTATAATTTTACAACATAGTATATACGCAATAATTAACAAGATATTTTTTTCTAATTCCCTCAATTATGCTCAGTATTTTGAATTAAAGACCATGAGCACTAAATAATACAGTATTTATTAAAATCTGCTTAAGGAGCAAAAGTTAGTCTTTGCGCACGTCGGTTGACAAAAATATTCGAACTCACAAGATAAGGAATACTATAAGAGGTAAGACAATGCGCAACATGTATTTTAGAAGAAACATGAGAAATTTACTGTGATACATTCTATACGAGTAAAGTATTCTTTATCTCAAAAGCTAATGTAACAATGATACTGGCAATATTTTAAATATACTATGGATTATGCGTAAAATTATAGCTGCAATGTCGTGTTAGCTCCAACATCTGACGAATATTATAGCCTTATTAATGAGTCAAATAATAATGTACGAAAAGTGAAACACCACTCATCACTAAAGCGTATTCTAGTAATTCAGTATCTTAATCACGTGCTGAAAGAGCAACTAGTTAGCATTTGAGATAATATTCCACGATAAAGGCAATCATTTACTTTCATCATTCAAAGTAATTTCGATAGAGATTCCCCAGTATACTCAAAGGAATTCTCGTCTGAATGATAAATTAATTCGATAAATTTCGTAAGCGTGTCAGACCAGTGAGTTTGAATGTACGGCTTATCTCAAACAGATGATAATTGTTTTATAGAAATGAATTGGGACGCATGAGCTAATGAATAATAAAAAGTATTTAACATGCTTAGCTATTTTTTCGAGGTTTTTAATTTTTTTTTTTAGCAGTTACGAGGTGGTATCAATAAATAACGCACATGCAAGTTTACTTTCTAGTAAGAAAATATTCAGCAAATGTGTGAATAATCGAAATTGAAGGCGAAACTGCTTATCTCTCTAGTCATGAATGCTACAGAGATCTCGGTGAATCTAGTGGTCTTAGTGATACTACATAGATCTCAATCCGTAGTGTACATTAGTCACCGCTAAAATGACGTTTGCAATAACGTCGTCAACTGTGAAGGAAGCTGTTGCGATGGTTTTAATATTTGTTTAATGTAGCCTCCACACTATGGCACATTCTTCACCACTTCCTGATGGCGACCTTGAATGATGGTTCACGGGTTGCATTCACATGCTGGGACACTAAATGAGCCGAGCGCGTGGATTCGTCCATAAGGTCTATTGCGCACTTTAGTTGCGCATCTGGCTGCCTTTGATCTTTGGAGAAATACCGCCTGCGAATCCATTGTCCACCAAGGCTATTTTACAGTCTGCCACCATCGACCACGATAAGCCATACCCCTTCCAGACTGTGGTAATGGCTTGCAGTGGGCCATAATGTGGAGGCGCCTTTAAAAATATTATCGTTTGTTATTAGCTCTATTTTAATTTTGTGGTGTGGCAACTTTTGAAAAGATAGAATAATAAGTTTTTTCTGATTAGATTGGAGTATTGTAAGATAACGGAAAGCATATATATGAAATTAATAAAAGAAATCTTATGGTGCTTCTTATTACTATGAAACTATCTATATCATGCAGTACTTGAATAAGAAAAAGAAAGAAACAATGATTAAGGTATCTGTCTGAAAAAAGGTAAATATGATGAGGAAAATAAATTATGAATGTGCACACACACACACGCAAGACTTCCTCTAGAATCTAAACCAATGTGTTAAGTGCGAAATTCTGACTACTATATAATATGGACAACTACAAGGTACGTCCAGTAGTAATAAAAAATTTTCCTGTGCATTTCTGGCAAATCACCAAGGAAAACAAGTGGCTCATAATTTTATATTGGAATATCAGTGACATATTAAAACACACCGGATGCTGCTCCTAATTCACAGGGCATTCCTAGGTGTTTAACGGTGATCCGTTGTGATCATAGCTCCTTAGATTAAAATCAGCAACCATTGAACTAGATTATGCAATAAGTTTTACGTTAAACTCGGTAAAAATGAAAATGATATCTTTCAAATGTTTACAAAGTTTTTTGACACAGTAGCAAGTGTACTGGGAACAGATGGTGTTAGCAGCAACAGACAGAACATTAAAGACGATCTGTGAGTAAGACGACTATTCACTGTGAAAATGGAAGAAAATTTCGAATGAGTGAGGAATGTTCTGGACATCGTCTGCTAAATTAATGGTTATTTAAGTTCATTTACTCAACTTTCCATTTAAAAATGCACAACTTTACTTGGAAGTGTTCAAGCGCTTCAAGAAAAAATTATACTACGTTCGCCCAGAAATCGCTGGAAGCAGGATCGTCCACCACGAAAACACTAGGTCCCACACAACGTTAGTTGTGACTAAAAACGTAATCCAAGAACACTTCCCTGTTCATCCACCATACGGTTCCGACCTAGCTTTATTCACGACTACAGAAGGACATGAAAGAACGCTATATTGACATACTTCATGATATCCAAAAAGCAGTGACCACAAGGTTTCGTTACATCTCCCAAAATGAGTTTGAAAGCTACAACCACTGGCATCAAAGCTGGATTAGTTGTATTGCTATTCAAGGCACATACTTTGAAGATTATTAATTGTTTTTCTTTGTAAGTTCGGTTAATTAATTTATATAATTTTCTTATTATTTCTTGGTCAAACCTTGTACTTTTTATTTAAAACTCAATGATATGTAAATACCAATTTTCATTAGTCTGTGCCACTTTCCACGAACGTTGTGTGATCGTGTAACAAATTAATAAATTTACGTATGCATGAACACGGGTTTTTTTAAAGGAGCATATATTTAACCTTTTAAAAACATCATGCAAATAGGTATGTTTCTACATTCCACTCAACAGTTTTTCACTGTCGCAAAATATGATACAAATACATGTCTTAACATAAATATTGCTACCAGCTCTTATATTAATACTGATTAGAAAAGAAAATTCAAAATACTTCATGTGTGAATAGAATTTAAGCTACTAAAATTCTTTAGCAATTTGAAATTTCTTTAAATTTAGATTAATTTAGGAATATGAAATACTTCAAACTACCTCAGAAATTTAAATTACTAGAAAGAGAGACTCTATATCAATTAGTCGTATGGAATTTTAAGCTCGTATATTTTGCTACTCGAGAACTAATTAGACTAATCTATTGCGAAATCACGAATATCCAATGGAATTTTTTTTAATAGAATAAGCTTTAACGAAATCTGAAGTTGTTAAAACGGAATTAATTTTTTACGCTAAAACGAAAATCTTATCCATATATGAATAAACCTGTAGCTCTTTTTCAAAGATTGATTGACATCTTCAGATTTACTGCTGAGCATTTAGTTTACATCTCGTATATTTAGTATACTTTTACCTTATTTACAGGGTATCTGCCAAAATAAAATGTTTCAAATCCATGACTTTCCATGACTTTCCCTGATTTAGCAGATCATTTTCCATGACTTTAAAAAGCTTTCGTTAAAGTATATATGAATAAAACTTCTGGTGTACATACAAATAAAATATACGCTTTTAGAGAAATTACAGGAATTTTTTCATAAAAAACTATAAACTCACTTTATAAGTGTTAATAAACTCACATACATAAAAATAAATTGTTGTATCTACATACCTAAGTTTAATCATATAGCAATTTTTCAATCAAAATGTTTCCAATTTGAATTCAGGGTACTTTGGTATTATCCAGGTGACCATGAAAAATAGACAAATATAACCCTATAATGTTTATATACAATATCCCTAGAGATAAACTTATATTTTGTGCAAAAATCTTAACAACATTTTATTAAAAAATAATTAATATTATATTATTAATATTTTAATCTACAATTTAAGAAAAAACCAGAATAATATACATTTACACACCCATTAAGCTTTCTTGCTTTGAGTTTCCTTGGTGAACAAATTTTACTTGGTCAATAGGATAATACATAAATACCAAACTCAGTAACTTCAGCCTAATGACAAGTAAAAACAGAATTAAACAATTCAATGCATCTTTTTTAATCGGTAGTTTAGCGGATCCATGACTTTCCATGACTTTTACTTATTTTACTTGAAAAATCAAGACTTTCCATGACAAAATTAATCCATTGTCTAAATCCATGATTTTCCATGACATTCCCTGACTTTCCATGTGCGCGGAAACCATGTATTCACTACAATAAATTAACTTCCGTTTTAGTATGAGAACAAAACTGTCAAGAAACAAAACTGTCAAGTTTGCTGTAGATGATTTAGTATTATACATTTATAAATATTAGTATTATACATTTATAAATATTAGTATTATACATTTATAAATATTAGTATTATACATTTTAAATTTCCTCTCTCCAAGCAATTTATCTAAATTAATGTTAAAACGTTCGAAAACTAACCTGCACAAAGAAGTAACAAGAACAAAATATATTTAGAACACTTGGATAAAATTTCACAGTTAATTTCAACTGTGAGAAAGCTAAAACAATCCGTGGCAATGAAAATGAATATATATTCAAGAACGAAGAACAAAAATTTATCTATGCATATTATAGAATTAATAGTATATGTACAATTAGCAATATGAATAATGTTTCGATTTAAACTGAACGACTAAAGTTTTGTATAATGAATTACACAAGTTTATTCAAAACTTTATTCAAAGAGAAAAACTTCATACATTACTCGAAGGAATCATTTAATATTTATCATTTTTCTACACATACCAAAGAATTTTAAGAATGTGTTTCGTTTTATAAAAAAATTATTTCTAAATTTACACGTTTTGCTCGACAGCGGTGTCTGAAATTTTAGAAACTTTTAATTAAAAGTATATTTTAAAAGAATAAAACTGTAAAACACGACAAGATAAAATTCAAAATTTAAATATGTTCAATTTTTTATACTAATCAAATGAACAGTTTTTTAGAAATAATTATCAAGTTCAAAAAATTCATACATATAATTAAGAACTTAAGGGGTCATACAGTACTTTATGAGATCTAAAACCTTCATTTCAACAACGTTTCTCATTATAAAATATAAAAAAAAATTGTTCTTTTTAGACTGAATTTTTTACATAGTCTTTAATAGCACTCTTTTTTTTTTTTTTTTTTTTTTTTTAAATTGAGTTTTGTCATTTTTAAAAGCCTAATTTTTTAAATAACGCAAAAAAAAATCACTGAAATTTTAAAACATGTTAATTAGAAACTAAATTTTTATATCAAATTGAAGTGAAATATGTGTTTTTCTGTAAACCAAAAATACTAAAGGGTATTAACAGTGATTTAAAAATAAATGTAAATAAATAAAAAATTAATGAATTTGAAAATTTTTAAAAATTAGCATTTATTATAATTATGAAATACATATTACTCTTATTAATATAACTGAGGTTCACAAAATAAAAACGATGATTAGCTCTATTTGATGTAAAAAATAATTTCTAACTTGCACTTTTAAAATTTATTAACCCTTTAGCGGACAGCGGTTTTCCAGAGAAACCACCTATTACACATAATTTCTCTGCTTTTTAGAGATATATGAATGAATTTTTTACTATTTTTTAAAATGTTTTTAGCATTTTAAACTTACAACAGATGGCAGAACTGCACTAAATTTATTTTTCATTTTGAAATATAAGTATTTAAACTTGCTGTACCTAGAAAATCAGTAAAACATTTTTTCTCATCTGTGACCCTCCCAAAAAATATCTATCTAAACATTGCTTATAAACTGTTAATTCATTTCTTATACCATTTTAAGGATAGTTATTGCTCTTCTAATATAATAAAGGTTAAGAAATTATTGTGTTCACACTGTACAAGGAGAAGAGTTTATCAGGTAAATTATCCCTCAACTATTCCTATGTTTCCTATAAGGAAACCCCTAATAAATCTAAAGAAAAGTTTTCATATATTTTAGATATATAAACACCATAGATAATATTTATAAACTAATTTATTTCATTCCATAAGAATTTATGTTAGTGATCTGTAAAGGGTTAAGTGGGTAAGTGAATTTCTGACATTTCCAAGTGGTGCATATATTTTACAATTTTGTAAAAAAATATTAATTCATACGACAAAACGAAACGTGTTTTTCATAAACTTAGTCCTTTATTATTAATTTAAGCAAAATTTCAGTTTGAACACTGGAAAACTTCTAAATTAATATTGAATCAAAAATAGGCTGTTTTGCCAAATACTTTTTCAGCCTTGTTTCTAAATTACGAGAACCCAGCGGGGGTAATGTTACTAGAGTCTGTAGCATTCCTTAAGCTACAAGTGCTTTTCGAGTGGTGCTAAACTGGTAACAGCTTCGCAGACATGTGTTGGCATAAAGGTATACGTACCTGTATTGCCAGCTGCATTTGAAAGAAAATGGTTGACAAGTATTATTATAGTAATAGGCCTCCTTAACACATTATATGCGTGACACGTACTAGTACGTTTTCTGACGATTGATACTTGAGCGCGTGTCACGTTCTAGTAGCTGTTAGTGTAACAACATGGTTTGATTGTGGGTACAAAAATAACGGTATATACAGGAAAACGAAGCCGAATGTTCTTGTCTACTACATAGATACTGGAAAAATTTAGACAAATAAAAACAATAGTCGATGCGGAACCACAGAACGGAAAAATATTGAAACTATATACTACTATTCCTATTTGATTTTTCATATTTATTATACTATTATAAATTTATCCACTAAAAAACATATTTTTGTTTACAAAAATCTTATGGTTGCTATTTATATATTTGTTTATATATTTCAATATAAAATAAGAAAAGTTGGTTAAAAAATTAAATAATTTTCGATTTAACTGAATGAACATTTTGAGATTTAACTGAATTACTAAATTTACGAGCAAAACGCCCACTCCCGGTACAATTCCGCCGCGAAATGTACCCGCACACAATGTGTTAATACAATTATGGAAAAAAGAAAATATATATATATGCTGATGATAAACTACAAAGTATTTTGAAGTACTGTGATAAATTGTATAAAAAAAAATTTTTTTAAAAACAAATAACACATTTGCATCAAATAACATATATAAAGGCGGAAATATTTCTCTAAATAATTAAGCCCAAAGAATTTATTTATTAAAAGTAAATATTACTAATATTAAATGATATTGAAAATAAACTGTAAGAAAATTTGGTGATTTGGTGTAAAGCGCTAACTAGACTAGGACCTATTGCTTAAAGGCAATTATGAATGGCTAAGAACATCCATATCAGCAGAGGAATTCAAAAAACATATATATTTACTTCAATTCACATCTTCTGGAAGAAAAACATTATTTTTGATACATAATTATGCTTCGTAATTTAAAAGGAATGAGTTAAAAATAAAATCAAAGAGAAAAATGTAATTTTATAACAATCTATGCAGCCGACATCTTAGTACAATATATGTGTGTTCCAACAGAATATTCGAAAGGCATTTGGGATAACCCAATAAGAATAAGAATTTTTTATGCAACGATAAAAGAACAATAGTTACATTTAAAAAATTCTTAAAATTCAAATTAAATTTGAAAATATAAACGTAATCAAATAACAATGAAATTCGGCAATGTATAAATATTTAAATTTGTGAAAGTTTCCTTAATTTCTACGTAATAAAATTAGTCGTATTTTGGATTAATCAATATACTTTTTATTTAAAGAATTCGCTCATAGAGAAATATATTTGGATGTAATTGTAATAATTAAATTATCTAAGCTAGTGCAAAAATTAATTATTAATTAATAATAGAGTTAAAATTTTCTTAAAATAAAAGACGCCGATTAGAGTTAAAATAGCTTAATAAATTATCATTTTGTTTCAATTAATGCCCACCACAGAAAAATATTACAATACTGAAGAAAAAGTAATCTAATCAAAATCGCTTTATTTTTTCACATGTATTGCGTAACTAAATTATTTCACCATTTTATTAATTGCATTTTTCAAAACTTTACACGATTTTCTATAACGAACTTAAACAATTGGCTTACAAATGTAGAGAATTTTACTTCAAATAAATTGCTTTCACATACTTACTATTACATTAAACTTTATCCCGAAATTTAACTATTCACTGAATATCATTCAGGGGATTTTTATTTTTTATACATTCAGTTTCAAGGATAATCATTTTTATAAAACACTATATTTAGAATTTTTTTCGCTTTCAAAGATAAGGACATTCACATAGGGAATAAGATAACGAAAGACATTTAGAAATAAACGACGATTTCTGTGTACTTTATGAATGAAATAAAATGAAAAGTTAAATTTATCATAACTTATTGTCCGTAATAATGTTGTTTTCTACCTTTACAGTCACCAGCCAGAGAAATACGGCATAGATTAAAATTCAATAATTCGTTATGAATTTTATTTTTAAAAAGTTAGAGTCATTTGAAATTTTAAAATGACTTACAGTGGACTCCGCTTAATGTGATCAGTTTGGGACACCGTGATTTTGATAACAATAAACGATATGCAAAATAAGATAAATTTACCCTCCACCCTTTAATTCGCATGTACTAAATTTCAAAATAAAATTAATAAACTCACCTTATATTTATGTGTACTATATATTATCCTTTAAAACATAAGAATTAAAAAATTTGATCAATTGTTGGCTGTCAACAATTTTTTCTAAGAAGCTCATTGATAAATTGTTCATAATCATAATATTTTTAAAGTAACCGGAGCGGTGTTGTACTTCAGGTTTCAACACTTTCAATACAATTCAGAGGCTGAGAAATGTTTAACTGCTCTGCAGCATTGCGCTGACTCATTTTTGGTAACCTGTCATAACATTTTGAAATTTCGATCTTTTGTTTTAACGGTAAATCATTTCGCTTTCTGGCATCCATATCGACAAGCTGCATGTAAGCGAACTAGGCATAAATTGTGAAGACGCTCCTTCTCAATTCCTATAAGAATGTTTTGCCTTCTGCTTATCTCACAAGCATTGACCAAAAACAGGGTGTGCGTATTTCTGAAAAATTCTAGGAACGTATAATGCCACACTCCTTTGATCATTCCCTATTTTCCTAGATGGAAGAGGGAGAATTTTCGTTAAATTAAAATAGCAGCGAAGGGAAAGTAAAGATTTGGTTCCTTCTGAATACATTGGCAATATTAATTTGCCAGTTAAAATGAGGTTCGAAAACTGATAACATTAACCGATGTAACGATCACATAAAGCGATACTTGTAACATACAAATGAATAGAGAAAATCGAGACCAAGTGATTTCCATAACAAAAAGCGATTGATAAAAATAAAGGCGATTACATTACGCGGAGTCCACTTTATCAGCAATTGGCGCAGCGCAAGCTATTGTCTTAAGCTAAGGCTGTTTTCTTTGGAATGCAGCTGGAAATGCAGGCAGATATCTTCATGCTAAAACATGGCTGCAAATCTGTTATTCATTTAACATCACATGAAGTTTAAGCAATGCTACAGATGTGAATAACATCGCGCTCGCTGAGTCCTCGAAATTTAGAAGAGGGAACCAAGAAGAATGCCTCTAGGCCTTTCACCTCCAGAGATATAGTTTGAGGTTGGAAAACATTGCGACCATTAACATATTCTACGTACTTCAGCTGATATAAATGAAAACAATAGAACTTTGGCCGGCTCAAGCCTTGAACTGACAACCTTCTCGTTATAAGCTTGACGCTTTTATTGACGACTTAGCTACTGCAGCTAAAGACAGGGATCATATTTAGAATCTACACCGCGTAACAAATCAAAGATCCACGGAGAGTAATCTTTAAGGGATACACTCATTTTAATGGAGTTAGTTGGCCATTACGACACTAATTATTAAACACTGGATGAATTACTAATTAGAAGCTAAATAAACTTCTAATAGACCATTAGAAAACTTACTTTCTCAACATCTACAGTAAAAACTATTTTAAACTTTCATCATCCTAGTAATAATTCTAGCACTTAACATAAGCTAGCAATAATTGTATACGTGTGAATCGAGGTAATTCTTCATATTACATACATCACTGTCCTTTGACAACAACCTTAGACTACCATCTCCTACTATAAGGTAGTGAACTCACCGTTTCAAAGAAACTTAATTTAAACTAATATATCCTTCCAAAAGCAGACAATTAATCTTTTGGCACTCGGAAAACACAGAACAAATCTTATCCACAAACTAAATACCTTTCCCCTCTCACTTCCAGATTCGTCTCTGTTTATAACTCACATACGCGACCGATTACATATTATGTTCGTATCAAAATTTCGTAAATAAATCTCTTAAGGGTGTGTAACAGCCTCATACCTTTAATTAGGTTGGCTACAGCCTCTTGATAAAATAAAGCACGGAATAAAATCATAAATGCTAATCTTTACGATAAATTAATAGTTTTATTAGTATGCATAATAATTAAAAAAATTGTAAAAATATATACAACAGCTTCAATAGCACATTAAAAAAAGATGTTACATCCTTTCATATGTGGTCTTCCGTTAACTTTTTCATGGAACATGTAAATAAAAATATTTATAAAACAATTCTTAGATGTTTTTAATTATATATATATATATATATATATATATATATATATATATATATATATATATATATATATATATATATATGTTTACATATTCTATAAAAGAGTTTCCTCGAGGAGACTATATATACATATAGATATGTATACATATATATACATATATATATACATATTTATATATATATATATATACTCTCTTTGTAAAAAACAAATAAATACTGTACTTTATACCATTAGAAATTCTAGTACATTCCCACATAGAAATGGCACACGTAGTGTGTAATCAATACTGATTCTCACAATGTCTTACGCAACTAAATATTCTAATATTAATAGCTATTAGAGGCAACTGAAAGTCCTCAAAATATTCCAGAACACAAATAAGCAATTGACCGACTTACTCGAATTTATAAAATCGAATATGTAGTATAAAATACTTCTACCTGTTTATTAAGATTTATCAATCAAAAATGCTGATCTTTGAATTGAGATAGGTTTAAAAGTTCAATATTTATGAAAATCGATTTTTTTTTTAAAGTTTGCAATATTTTGGAATTGCTGTACTTCGGAAAAGAAAAAAAAAACTCTTACAGATTGGCAACTAAGAAGATTAAACTGTTCATAATTAGATCAAAATATAAAACACTAACGAAAAGAACATTTTTTTGTAGGTAAAATTCATTAATAACCTCCACTATCCAACAGAGGGGTCTACAGATAGAGGTCTGCGGAGCGTTTGGATTCTTTTGCAGTTTTTCGCAGAAATTTACTAACCGATATTTTTACATCGAATGCTAAAACAAAGTCCTAAGAGATAATTTTACACTACAATGGTAATTTTCCGTAGAAACCTTTAAAATTCATCGAACATAGGATGAAGAACTATAATTCAACACATTGTGTGCTGGTACATTTCGCAGCGGAATTGTACCGGGAGCGAAATTTTGAGCCTAAATTTAGTTATTCAGTTAAATTTCAATAGATCGAAAATTATTTAATTTTTTAACCAACTTTTAGTATTTTATATTGAAATATATAAACAAATATATAAATAGAAATATATAAATAACAACCATAAGATTTTTGTAAACAAAAAATATATTTTTAGTGGATAAATTTATAATAGCATCGTAAATATGAAAAATCAAATAGAAATAGTAGTATATAGTTTTAATTTTTTCGAATTATGTTATATATAAACATTTTTACATTCCAGAATCTATGTAGTAGACAAGAACATTCAGCTTCGTTTTCCTGTATATACTGTTGATTTTGTACCCACAAACAAATCATGTTGTTACACTAATCCGTATTAGTATGTGAACCGCGCTCATGTATTAATCATCAGAAAACGTACTACTACGTGTCCCGCATATAATGTGTTAACACAGTTCAGCAGCAAATGTAAATTCAGAAATAAAACGACATTTTAAATA
>CM063506.1:34708808-34726308 GCA_032207245.1 Pardosa pseudoannulata
GATATTTTTACTGTATTTACTATACTGCATTGTATATTATGACCCGCTGTGGATTGTACACCCGGGGACAAACAAAACATCTTAAACCTTTGTTTTAAGGTGGATGGTCCTCGTTGGTGCAGCCAATACTTTCTTTACACCGCGTAAAACTTCTTGTAAGCAATTTACTAGTGAAATTCTGATGGGACTCAGATTCAAGCAAAATCTAAGAATCCGGGGAAGTGAAATACAAACACATGGGTGGCTCATTACACAGTTTATTTTACTAATTATTAGGGATTAAACCCCTTACTCAAGAAAGGACAATTATTAGAAGGCGACCCTTACATGACGTGAACAACAACACTACTACTCCCTCAAAAATCTATGCATTGATCAGGGTATGGGAAGAACAATGTCCTCTTCAGGCAGTATATATTTGTCAACATACCGGACCAGGAAGAAATAAACAGTAAAAATTCAAAATTATTCTCTACGAATAATATATTTTTATTTTGTTTTATAGAAATGAACTTAAAAAGTATTGTTTCAACTGTTTAAATGCATTGTTACAAGGAATCTAGGAATCCATATAAATATATATTTATGAATATATCAATAGATTTGGGATGCATTATTGCAGCTCGGTAGTAGTTATTGTCGTTATATCACGATTTTTCGTTATATACAGTGCAGGTTGCGATCTGAAATGGGGGAAACTCCAAGATGTTATGAGTGTCATTTAAGGCACAAAATTTCAACATATTAAGGCTAATCATTTTTGAGTTATCTCCCACAGTGTTAATACATGTTTTATTGAATTTTTTCGTTATATAGAGTACAGGCTGCAATGAAACAGAGAGATGCACAATTAAGCATTATAACCTAAAATTCCGACCGTCTACAGCTGATTATTGTTCAGTTAGACGAGGCATTCGTAAATATGTGTAGTGAGGTGATTTAGATCCTTTTTAAATAACTGAATTAATATTAAAAACTATAGATATATATATAAAAATATAGAAAGGTAAAATGCTTCGGATATAAATCTGACCTCATGACATCTTTGTTGTAAAGAAGAGAGGATTTGATTGACGGTTTTATAAAGGGTCGTCGTGTGTGGTGTTTTGATCACAGACGAGATCAGACGTCTGTCTCTCTTCATAACGTTAAATAAGAATGCAACTTTGTGGATTTATTTGAGTCCCTAAGGAACCACTTTAAAGGTTTGGAGCTATCAGGAGTGCCCAGTTTGAACGAATGAAGTCTTCCCCATGTTACGGTTTGTTAGGCGAGGGAAAGCCAAAGGAAGAGGTAGCGGATGCAATGCTACAGCTCTGCTGATTGGAGTACTGGAAGCAGAGAAGGGCCAGAAATGAAAGATATATATGAAGGCAAACAAATAAAAAGTAAAGTTAAGAGTAAAAACTAGGAGGAGAAGAGGTGGTGAAGTTGAGATTCTTAGGGCCAAGATGAGAATCTGAGATCCGACAGGGACACCATCTATATGCATATTGGGACATCATTTGATCTGCTCTTCGGTCCAACACGTATTGAAATGTAAGAGAGTTACGAAAAAGTCCAAATTTTTGGTCCACATCATTGAATCCGTACCTCAACATTACGGCCGTACCCCAAGTCCTCCGACCAGAAGTCATACTGATGTGTGTTCATAGGCAACCCACAAAGGTACCTGAACTTAAATTTAGAATTAGGTCCTTCTTTATATGTGTTTCTTTTATATGTGTTAAAATATATTTAATCTTAATGTGCTATAAATTATACAGAGTTTGAAAAGAAATTATAAATTGATAAATTAATTCTAAATTAATATATATATATATATATATATATATATATATATATATATATATAATATATATATATATATATATATATATATATATATATATATATAGTGTATAAATAAATATTTTAATTTAAAGCCAAATGAATTTTGTTTACGCGTCTTATTCAGTGGATATGTATTTTTATAAAATAGTAAATTTCATTTAGTAGCCTGAAAATGGTCTGTAGTCTCTCAGAGCTTGGGTTTGAGCTCATCTACTATATATTAACACAACACAACCAAATAACTCAGGTACAAACTACACGATTGCTACCAAAAATGCTTACATCTTAGCTACACGACAATATGTAAGTACATAACTACGTACAGAAGTCAAAAACACGTCATAACAAGTTTAGAACTGGTTTAAATGGATATTTAAAGCTTTAAAATTATAGTTTCTTGGTACATACAGACATATTTTAAATGATAATTTCCATTGAAATCTGAGTAGTGAATTATTTTATTACAATACTTTATTTTGTACAAAGAAATGAAAAAAGAATAAAATTCAGTCGTAAATTTTTCTGTCATCAGTTTTACTTCAAACATTAAGGCGATAAGCGTGATATATATTTTCTACATTCAAATCACGGAATGTCTTTTCCTCACATCCACTTTCCGACGTTTCTGCTTATTTCAAGAGACAGAAGTCAAGACATATTTCCCTCGGTTAACTAGTTTGCCATATATCCCGTCAATATTCGTCTCACCTATTTTTAGCTGATTTCATTAATATACTTCACATAATTTTCTCTTCCGTCCCTTGCTTATCACTACGGTGTATGAAACGCCTAAACAAGTTATTTCTTTTGCCGGACATCATTAATGGTAAATTCCTCAGAGATGATAACAGTGAAATATTACTGCTCTTTATATTACAAAATCATTCATAGGCTGCAACACAGAGACAACTTGAAATATGAACTTTTGAGGTGAACATGTTTAAAGTTTACTTTCGTTTTTTCGTTTTCATTTATTTTCATGCTAATTGTTTTAGTTTTTAAAAAATTCTCATTCTGTTTAATTTGAATTTTACTTTTGAAAGATACTTTAGCGATAGCATAATTTCCTCTATTTCAGAATATTTTATTAAAAAATAAGTTTTTCTCTTGAATGAATTTAGGGGATTTTTTTTGATAAAATTTGTTAAAATCATATTATAAATAATATGTACATTTATGTAATTTTGATAGATTACAATTAAAGATAGCTGCTTATAATAATAAATGAATTACAATGTTTGTAATAAGACTTGGTTTTCATTGAACAAATAAATTATCTGAATTGTATTTTTATGGATCATTTAAGTTGACAGTTCTCATTTGAGCCAAAATATGTGAAATTACCAAGAAATTCAAATATGTTAGTTGAACTTGTTGATACAAACTGGATACCGAGATAAAACGACGCACTATTGCTGGTAATCGTTGTCTTAATGGATTAAGAAGTTTTCAAAAATGAAAATTAGTAAAAAAGAAATATATATATATATATATATATATATATATATATATATATATATATATATATATATATATATATATATATATATATAACCATTATTCTACCTGTGCTTTCTTTTGGTACAAAAATTTGGGTAATGACAAAAACACATTAAAATCGACATGCTATCTTTGAGGGTAAGTCTTTAAGAACGATCTGGTAAATGGCCATTAATATTATGCGGAGGCATATACACAATATCGAACTCTGTAAGTTGTATAAATTGGCAAATACTGAACTATATTAAAGTGAACCACATTAAATTTACTGGTCACATCTGCATAATGGATTCCTCCGCTTTAAATTACAAAGTCTTTAAGTTCAAATAGATCGGTATACGAATTAGAGACAAAATCAGTGTTGTAATGTACTTACAACCTTAACACCAGTGTTCGTTTACAAAGGGGAAACACAGTAAGAATATGATACCTTATATTGAGATTAAGACATTTATTCTGTACACTATTTACAAATTTATATCCTTGATTATCATATGACATAACCACAAATTATTTATGTTTTATATTCATATTTACACCATAATTATTATAATTCTCTTTAGTTATGCTTTATTCCTTAATCACAATGTTGAGTTACTAACAGAGACCTAAATGACCGTTATGAATGTTTTACCTTCAGTACAGGCACAGGGGAGCAGGCAGGGGCTTTCCTCATGTGGTTTGTCGATCCTCCAGTCAGTACAGGGGATCAGGCAAGGGTTTTCCTCATGCGGAAAGTCGGTCCGGGCGCACGGAATGGTGGTGCAGACGAACAGGGCTTGGGATTTCGATGTCCAGCTCCTCTTGAATCCCGACCTCAACTCCTTTTTCTTAACTCTCTTTCCAACTCCTCACCTCGGTTTTAACGCCCCTTTTTCTTCTTTGACAATCGCTTGTTTGGTGAAATTTTCCCACATCTACAGCCCCTTCAGGAGTACAGGTGGGCTCATTAAAATAGCCCCTTTTGTGAAAGCTGACATTATTTTTAGCCCCTGCCCCCCCCATAACTCACGGTTACATCTCTGTGCGAGCTTGACAGTTAAGCTGCTATTCCGTTGTCTATACCTTCTCTGCAGGGGTCCCTAAACTCGAAGTCAAAAATCGAAGTCCTAAATTCTTTTTGGAAATTTCTCCCACAGCTGTGCATGCACATGTTGACCATCGTGGGAAAGTACCTCGGTACAATCAGATTAATCTGGGTTAATAGCATTGACAAGGACTTTAAAGAATTTAGAGTGACCAACTCGAACAACCTGGTGAAGAGTGTGCAATAGAAGAAGATTCTGAAGAAGGCAAAGTGCTGTCGAGTCAAAAAACAAGATTTTATGGGGCACTTTTCTTTTTTGTGAAATTTAACAATAAAAAATATATTTTAAAATAATGTTGGAGTAAATTTTTATAATTTTAAATTAATGATTATACAACGTTTTACTAGTGTAAAATTTTAAATGTAGGAATCACAAGAAAAAATATATTGCACTTCTTAACGTAATTCAGGTTCAGAAACTTAAAATGATAAGTAGCTTCTATTTGGTATAAAAAATTATCTTGTTATTTACAAGCTAGTTTTAAAAATTACAAAAAGTTATTTTGAGGGAAACTTGATTTCTATTCTTTCCCTTTAGTATATATATATATATATATATATATTTAAAAACTGTTCCCATATAAGAATACTTAATAATTTTAAAGATATTTTATTAAAAAAAAAAAGAATTTTTTAGCTAGAAAGTAACTGTATCCCCTACCTATCATTTCAAATTGTGTTATTTCCTTTTAAAAATTCTACATTTACTGTTCCCAATCAAATTACCAACAAAAGAAAATATTCTTTAATTTATTTACAATATTCTAGCTATCTCCAGGGCTACCATTGATTGTTTTGTGAAAATTCAGTCCTCTTCCTTAGGTATTAAAAGATCTTGAAATCTACTCAAGGACGATCCAGACGGGGATTCACTCAGTAAACACCATATAAACCCTTCAGCAAATAATTTTACGTTATTTTTCCGTCAAACCTTAATAGCAAACATTCTGTAAAGACGGATAGCTGGCAGATCCGTTAAAAACATTACAGTCGAAAGAAGAATATTGACTTAAACCTTCAGTCACAACCCATCATTATCTGCTTCTGCGTGGGTGATAGTGCCTCTTAGTACCTTAAACATATTAAGTATTTCTTTCATTCGCTTTTTGTCAGTAAGAAATTATCTGCTATTATTGATGGCAACAGAAATAAAGCTGAGGTAAAAATAAATACAGGGTATCCTAGAATGACCGCATAAATTCTGCACAGCTAGATTCCTCGTTGGGAGTAATAAAAACTGCCCAAAGTAGCGTTCCTGTTCTATCCATATTTACGGGAAAATACGAAAAAACAAAGTATGACGTCACTTCGGTACAAGAAAAAAACACTTTACTGAACATATCAACAACAGCATTTGCATATCTTTCCAGTTTAAAACGTTCGCCACGCATATCGCGTCATGCACGTGCGCGAATCATGAAATGACGCCGTTAAACTGGTATTTAAAAGGCTGCATCTTGCACACGGGTAGTCTCGTAGTGGCATGTATTCCGTTCGTGACTAATGCGACATGTACCTGATGTATGGCCGATGATATGGAAATGCCTTACGAACTGTTAGGGAATATGGCCGTACATGTACTGCAGTTGATATGTTGAATAGAGTTTTTTCTTGCACCGGAAGTGACGGCATACTTTGTGTTTCGTATTTTTTCGTAAACTATGGATTGTACATACGCTTCGTTGGCTAGTTTTACATACTCAACGAGGAATGTAGCTGTAGAGTTGATGCAGTCGTTTTATAACACCCTGTATATAAGAGCTAATCACATGAAATTTCTAAAATTGGAATAAATTAAATATACGCTCTATGTTTACATTGAAATCGTAACATATACTTTTAAATACAATATCACCTCTCGCTTGTGGTTAATGTAATAACATATGCTGTAATAATGAAAATAGCAGTCGGTAAAGGCAACGATCTAGTATCCACAGGGTTGCGAGATCTAGGTTCGAGCAGTACAGACCCCCTCTCTCTCCCGTGTTCATTACTATCGGCTGACACTTGTAAAATAGGCTCGTAGTCACAATGTTCTTTAAGTTCCCAAACGATACCTTTGGAAGTGGAAAGCCAAACCTGGTTTCTTTTGCTTCAAAATTACGAGGACCCACTTGAGCAAAGTCTTTCTTTTACCCTAGTGGTCTTATTAAAATAAAGGCACACCCCTACGCCTTAATTCGAGTAGACTGGTTTATGTGCTTGGCTTGTCTAAATGGCAACAACAGGGGTACACTAGAACTTTTAATTCACATTTTATGATTATTTTAATTTAATTTCAGATTCATAAAATAGCACAGATACCAAAGATGTTTGCATTTAATTTATTGTAAATAACTTAATCATTTATCTGTAAAAGGTATACATAAAAACCAATCCTATCATCCCCCCCCAATTGCTTCAGATAATGAATTTTAACAATTATTAGAATAACTATTATTAATATTATAAATAATTAATATTCTTTCAGGTAAATACTTTTGTGCAAAATACATAACACTGGAAAAAAATATTGCCTAACAAGTAAGTACATGTTAAAGAACGGAATAAACATTTAATTTATGTTACAAGGAATAACAAAACAGGTGTAGAGAAAATTTGAGACTAAGGTAACAAATATTTCATATGTCATAAAAAAAACTGTTAACTCGCCGAGCAGTCTGCGATGTTCTATTTCCGATTGTAAGTCATTTGGGTATGACTTCGCATGGGTCTCGCATAGGGAGAAGGTATAGAGACGAAATAATCAGCCGTAGATAATTTCAAACTTAACAACGTTGATTTATTACCACACAAAAAAAAAAAAATTTAAAGAAAAATATATGTAAAGTCGTCGAGAGAGGAGATCATTCTAAGCAACCTGCTCATCTGAAAATTCCGCCGGGAGTCCTCTCCCGTTTTTCCTTTTTTCAAATAGGAAACCTCGGTTTTAGGGGAGATCGACACCCCCCCCCCAGTTGACCTTCGTTCTTGGAGTAGCTGAAGCGGTCACACAAAGAACAATTTCTTCTTTCTGTCGGTGCTTTGACAAAAAGGCAGATTTGACACTAATCGTCCGTGCGTCAAAAGGACCATTACTGCCGTTTTTCAATGGTTCGGCATTTTGAAATGTTCGGCGCCTTACAATGAACCAAAAGTTCGCATTAGCCGACACATTTCTTGATCCCCGACAGAGACGGACGCGATACATACAAAATTAAAACAACAAAAAGATGTATTGCGATTGCAGCGGAAGATCTATACCACTGGTTCTCAACGGGGGAGGTATAATATGCTGAGGGGCGATAAATATAACAGGGGTGGCCAACATGCGGCTCGCGAGCCACATGTGGCTCTTTGAAAGATTATTTGTGGCTCTCGATAAATGTATCCGAGTTCCGTTTTCATTTTTGTGTTATTATATTAAAAAAAAATTATTACAACTGATGGATCTTCGGTAATGCTGGGTATAAAAAATCGGTCTTATTGTGCTTTTAAGAGATGAATCTCAAATTCCACAATTCATACCGATTTACTGCATGATTCACTGAGAACGTCTCGTTACAAAATATCCTGATGTTATGAAAACAGTGTAACACATTGTAAATTACATTCGTAACAAAACAAAAAATCATCAACTATTCAAATACTTCCTTGAAAAATTAAAGGACGAAGAACTTCCAAATAACCCCACTCCTGACACCAGATGTAATCTCGCCGAGCGGTTTTGTGATGTTTCTACTTCCGATTGTAAGTCATACCCTAGTCATTTGGATATGATTTCGCATGGGTCTCGAAAAAGGAGCAGGTATGGAGGCGAAATAATCAGCCATAGAAGATTAAACTGAACAATTCAATAAATATAAATTCTGTAAAAAAAAAAAAAAATGTTAATATCTTTTTTGCATACCTTTTTAAATACGTATTTAATTGTGACTCGCGAAAAATTTCAAATTTTGAAAAATGTCTCGGATTACCAAGGAGCTTGGCCACCCCTGGAATATAATTTAGGCGGTAGGGGTTGGTGCTTCTAATTTTTTGGTAAGGAGCAATATTAGCATGTTCGGACATTCAAAAATTTAAAACTCCCCAAATATGGCTTATTAAATCAATTATTTAATTCACAATATTTATACCTGTAAGAAGATGAATTTATACATGAGATTGATAAGCCAAAACCACCCCCTACGTTTTCAAGTTTGTAAAGTTGGGCTCCCAACATTAAAAAAATAAATAAATAAATATTCTCAACGGTATTCGTTTGAACGCTGTTTAGTACGTAAATATAAGCGCACATCAATAACAAAATTTTCGAATTTAAAAATTTAGGATTTTTTAAATAGTGGTTACCAGAATATGAAAAGGAAGGAGGGCATTGAAAATTTTTCAATCGTTTGGGGGGCAGTAGCTTTTAAAAGGTTGAGAATCACTGATCTATATCAAACATTGATCCAAGAAAAGTCATAAAATAATTTTTTTAATAATAAATAAAGGTTACAATTGTAAAAATTGTTCATCGATTGTAAAAATTGTTTCAGCTTTCATACAAAAATTTGAGAATTGGAAAATTATGCAAACGTGTACAAACTTATGTTTTACCTGTTACGGCCGAATAATAAGCATAATCTTCGTTTTGGAAGAAATTTAAAAAAATTATCTTCTTAAATTCATCAATTTCCGCGTGATGCGCGTACAGACACGTAAAATTCTGTTATTTATAGATATTTTAAAAAAATTCTAGCTTAATGCAAATCCTCAATTTTTTTTACTAGCAAGCGAATGAACATTTACAGCACAAATTCATCGTCATACATGAGAACACTGGAACAGATGTCATAAAATAAACAAAACTCGTATTTCCCGAAACTCTATATGACATATCGAAAAATCTTGAAAGATTACACTTATAAAGCAAAAATGTATACTGAGATGTTAGAATTTTTCTCGGATTTTTATTCAATCAATAATACTTTAAAAAATAAAAACATACGGATTTATACCTGACGTGGAAATACTACTAACTGGTTTTCTGGCACATATCCTAAAATATGCCATCACATTTCCAGCTAGATCTTTTTTACGGATGTAACTTGAATGAAACAAAACACATTCAAATGTAATATAATTCTATCTCTATATGTGGGTTTAGAAAGATATATATATATATATATATATATATATAATATATATATATATATATATATATATATATATATACATATATACAGATAGAGAGACAAAGATATATAGATATTTACTCATGAATGTATTACACCGTATCTGAAAGTAAACGTGTGTCTCCAAATATTATATGATTTATACGAAAGAAAATAATATCTGTGACATTCACTGTATGTATTTTTCCTTAAACCGAACAAATACCGAGAAGAAAGAACACAATATAGAAAAACAATATCGAAAAGCAATCAAATAGAAAGTAGAGCTTCATAAAAGTTTCCAAACACCTTTTGATATGGGTGTAGAAAGAAATAATTTCTTTCACACTATTTAAAAGATTGGAAGTAAAAAGAATTACTAGCATTCAAAACATAGACAATAAATATAAAAGTGTACCCAGCTTATGTGCTATTCAATATAGGCAGGTCAAACCAAATTTACCACGAAGTGCAAAAAAATGTAATTTAATTAAGGATTTTTGTAATGGAGAAAAAGAAATATATCATTTACGTTTTAGTTTAAATTTAAATCATGTATGTACAGCCCAAAGGGGAGGAAGGGGGGAAGAAATAAAATGTTTGCAAACGGATAAATTATATTATAACTTTAACCAGTGGAGTCTTTATTTTGTTCCTGAAACAGACTACCTTCTAGTGTAGTGGTTCTCAAATTTTATATCCCACGAAACTCTTTTCATATTAAATACACAGCAAATAAACCCATGAATAAAGATTACTTAATGATAACCCCCGGATTTATTATTTATCACTGATTAAACATAAACATAAAAATTAAACAATATAAAGCAGCGCAGATAATACTTTTTGAAAGGGGACGTGGAAGCAAGATATTTTTTTTAAATGAAATGATACTTGATGCAAAGCATCGGTGGGATAAATGCTTTATTTTAGTGGGATAATGCTTTATTTTATATTCGGTGGGATAAATGCTTTATAAAGCAGCGTAGATGATACTTATAGAAGGGGCGAGGAAGCCAGAATTTGTTTAATGAAATGATACATTGATGAAAAGCATCGGTGGGATAAATGCTTTATTTTAGTGGGATCATGCTCTATTTTATATTCGGTGGAATAAATGCTTTATAAAGCAGTGAGATAATACTTATAGAAGGGGACGAGAAGCTAGAATTTTTTTTAATGAAATGATATATAATAAAAAGAATCGGTGGAATAAATGCTTTAATTCTAAATTTTATATATAAATTTCTTTAAAACTTGGTTGTATTGTAAAGTTCTCATATGATGACCTGCATCCAACATATTCCAGTATTTAGTTTTCGGTAAGTGATATGCAGAAAAATCAGTTATATACATTGTTGCAAATGATAACAGCACAGAGCCTTTTCAGATAATGAAGGACATTCTCTTTCAAAAGATAAAATTCTGATGTTGTTTTATAAATTGGTGACATTTAATTGATAACATAATTTTTAATTCTTCCGAAGAAAAACGAGGTTTTTCGTTCAGAACAAAAAATTTTGATTCATAATTGTTCCTTTAAATTATCAAGTTCCTCCTAAGGGTAGTATTCCTCCTTAAAATCAATGACGGTGTTTAAAAGTTCTTAAGGAAACTCTTTGGGTTCCTTAAGCGGAAGTCTAAGGTTACGCGGAACATATCTATACTAGTGAATACAAAAATGTTTTTTAATTATATTTCCTAAAATTATAAATTTCGGAAAGGTAAAACTAGTAAAATCGAAACAACCCCATTAAGGTAAATGTTCATTGAAGTTCGAATTCCGCTAATTAACACCGCTAATTTACGGACCGAGCCAATTTGACTCATTAAAAATTTTATATATATATATATATATATATATATATATATATATATATATATATATATATATATATATATATATATATATATATATATATATATATATATATACATATATTCATACATATATACATATATACATACATACATACATACATACATACATACATACATACACACATACATACATATATATAACTTTAATAACACTTTTAAAAACATACGTTGGTTTTTAGTATCGTAGTAAAATATATGTAAACTTTCATTCCTCTTCCCCGCAGACCTCTTCAGTTCGTTTTATCAAATGTGGTATACCTATTTTCACGATTGTGAGCCAATTTGACTCATAGAATGTATATGAAAATAAATAAATATAGTAATAAATATAGTATAAAGTAAATATAAAGTATAAAGTATATAAAGTATAGTATAAAATAAATATAGAAAAGAAGTAGAGAACACTTCCATTCCAATGGCAGAAATTCATGCTATTGACGCACGGAAGAATTGTCAAGTTCAACAATCATGCAAAAGAAACAGATGTAGAAACCATTGTGCTAAATGTAATAGAAATGTTTGAGGAAAATGTGTTTCAAAAACAGATTTTATATGTAAAAAATGTTTTCCATGATTTTTTTGATAATGAACATTTTATTTAAATTAATTTGGAACTATTCTCTTTGGAAAAAACTTCAATTTTCTTGTATGAGTCAAATTGGCTCACTTCAGTAAAAACAGGTATATGATAAACACCCGTAAATCTAGTGTTAAAATCTTAATGTTCATCTCAAAAAAAAAATTCCATTCACGGCATCTGACATCCAGATCACAAAAGAAATAAGCAGTAAATGCATTTAAGTTGACCAAATAACATAACTCCTACGATCAAATGAGCGGTAAAAGAAAATGATTTTTCTTATAAAAAGATAAGATTATCTCCAGGCATCTAAACTGCAAAATCATTACAAAAAAACCTTAAAAGTAAGTGCATGTTTTATTTTTTATACACAAGAATATTAAAAAAACATAAAATATCACGAAGGATAAAATAATATGCGAGTTTTCCACAGACATATAAAAGAAAAGTAAACTTCAGATTAGATGAAAATGACAAAAGTTGTATTTTGCTACATTTCTACGGAAAGGTCTTAAAATAAGCTTTTAATACAAATACAAAGCTTACTACACTTGGAAAAAGTATAAAACGAGTCACAAAAAAATGTGAAGATAAAAAAAAACCCTACTTTTCAGTATCCGTGCAGCTACAGTCATGAAAAAAAAAAGATAAAATGATCGGGATACCTAAAAAACTAGCTACAAAGGATTAGACTATGTAAATAAATTAATGCTAATACAAAATAGTTCTTAATACCTTTATTTGTTGATTTTTAAAATATTTTTTTAGAAAAAAAAGCTTGATTTATTTTATCTTTTAAATGCAAAATGCTTTGTTTAATAAATTTTATTTAACATTCACTACCAGAAAAAAATACAGAATATGTGCTGATAACTATTGAAAAACAATTCAACCAAATGATATGACAATTTTTTTATATACACAAATAATGGTAACACGCTGGTTTGATGCCAGGAGGTTTTTTTGGGAGCGGCTCAATAAACTAAGCTGTAACCGTTTACCAAAGCTTAATATGCCATATTAAATAATAAGAAGTAGAAACTGTACCTTAATTCCAATTATTACATTTTAATTAATTATATTAGTAAACATTGTTGCATTACACTTATTTTAATGAATTATATAAAAGACTACTAAAACATTAAATTGCTGCAAAAAATAATTTAATTTAAAATAAATAGGTATGGAGATTATAAATCAAAATTTAACTTTTTTTTCCAATTCATCGATTACATTATTTATGTTAACGTCAATATTTCCATCAGTGTTTAACAAGGATATCAAGAGGTTCTTGCTTTATTGTGTTTCCCAAATAAGCTTTCCCATTTCGAGACGAACATTTCTTTTACGGGTTTAGAGGGTAGAGTTTAAGCCCAACTTTTCTGTCGGGTGCTCACCTAGTTACATTCTTTTTAATCTGCACGAAAATAATATTGAAACATACAAAAATGTTAAGAAAATTGGTAGAGAACGTGATTTATTATAAAATATAGCCTATATTAACAATACAAGTGATTTCAATGTAGTATAGAATATCATTACCCAATCTTTAAGAAATATAAAATTAAAAGGTTGTTTCCCTAATAATGAAAATTTAAGTAACCTGACAAAGACAGAGAGGCTTTTATTCTCAAATTTAAGCTTACTATCTAATATATCTTTATGGTATGCTTAAGGATAGTATAAAACATATTTTTAAAAAATTTTTAGTTAAAAATTATTGGCACCATATGGAACAATTTCTTCAAAGAGGGATATCCTAGATAATCACTGTTGTTACCTGTAGAATAATTATTGTTGTTGTAGAATTATTGATGTTGTTGAGTATTCCATTTTCCCCTTAGCCCGCAATAACCTTTCATCGGTTCTTTGGTGGAACTATATGGCGGCAGACACAACTCACTGTCTTCATATGGAATGCTCCAGAACTTTATAACAGAGGAAAATGCAGATTGACGAAAATAAAAGAGTCCTATTAATTGAATAGCTGAAAGGAGTTTTTATTATTGACTATTCCTTGCTGACTTTGTCAGAAAAAAATACACGTCCCTCGACATGACACAAAAATCAAAAAGGAGCCAAAATGGCTAAAAAAATACTCGTTTTTTTAAATGATGCGGGTGATCTCTCCCCCTATTTCGGCCAAAATGATGCCCATTCAACACCGCGAATGGCGAGGTCAGTGGAAAAATCCCGCCAGCGGGAATCCAAGACGATCGCCAAACGTAGCGTGAGTAGGAAGAACAGCCTAGGAATCTTAGGGCGCCAAGCAACGCTCAAGCTGGGCAAAAGGTGAAAGATGGGGAGAACAAAACGGCAACCCACGGATGGTCAGCGCGGGAAGATTCAAGGTGACTTGGACATGGACAAGCCCCATTCCATAAAATAAGGGGTCAGGAAGGCAGCAATTCCTGGTATTCCCTTTTACATAGAATTTGGCTATACCACAGTACCAATCGGTACTCAAAGTAATAGAAGATAATGAGTGATAATGTCTTAACCTTTTCGTGGGCCATTTATTTCTCACTCCATGTTTCCAAACTTTCATAACGGAACTGCTAATTTTATTCAATCGATCGAATAATAGATGACGGCGAAAAGCCGAAGCGGGAATTAGTCTTCCCGTCATTTCAATAGCAAGATCATTATATTTGAATGGGTTTTGCGCTTCCCACAGGTGGGTTTTGTAAGATCGTGTAGGTGGGAAGTAATATTCCCACGGCCCACGAAAGGGTTAAAAAAAGTAAAACTTTTGTCTTGTGAGGAATCAAAAAAATATTGTTATAATGAAGATTTTAATTCTCAAAATGTACTATGCCTCCTTAACTAGCATTTCAACAGTAGATTATATTTATTCCTACTGAACGACATAGTTTATAATATTATAAGTCTTTTTCTTTAGCTTTATTTTTGTCCTTTTCTCTCTCTCTCCAATGCTGAGATATGGGAGAAAATTTTATCTCAGCAATAACAAGCGAGGCAAACTATACCATTCCGTTAGTCATTGGGTGCACAAAGGGTATATCCACATTACATCCATTAGCGGGGCGGATTATCGTCTAGAAGAACTTATCCGACCAAGAAGAAAAAAAGGAGAAACTTCACATTTAAGTTACACAAATAAAAACCGCGAAAATCCTATGCATGTCTCCAGATAGCTTCGGCTGAGAATAGAACTCGTTACCGAGGAAACAGATGTATCGTATTGAAAAGCAGCGCTTTTTATCCGATTTACCATTTTTGATTTGTTCCATTTTCACTAGTTTGCTTTAAGAAGCAAGATAAGAAAAAGGACACAGAGAAAAACAGACAAAAAAGTTTTAATGTATTTTCTACATATAAGATTAAGACATTCAAGCTACACCAACAAAACACTTTTTTCGGTTCTTGTCCGTTAGAAACATCCATAGTAATTACATTAAATTAATAAAATTCTCGTTTTTTCTTCAAAATTTCTCATATTTTCTTTTTAAACGTTGTAGAAGAGTTTATAAAGGACAGAATCTGGAAATCGATTTGAGGCTGTTTATAAGCGAGCACCGGAAAATTGTTTATACAAATTGACGTATAACTTGAGTTCAGAACGCTGTGTTTATTAGTGTTTAACAACATATAATCAATATATATAATCGTTTTTACGTGTTCTTGTATTATAATGTAAAAGTACCTCAACATTTAGTCGATGTGAACATCTGTATGTCTATTTGTTCGCTATGCATTCCAAAATGGCTGGACCAATGTTCGTAATAGTTTTCAAGGTGATTTAAGTACATCAAGGGAAGAACCTGGATTCAGAAGTCTTTCTTTGTTTATCAATATTGAACAACATATAATCAATTTATGTAAAAATATTTTTACATGTTCTTACATTAAAATATAAGGTTGCCTAAACATTTAGCTGATGTGAACTTGTGTCTGTCTGTCTGTCTGTACTTTCGCTATGCATTCGAAAATAGTGGGACTGATTCATCATAATAATCCTCATGGTGATTTAAGTAAACCCTCGAAAGATTATAGGCAGTTCAAATTTATAAAAGGATCAAAGTTTAAGTGCATAATTCTAGTTCATGTGAACATCTGTATGTCTATTTGTTCGCTATGCATTCCAAAATGGTTGGACCAATGTTCATAATAGTTTTCAAGGTGAATTAAGTAAATCATGGGAAGAACCTGGGTTCAGAAATCTTTCTTTGTCGATCAGTATTGAACAACATATCATCAATTTATGTAAAATTGTTTTTACGTGTTTTTGTATTAAAATATAACGTTGCATAAACATTTAACTGATGTAAACGTCTGTCTGTCTATAGTTTCGCTATGCATTTCAAAAGGGTGTGACTGATTTATCATAATAATCTTTATAGTGATTTCAATAAACCCTCGAAAGGTAATAGGCAGTTCAAATTGATCAAAGGATCAAAGGTTAAGTGTATAATAGACATTGAATTCTTTTCTATAATTAATAAATATGAAACGATTCTAGGCAACATTTAATATATATTTTTAAAAAACGTGCTTACGGGATTAAAACCTTTATGTTATCTAATTCATTAGTATTTAAAGTATCACATAGTATTTAAAATCTGCTTTAAGACAATGAAAATTTTGCTACTTTTTGAAAAGATTTATTTTAATTTATAAACTTAAATTTAACATTTCCTCCTTTTAAATTTAATTACTCTTCTTTATCTTTTTCTACCAATAATTTATTTTGTTCCTATGAGAACACTTGGTGTAAATTTAAAAATGTTTAACATTTTATTGTGTCACTTAATATCTTTTATTATTTGTTCCCACGTATTCTTCAAATTATCTGACTAGAAACTTATATGCTGTCAAACAGTGAAGTGCAAGGCATATCTTCAAATATTGCTAAATACGTCACTCGTAAATGTTTAGATTCTACTTTTAGTTTCTGAAAAAATACATTTCAATAAAACGCGATATTCATTTTTATGAAGTTTTATGTCTGTTTTTTCCTCTATTACATTTTACATAAAATAATCTAATTTGAATTTTAAAACCAATATAACCTTTAAATCGGTCCATTACCCAGATTGAAAGCTGGGGTACATAATTAATACCTAATATTTCTTGAAGAGTTGGTTATCGGAAGATCACAACCATGTCTTGCAAGAGTATCTACAATCTCAAAACCGTACTCTCACCCATGCGAATTCATTGGCAGCATACAGATATGAGCTAGTTCTTAGTACAGAACTAGCACAGAGAGAAGTAATAGAATAGCTTTTTATTATCCGTCACAATCCAGGTACAACTTTTTTATGATTTCTTTTTTAAAACAGACAAGAGATGGAAAAAATATGTGCCTAATGCATTTCAAATATTCAAGATTGTAAAACAAATTTAACTTTTTCTGTCAGCAATAATGATACAAAATCCATCGAAATGAAAACAGTCACATCTTCACAAGTCCATTAAGAAAATTAAGTTAAACGAAGAGAAAAACTAAGTTTATAATTT
>CM063506.1:34731308-34771308 GCA_032207245.1 Pardosa pseudoannulata
AATTTCAACCATGTAGTTAAAGTAGAACTTAAGATACATGAATTTTAACTTGACAAAGTTTAAAAAACAATTGGAATTAAAGATTTCAGTATTCGTTTGTTTAAGAAGTACCCGTCCTTTGTCACATTCTAGAATATTTTACTCTGCTATAAAAATTTGTTTTAAAGCATTAATGCGAAATAACTATAAAATTCAACAACTATATTCTCAAATTTATATTATATTTTAATATAGCTGCTTAGCACTCTGAATAGTTTGAGAACATTTTCAAGGACATTTACCTCGTGAAGAGGGAGTGGTGCACACTGACATTACAAAATAAAAAAAAAGGATCTCATCATGTAACTGTTGTAGAAGCAAGTGGTTTGTTTTATTTAATTTATAAAATACTGTTGTATTTTTTTAATTAAAAAATGCGATTCCATCGAGGTTTATGCATTCTGGATTCCTTTAAATGTTGATCGAGAAATTATTCATTGTGGACTACTGACTGACACAAAAATTATTGATGAAGTAAGATATTGATTTATGTGACGGAGAAAAAGAAGATAGTGATGAATAAAAACATATACGAACTACACCGAAAGTTATGAATATATATATATATATATATATATATATATATATATATATATATATATATATATATATAATGATTTATGTAAGCAGAAACAATGTGAAGACAGTGATCCTTTCTTTAAGTAATCTTGTGGAATTCGTTTTGTGCAAGACGAATGAAAATTAGAAATGACTTATTAAAAAATATTGAGGAGGATACTTCAGTTTTACTTTTTTTATATGAACCTATTGTACAAGGTAAATAGTCTTTTCACGTATATTCGCTTGGTTTGTTTGGAGAGCTACGGTGTGTTTTATTGTGTGACGTCTTTTCACGTATATTCGCTTAGTTTGTTTGGAGAGCTACGGTGTGTTTTATTGTGTGACGTCTTTTCACGTATATTCGCTTGGTTTGTTTGGAGCGCTACGGTCTGTATTATTGTGTTTCGTCTTTTCACGTATATTCGCTTGGTTACGGTCTGTTTTATTGCTGCGGGAATGCAAATGAGAAAAAGACTTACTGCATAAAGACGATTTCGAACCTACGAACATCTAACACAGCAGTGGGATTTTAAATCACAAACTCTGATACTTCACAACACCACCGTAGCCATCGTTCGGAGTATTTTTAAAGAAATTAGATTATTAAACTTTTGTATAATTCTGAATTCTTTGTATTCCTTTGATATTTAAAACTAATTGTGTAATGCTTTTTGTGTTAATTTTATACATAAAGTAAATATCCGTAACTTTATTAAAATTATTAACATATTAATATTTTTCCAGCTATACCACAGTTTAAACAATGCTCAACTATTACTATAAACTACAAAAATTACTTAAAATAAAATTAACTTTATTGATTTAAATTTTATTAACGAAGTACTTTCGTTTTTCCAATATAAAACACTCTAAGCTTTGCTAAACAATTTATAGTAATTTGCCAGAAAAGTTTTATTGCGAAATTTCCCCAGGCAACATTTTTATAATTTTAACTATAAAGGTTATGTAAGCCACAATAACGGATAATTAATGCTCTTCCAAACTATTAACCAGAATAATATTTAAAAATTCTCTATACAAACACTTTATAATTTTATACATGAAGCCTTTTCTTCGATCCTCTTGTTTGACACATTTTTTTTTATTCAGAAGTGAAGACTTTGTAACGAATAATAATTCAACAAACTGCAAAATATAAACGTAACATTTTATAAAAACGGTTAATTTTTTCAAAATTACTCTGTATAATTATATTAAATTTTTAAAAATATTTTATCTCATAATCCATCTGATCTGATAATCATTGAAATCCCAGTAACCATTTTGGCCCATTTTGAAGAGTATATAAATTACGTCAAATTCATCGGTAACGAGTTCGCAATATTGGTTACATTAGAGAATTCTACATCATTAAAACACTTAAACTTGGAACTACTTCGATATACCCCCCAAATCGGAAATTTGGCGACTATTTTTTCTCGCTAAGCAAAATACCTGTTTTTGGCGCCTTTTTTTTCTTGCCAAGATGGATTCTCACTAAATACAAATAATTAATACATAAAAAATACGGAATCATTAAATACAAAAAAAAGAATACCTAAAAATACAATAAATACATAAAAAATACAAATAAATGACACTGAATAACATATTATATGCAATTTACACAAAAATTTCAACAAATACAATTGAAAATACGTGTCGGCAATCGAATAAAAAGAATTATTTATACAGAAATTTTGAATTCCTCCCAATTTACCCCAGCAGCAATTTCAATAAATTTATTGAAACAATCAACATTAGCCGCTATACATGATTTACGAAACATATTGAAAGCTAAAAGATAAAAATAATTAATAGAAAAAAAATATAATTGGAAAATACAACCAGATTTACAGCAAAATACAGCAAGTCAGAAATCCGCTTGATCACTTCACAAAGAAATGGCGAATAAATGAAATGGCGTACATATATTAAATCCAAAAATTGTTGCCACAAAACTTTAAAAAAAAAACTCTAAAAATGATACAAAATACAAGAAAATACTAAATTTGGCAACAGCAAAAACCTAAATTGGCAACACCAAAATAAGAAACAGCAACCCTAAAAAGTCCGTAGGGAGTGCCAGATTTGGCGCCTAATTTTTGGGAGGTTATATCAAAGTTGTACCTTAAACTTGACTAAAAGTAAGAAATTTGAAAATTTTAATAAAGCTGGGAAATTTTTATAACCTAATAATTATATTTACATTATTTTATGTCCTACAAAGTTTCAATTCATTAATATCCTTTATATATATATAAAATAAAATTATTTAATATTCCTTAAAAATGAAAATTGAGATTGAAATTTACTCCTTAATGAAGCATTTTACACTTTTGATTTTTTGAATAGTAAAAAAACAAAATGATTCCTTATAAACAAATATAACAAACGTTAAAATCTTAACAAGCAAAAATAATCTTATATAAATTTATCAATCATTCTTATTACAACAATTAAATGAATATGCAATTTTACAAAGGATGAAATGCCAAATGCCAGCAAAGTTTTATAGTGCAGTTAAAGTTCGAGCCTAGGTAGGAAATAAAAAGGGAAATAAAGAGATAGAAGCCTGGATCTAAATATATTTCCTACAAACTGGTTTCAAAACTGGTATAAAAATATATAAATGGCATTCACGCAAATGATTTTTCTATAAATTTATCACATTAAACGACTAACCTAACAGTGTTAGGCTTGAATCTGAAAAGGGAAGTACAGAGGTGGACGCGTGAAGACAAAGAGTGCCGCAAACCGGTTTTAAAAAACCCACACCACATTTTCATGGAATTAAAAACACAAATTCATTATTATTTAATTAAAATGGCACTTAAGTCTAAAGTGCTGTGGAAAATACGTAACTAAATAAGTAGAACTAAGAACTTTACAAAATGTTTCCCAAACTATACTGATAAATTTTAAAGACATTAAAATTGGATTAATAATTGCAAAATACTTTATTAATACCTTTCGTGATATATTTAAATTTTGAAGTAAAAGTTTTTACAAAAGTTTTGTAAGACATAATTAGTAAATTCTGAACGACATTTTGATTTTACTAAGTTCACCGTTGAATACAAAGAAATACAGCAGTAAGTTATATCCGAAACTCAAATTAGTTGGCGAATAACTCTCTCTAAGCGTAGATATTTTGAGTGTGGTAAGAGTTTTCGAAACTCATTTATTGAAGTAGATATATGCTACATTTTTAACGGTTCTCATTTGTAATAATTTTAATCCGCTTTTTCAATAAGTGTGACTTCACAAATTAATGATCCACCTATAATAATAATGGTGGGATATTATTAGTCGGCAAATAGCTCTCTCTAAGCCTAGATATTTTGACTCTGGTAAGAGTTTTCAAAACTCATTTAATGGTTCTTTCATTTGTAATAATTTTTATCCGCTTTTTCAATAAGTGTTACTTGACAAATTAATGATTCACCTATAATAATAATGTTGGGATGTTATAAGTCGGCAAATAACTCTCTCTACGAGTAGATATTTTGACTCTGGTAAGAGTTTTCAAAACTCATTTATTGAAGTAGATGTATGCTACATTTTTAATGGTTCTTTCATTTCTAAAAATTTTAAATCACCAGCCGCTTTTTCAATAACTGCTACTTTGCAAATTAATGATCCACCTATAATAATAATGTTGGGATATTATTAGTCGGCAAATAACTCTCTCCAAGCGTAGATATTTTGACTCTGGTAAGAGTTTTCAAAACTCATTTATTGAAGTAGATCTATGATACATTTTTAATGGTTCTTTCATTTGTAATAATTTTAATATGCTTTTTCAATAAATGTTACTTTACAAATTAATGATCCACCTATAAAAATAATGTTGGGTTATTATAATTTATTGAAATAAATCGAAGCTGTATTTGTAATTTCTAATACTTTCAGTTCCTCCGTAGCAATTTTATTAAGTTCCAACATCCATGATTCATTTACAATAGTGCAAATAAAGAGACACGAGTCTTACAAAATAAACATGAGAGCCACACTGGACTCGACAAAGACCAGCACTTATTGACTGTTCATACAATATATGAAACCCATATTGTAATAATTTCGGAAATCTGTCTGTGGAGTTACAATAAAGCGAAATAATATCAACAAATTTATAAATAATTAAAAAAAAACTCACCTTCTTCCACGTCGTTCCGGGCAGCTGCCTCCAGAAGCATCACGCTAGGCACAAAATGTACTTTATAGTCATTCTTTCTAACTTTTTTAACTATCACAGCCTCCTTCTTTCTCTTATTACTGTTATATTCTTTCTCTCTTTGACTCCACTTCTTTAGCTGTTGCATTCGTCGTCGCCTGGCCAACTTCAGACGCTCCTGAGTGGTCATTTTGTCAATTTGGGCCATCTCGGCTATTAACTCAGAATGTTCGGCCATCCCAAAGAGACCAAAAGGAAAAAAAATTGTGAGTATTCAAAACTCACAAAAAATATTCAAAACTCAATAAACAGGCACAGCCTGCTTAAATATTTGAGAACAGTATTTACGTATATCTAATCACTCTGTTAGAGGTAAGTCTAATTAAGTATATTTTAGAGAAATTTTCTTAACATAACTTGAATGCTATTCAAAGTGCAAACTTTTCTACATCAAAAAATCTATCTCACACAAACAAAGTGTAAAAATCCTAGAAATATTTTTTTTTTCTTTACAAAACTTTCAATGCATGTGGAATGTACGGACGGATAGTTTGCACAAAAAAATTAAGCAGAAATATACACTCTCCAAAAAGTCACGGTCAGCAGTAATTAATTATCTTTTCCGCATGCCGACGACCAAGTTATGCAAATTCATCCTATTCACTTCTCAAGTGTCAAACGTGACAGCGTCTTTACAAAACTTGCCGCTCATCATTTCCAGCAATTTTCTCGCAATCAATTTCGATTGACAACAGAAGCGATGCCAACGCAACAATCTCAGTTGAAATTTTTCATGACAGAGCGAAATTCGGCAGCAGCGTCTTGCCAGTCGGGAGGATGGAATGTGTTGCGGACGGTTTTCGGAGGACGGAACGGAGTTCTGTGGTTACCTTGGCAACGGAGGCCCGAGAGCGGCGCACTGTGGCATCTTCAGTCGCCCCATCAGTTCTGGAAAGAACAGAAAATAAAACTTAGAAACTGCTAACAGTTTTCGTGAAAACGCCCCAAGGACTGATTTGAGTAATTAAAGAGGGAATTGGGGATAGTTTGGCCAGCAGAGGTCAACTGTTTGTCCACGATAAAGTAGTTATCGCGAAAATTCACCCCAACAGGAGAGGAAAAAAATTATCTTTAGATATATGACTAGTATAGGTGTAATGCATAGATTAAACACATTTCGAACATGACATTTTGTAACAACTATTAAATATATTTAGACAAACTAAAGAAATTTTACTAAAATATTGCAAAATGGCAACAATAAAATTACAGGTGAGATTATTTTAATTAAAAAATTAAAATGAAATTAAAGACTACATTGAAATTAATACGTCAATACACCAAATTTAAATAAGAAAACAATTCCATTAAATTATTAAACATAATAAAATGAGTGCACCCGCATTAAATAAAACGTTGTCATAGATAATACTTTTAAAAAACAATTTTAATAAAAATGAATTTTAGTGTAAATGCTTCTACGATGAACAATGCAATATAAAAAAGTAATTAAAGAAAAGTATTTAAAACACTCACACTATTGGACTAGTTTTAATTAAATAAAAAAAATATAAAGACACGTATAGTTATATTTAAAATTTTAAACATAAGCTCCGTGTATGCACAATCGATTCGTCTTCAGCGATGGATTCCTTTTGGATAATAGATCAAATTAAATGCAGAATAGGATATAGGACAGAACAGACTCACCGGCTGCAGCCAACTCCCCAACTGGGGTTACAGTTTGCCCAAAAGCCAAGACAACCGGAGGTAAGTCCTAGGCAACCAAGAAAGCCCTGAACTCTGTTGAAACCCGGAACAAAGAATATTGGTTTGCAGGTATCAAGTAATTACAGAAATTTGATATAATCAAATTTCCATTGCCGATAACTCATTACAGATTCCTTAGCTTTCACTATAATAAGACCTGGTTAACCCTTAATTTGACTAGATGCTTTTTCAAATATTTTTAAATTTCTGTTATTTTCCATGTCTGTATAGACATTAAGATCTCTGTAAAATAAACAAAAAAATATATCATTTTCCATTTTTGAGATAATTAATGTCCACTGTGGCGAACACTGACAATGTTATATAGTAATTATAAATATACATGTCCGGTGTAGCGGCCAGACTTAGCCAAATTAAGGGATAATTTACTACAATATGAAAAAACCTACACATAACAAATACGTATTTTACAATTGTTTAGCTTTTTGCAAATCGCTATTACATGTTCCTATATCGAACTATTTTGCTTTACATAACTCATAAGTTTAAAATATCTTTTTACAATTTTCCATTCCCTCACAAAATACAGAAAGCTTATAATACAACCTTTAGTTACGTATTAAAATTATTATTAATTATTTACATAAAAAACTGGCAGAAACAAATATTAAAATCTACAGTAAACAAAATAGAAAGAATATACAAAATGGGGTGGATTGAATATAACATCACCAAAGCTAGACTTACAATTTTTTTTAAACAACTCAATAATTAACTAAGAAGGGTTGGTGATGCCTGGAACAAGTTAATGATATTAATGAATAAATCAATTTATTTTTATGTTAAAACATTTAGACAAAATTGGAAAGCACACACTTTCTTATGCGCCTATAAAATAATATACAATTTTTACAATTATGACTTTATATTGAATCATTAGAATTATCATTTGCGCATTCCCTTAAAATTTTAGTTTATATCGTTTCTCAAATACTAGCTATACTAGTAGAGCTCATTGCCATTTGACAGAAACCGGTAGCATTATTATCCGTTAGCCTGAGACTGTTCATTATAAAAAATGCGGGTTGCAATCAGGAATGAGGCTGCCGAACTAAATGTTACAACAGTCTTAAATACAAAAATTTCAACATTCTAAGGCTAATCATATTTGATTTATTCGAGATACGTGCAAATATACAGACGGCAAAACAATGGAAACCAATCCAAATTAATTCAGAGTTGGTTAAATGGATATTTAAAGTTTCAAAATTAAGTTTCCGCACACATGTAAACCCGAAATGAGTCTAAATGTATATTTTCTATCTTGTACTACCTTGTAAGTATTTTATCTTAAATTTTTGTGAAATAAATAGCTGCAAAAAAAGAAAAAAAACTTGAGAGGAAGATTTAACAAAGAACAACGATTTTATAGAAAACATTTACCAAAAATTAAAATCTTTAAAAAGCAAAACACACCGTATACCATTAAAATCTTTAAAAAAAATTCTGTATACACATTCTCAAAATTTTCTTTTTTCTAGACCTCTTACTTAAGACAGCATAATATAACATATGTATTTTATACAACTCGTTCTCCTTATAATTTAAATACATAAAACTGCATATTCCGTACAGCACTCTTTCTATCCAATTCCCCTCTATCAAATCAAGCGTAGTAACATAATACAAAATCACTCGCGAGATAAAGTCCAGAGACAGCAAAAATGCAGAATAAAAGTCAGTAACTACATATATCTATTTCTTAAAACTTTTTATAGAAATTTCCTATTCAGATAAGAGCGGCTTTAGGAGTTTCATTATGTGAGATTCTTAGATGCAACTGATAAACTTATATGTTCTTTTGTACGTTTGTTTCTACAAAATTTTCCTACGCAGGCATGATAGATATAAAATAAAATGGACCCAAATTCTCTTGCATTGGGAATAAAAAGGCTTTATATATTTACAATTTAAATGCATTCAATGAATTTATTTAATATTTGTGCATTAAAAAAACTTTCCAAAATTTTATTTTATTTGTAAACAAAATTAATATATATCTAAAAGTCATAAAATTTTAATTTGATGATCAATTAGACGCTCTTAAGCTGATAAACAAAAATCATCACTTAATTACATGAAAAAAGAATTTTTAGCAAAAATCAAGAAAGTAAAGTGAAGACTTTCTAGAAACTATAAGATTGCTAACGATTATCTAAATATTATTGAAAACATTTTCAATGTTGAAAAATTTATTTTTCCAGTGGATTGGTTTTGGAGCACGACGGTCTACGTTTTGATACACGAGGGCTAATGAGACCGGGGCCTACTGCTTAAAGCCAATTACTAACGGTTATGAACATCCATGCCAGAGTGGGATTCGAACCCACGAACTCCGGTTCCGAAGACCAGCACCCTAACCATTCGGCCATCGTGAGGCTTATTTTTCCAGTTAAAAAGGGAAGAGTTTCAATTAATTATTGTACTTAATGGAGCAAAACATTCAAGAAATTTATCTTATATGTCTTGCAATCAACCATAGAGGTAAAAACAGAAAGGCAAAATATATGAATACTAGCATATAGTCCATCATATGACGGGATCAGTAAAATTTTTAATTATCCAGAATTGTAAAATACCGTATGAGGCTCGTAAAAAAATGGTCTATCTTTGGCTGAGAATTATCTGGTACACGCTCAATAATTTGTTTATCTTCATACTTCTCTAAAGACTGTGAATCAATTCATTTAGAAAGATAATTCAAAGTTTTCTTAGCTACGTCGAAATTATCGTTAAGTTTTTCCCAATTTTTTTCCACAGTAATTAATGGAAGTAAAGGAATGAAACTATCATTTTCACTACACCCTGGAGGTAGATAGAATTTGTTGTTTATACCGGTGATAAAATTTTCATTGCAACAAAAGATAATCGATTATTAAACTTAAAATTATCACATATGTATCTAATCTATTATTCAAGTCTAATATAAAAGAAATTTATTTACTTAATATCTAAATTCAGTGATAAAACATATGAAAATAATGTGAACATATTTAAAAATTTAAACAAGAAATGATTCAATGAGATGGTTAAAGGAATGAAGTCATAATGCTAGAAAACACAACCATCTATATAGAAGGCCTGCGCACTTAAAAAAATGGTGGCGGCCGAAGGCGGTTTCCCTCCTATAATCCGCAAGTAAATTGTGTTATGCCTTTTACTACTCATCAAAATATTTTTTTTAAATAAACTAAGGATATTCAATTATTTCAGTAACGTGAATATTTATTAGTAGAAAATTATTTTGCTATAGATATTTTATTTGTGTGTCAATTTATATTTAAATTTTAGTTACCAAAATAACTTCATACACTACACGAGAACAGATATGATACATAGATAAAATTTTAAGCAAAGAAATTACATTTGCAAAAAATTACACAACTGGCATCTTTTTTTTTCTTTTTACTTACCTTTCATTAAATAGTCCCATGGAAATAAAATCTTAACTTTTATTCATAAAATATGATCCTTTAAGGATGATATTTAAGTTAAAAGAAATAAAATCCTTAAGAATATTAAAGGCAGTGTTAAAAAACCTTAGTGTAAAATCATAGAACAATTTATCACTGACAAATTTCACAAACTCATGCAAAAATATTATGCTGAGGCAAAATTTTTACAGTTTTATTTACCTATAACATCTGATACTGATCTGTACTACAAAAAAAAAAATGGAACAGAATAAATAGAATACCGCCTTCGAGAGATCACGTGACCGAATTTCGGAAAATCAGTGCGCAGGCCTTGTGTTTAGATGGCTGTGCTAGAAAAAAAGTTATTTTTACCTATTGATTATGTGACAAATTCATAAATTTAATCGTCTGCTCTTAACCGGGGAAAATAGGACTTGAAATAAAAGCACCAAATGCTAAAAGAGGGGGGAAAGGGTGAATTTCGAACGTTGCTAACCCTAACTCATCTAGAATCCAATATGGATGCCTCTATCCATTCCAGGTACAACCGCTTCATAAATCTGAGGACAGACAGACAGATAACTTAGGCTATTATTATATAGGGGATTACAATAAAAATTGTAAGATTTAACTGAAATACTGTGAATCTTATCAGAAATAAAAACAAAGTATTCCAAGATGAAGCCTCGTTGTTACACGAATTAAAAGTAATTAAATTAAATTCGATATGTGTTGTGGACCACATATCACTAGCAGATGGAAGTTTAATGCTTATAATAGTTTATCAACATCATTTAATGAAACTCACTCAATTAAGAATGTTGAAAGCAAACCAAGTGGGAAATTGCCGTACACTTATTGGATGTACTAACAGAATTTGAGGCATCTTGCAAAATGACTATGGCCTAGAATTTGGTGATGAAGTTATTCCTGAAATTTGTCGACAAGACACTGAACCGAAAATTATTTATACGAAGCCAACGCGTAATCAATCACAAGGTTCAGTTGAGAGAGCAACCCAAGATATTGAGAAGAAGTTATCGATTTGTCTCAAAACAAAAGAAAAAAAAAGCAACAAAGTGGACAATGTATAGTATTCATTCAGTTCATAATAAATAAAGCACATAAAGCTAGATTAGAATAAATTTCATATGAAGACATATTTGGCTGAAAATAAAAGTAGGTTTTATAACAATCTTGCTGGTCGTTACTTTGTCTAGTATTGTATGGTTTGAAGCACTACTGCTACACTTTTACTACACAAGGGCTAAGGCGACTAAAACAGCTTAATCCTTTGCCTTAAAACGACGTATGGGAGACGTGATCATACTCCTGTGCCTAAAATGAGAACCTCGTATCACACAAGTGATGATTCTTTCTGGCCCAAAACGAAAAGCTCGTGTCAGACATGTGATGATTCTTTCTAGCCAAAAGTGAAAAGCTCGTATCAGACATGCTATTGTTTTTAGGCTATAAAGTTTTTGTTTTTGCGTTATTGTTTGTTACAGTTGCAATATAAGAGTTGGTCGTTTATTCTTAGGCGTAATTGCAATAGAGTATTATATTATATGCAATAAGTAATTAACTGTTGGTGCTTAAAAAGTTCTTTAAAAAAATTTAAACGTTTAATCTAATGTCAAAAAGGAAAATTGATACTAATAACGGTGCTGGGAAGTGTCCTGATTACACCTTAGAAACTGAAGATACCGATTTGGATACATCTGAAAGATAGCATTGTGGTGATATAGCATATTTCACCCGTGACATAATTTTCAATTTAATAAGACATTTTAAATATTCACAAACAGGCGTAAACGCCATCTAAGTCTTCAGCCATGGCGTCTGTGAATAGAAAACATGAGCAGGTACGTAATACATATGTGTAAACAGCAGCATTAGCTTATATTTGCCAGTTTTCAAAACGGTATTAAAAAAAACCTCTATTAACCCTTTGCCTTGAAACAAAGTATGGGAGACGAGATCGTAATGCTTTGCATAAAATGAGGACCTCGTATCACACATCGGATGATTCTGTCTGGCCAAAAGTGAAAAACTCGTGTCAGACACGTGAGGATTCTTTCTGGCTAAAGGTGAATAGCTCGTATCTGACATGTTATTGTTTTTAGGCGATAAAGTTTTTTTTGAGTTATTGTTTGTTACTGTTGTAATATGAGTTGGTCGTTTATTCTTAGGCGTAATTGCAACAGAGTATTATATTATATGCAATAAGTAACTAACTGTTTGTGCTTAAAAAATTCTTTAAAAAAATCTAAAAATTTAACCTAATGGCAAAAAGGAAAATTGATACTAATAACGGTGCTGGAAAGTGTCCTGATTACACCTTAGAAACTGAAACAGATACCGATTTGGATGCATCTGAACATAGCATTGTAGTTTTTCCCGTAAAAAAAAACGCGTGCAAAATTTAGTTAGTGATGAAACTGCTTCTGGTCACAACGCATGAGAAAAGCTTTTATCGAAAGTCGCAATCGTCGCTCGATTCATAAGACAAGAGGTTAAAGCTGATTCCAAACGTATGAAACATCAATATCAGAAGTAGGATTCGAACCCATGAACTCTAGTTCAACACAGCAGTACCATACAATTCGGCCATCGTAAGGAGATACTTCGTCAGGAATTACAAGCAAACAAAATCTTGCTCTATTAATAAATCAGTCTAATAATGATGTCCAATTTCAGACAGCATTCTTAACCGAAGATAAGTACATGAGCGTAATGAATGCTGACAATATGGAAATGGAATCTGGTGATTCAAGAAGGCTTGCAAATAAATATTCCTGATTCAATCAAAAAATAGTTTACGAAATCATACAGAGACGACAACAGAATTTTGAATTAGAAATGACTGATGATTAAATCACACAGTTATGAAAATAAACAAAGAAGACTCTTCATCTGCACTACCTAAAGTTTTAGAAAGTATTCTAGAACATTGATGTTCAATTAAATAAGTAAGCGGAAAAAATGTTACGTTTTGGAAGTAAAATCACCTTATGGGAATGTAGGAAAAACCTTTCAGTTACGAATACTAGAAATAGATATGGATAAGGCTGATAGCAGGAATATTGCATCTGTTACAACATTGGAAAATAAAATTTATATGAACTTAGTACAAGACACAGTATTTTAAACCAGTAGTACAGAAAGCAGAATTTTACTATCTTATTTTGACATTCCAGTGAATGAAATTAATCTAATGGTACTACCATATAGCAGTCTAGATATGCAGTATGCCATAAAGACGTCAGATCAGATCCATTTTATAAAGATGTCAGAAATCGCCAGAAATGGAAATTAGGTACCATGAATTTCCCTCTTTGCCACGTTATAATGACGACTTCCCAGGTCATTATGACGCGAATAACGCTTTTGACACAATATGGTACCACCCTAAAAGTATGTGAGCGTAAAAATTCAAATTTAGGAGATAACAGATTTCGATATTGCAGCTATAGAAGTAATTATTATTCCAGTCGCTGCAAATGTAAAAAATCGAAATACATTTAGTTACTTCGCGACATTATTGGTACCTACTCCAGGGTATGAGACACTGATTTTTCTTACACATTTTTGTTACACAATTTCCCTAATGCAGATGAGCTTACAGGAAATAGTCGTTACGTGTATGTGTGTGTGAATAATACTCATATATTTTAGGTAAAATTTATTTAATAGTTAGAATTTACATCTAGTCTGATAACTGAAAGATCTTTTCAAGTTTCAACAAAATATATCATAACATAATATATCAGCATTATAAAGCCTCTTACTTCTGACTACAGAACGAATGACTCCAGCTCGTATCAAAACGTAATGCGTTTAACTGAGATAAATTATTAATTATATTTTGTGCCTTTTTCCTTTTAAGAATAATAGTTTCTTTTAGAAACTGTACTTACTAATTATTAATATATATTGTGATTGAAAACGACAGATTTATTAAATCCCTTTTATTAAATCCAATTTATTTAATCCCTTTTAACACTAGGTTTACGGACCGAGCCAATTTGACTCATTAAAAATTTGATCACTATATATATATATATATATATATATATATATATATATATATATATACATACATACATACATATATATATATATATATATATATATATATACATATAAACTTTAATATCCCTTTTAAAAAACATACGTTGGTTTTTAGTTAAGTAATAAAATATATGTAAACTTTCATTCCTCTTCCCCGCAGACCCCTGCATTTCGCATTATCAAATGTGGTATACCTATTTTCACGGTTGTGAGCCAATTTGACTCATAGAATGTATATGAAAATAAATAAATATAGTAATAAATATAGTATAAAGTAAATATAAACTATATAAAGTATAGTATAAAGTAAATATAGAGAAGTCGAGAACAGTTCCATTCCAATGACAGAAATTCATGCTACTGATGCACGGAAGAATTGTCAAGTTCAACAATCATGCAAAAGAAACAGATGTAGAAACCATTGTGCTAAATGGAATAGAAATGTTTGCAGAAAATGGGTTTCAAAAACAGATTTTATATGCTAAAAATGTTACTGCAACTAAAGAAGTAATTATTATTCTAATCATTGCAAATGTAAAAAATCAAAACACAGTTACTTTGCGACATTATTGGTACCTACTCCAGGGTAAGAGACATTGATTTTCCTTACACATTTTTGTTACACTATTTCCCTAATGCAGATGAGCTTACAAGAAATAGTCGTTATGTGTGTGTGCATGTGAATAATACTAATATACTTTACGAAAAATTTATTTAATAGTTAGAATTTACATTCAGTCTGATAACTAAAAAACCTTTTCAAGTTTCAACAAAATATATCATAACATAATATATCAGCATTATAAAGCCTCATACTTCAGACTACAGAACGAATGACTGCAGCTCGTATCAAAACGTAATGCGGTGAGGACGCGCAGTAGAGCTGGAATTAATTCCGTAAGTTAATGAAAAGCTTTAAAAACGCAACATTATTTTTTTTTGCCTCTTTCCTTTTAAGAATAATAGTTTCTTTTAAAAACTGTACTTAATAATTCTTAACATATATTGTGATTTAAAATGATAGATGTGCAATTTATTAAATCATTTTTAACACTAGGTTTACGGACCGAGCCAATTTGACTCATTAAAAATTTGATCACTATATATATATATATATATATATATATATATATATATATATATATATATATATATATATATATATATATATATATATATATATATAACTTTAATATCACTTTTCAAAAACATACGTTGGTTTTTAGTTAAGTAATAAAATATATGTAAACTTTCATTTCTCTTCCCCGCAGACCCCTTCATTTCTCATTATCAAATGTGGTATACCTATTTTCACGGTTGTGAGCCAATTTGACTCATAGAACGTATATGAAAATAAATAAATATATATTAAAAAAATAAATATAATACAAAGTAAATATAAAGTATATAAAGTATAGTAATTATAAAGTGTATAAAGTATAGTATAAAGTAAATATAAAGTATATAAAGTATAGTATAAAGTAAATATAAAGTATATAAAGTATAGTATAAAGTAAATATAAAGTATATAAAGTATAGTATAAAGTAAACATAGAGAAGAAGTCGAGAACACTTCCATTCCAAATGACAGAAATTCATGCTACTGATGCACGGAAGAAATGTCAAGTTCAACAAACATGCAAAAGAAACATGTAGAAACCATTGTGATAAATGTAATAGAAATGTTTGCGGAAAATGTGTTTTAAAAACAGATTTTATATGTTAAAAATGTTACTGCAACTATAGAAGTAATTATTATTCCAGTCATTGCAAATGTAAAAAATCAAAACACATATAGTTACACGCGACATTATTGGTACCTACTCCAGGGTAAGAGACATTGACTTTCCTTACACATTTTTGTTACACTATTTCCCTAATGCAGATGAGCTTACAGGAAATAGTCGTTATGTGTGAGTGCGTCTGAATAATACTGATATACTTTACGAAAAATTTATTTAATAGTTAGAATTTACATCCAGTTTGATAACTGAAAGATCTTTTTAAGTTTCAACAAAATATATCAGCATTATAAAGCCTCTTACTTCTGACTACAGAACGAATGACTCCAGCTTGTATCAAAACGTAATGCGGTGAAGACGCGTAGTAGAGCTGGAATTAATTCCGTAAGTTAATGAAAAGCTTTAAAAACGCAACATCTGTTTCTGAAGAGAGATTAATCCCACACACATTTTTTTTTTCTGACTTCGCCAAGAAAGTGAAGGCTTTTCAATACCCATTCTGCTTTCACGACATATAGGGCAATAGACTATTCCATTAAAACCGATGAATAGCGTACAGAGTAAAATGGTTCTATTTAAGGAAATCTGTATCGCAAAAGAATGCATAAGCAGTTTTCTTTCTAGTTCCAGCGATATACATGTACAGATACAGGACAAGAATGGAAGCACAGCTTGCTTCAAGCAGGCAGCCACATTTGTGGAGCGGCTGATAAAATAAATAACATTAAAATAAAGAAAATGAGGTTTTTTGTTTACAAAATTAGAATTTTACCAAAAATATTTAATTGAGAAAATTACTAATTTATTTTTTCTGCCTCTTTCCTTTTAAGAATGATAGTTTCTTTTAAAAACTGTACTTAATAATTCTTAACATATATTGTGATTTAAAACGATAGATTCTCAATTTATTAAATCCCTTTTAACACTAGATTTACGGGCTGAGTCAATTTGACTCATTAAAAACTTGATCACTATATATATATATATATATATATATATATATATATATATATATATATATATATATATATATATAACTTTAATATCACTTTTCAAAAAAATACGTTGGTTTTTAGTTAAGTAATAAATTATATGTAAACTTTCATTCCTGTACCCCTTCATTTCGCATTATCAAATGTGGTATACCTATTTCACGGTTGTGAGCCAATTCGACTCTTAGAATGTATATGAAAATAGATAAACAGTAATAAATATAGTATAAAGTAAATAGAAAGTATAAAGTATAAAGTTAATATAGAGAAAAAGTCGAGAACACTTCCATTCCAATGGCAGAAATTCATGCTACTGACGCACGGAAGAATTGTCAAGTTCAACAATCATGCAAAAGGAACAGATGTAGAAACTATTCTGCTAAATATAATAGAAATGTGTTTTAAAAACACATTTTATATATAAAAAATGTTTTCCATGAATTTTTTGATAATAAACATTTCATTTAAATTAATTTGGTACTATTTTCTTTACAAAAAACTTTAATTTTCTTATATGAGTCAAATTGGCTCACTTCAGTAAAAAAAACAGGTATATGATCAACATCCGTAATTCTAGTGTTAAAGGAATTCTTCATTTAAAAATGTCGAAAATAATTAACTGACAAAAAATTCTAATTTATTTATTTCAAATCTGTTTGGGATAAAACGTAAGTTATCGTGTACACTTTTGATACCAAATTATACTGATTGTCTATGTCTTAAGATAGTATTTTTAGCAACCGAAAAGAAATCATGCAAAAATTTAGAATTATAAGGTAAACTGACAAATATGAAAGAAATTGCTTTGGGGTAATTTACAAATCTACTGGAAATCAGTATTGGCAGGAAGGAGCCAATTATTATCTTGCACTCAGGCAGCTAACCGCTCAGAACTTGCCCTGTATACACATATAGGGTTCTTGTTTAAACGCTATAGCGTTTTTTTTTTTTTTGTTTGTTTGTTTTTGTTCGCAAATTTAAGAAAAGAAAAAAAGTTAATACTAGCGAAAAAAGGTTTAAAAAGATAATCGTAACTAAAATGAAGCAATAAATTTCACGATGTTATTTGGGTTCCAAGATAATATTAGGAACAAGTTGCTTTTACATAATTAAACTAAAGGGGGGGAGGTCTCCAAGCATGGGTCCAGCACCGGAAGGGATATGAAACACACACTTGACTGTACAGATACTTGAATTTGTGCCTAGTAAGGGTTTAAAGGAGGTGCTGAATGCCCAGACACTTAGAAGTCAACGGAGTTGTTTAAACCTACAGATTGATTTACCGAAATGCAGTGCCTTACCTGTTTAGCTATACTATGGGCAAATAGAGCAAAGCTTTGATATACCTATATACGACGCTACGACCAGAACAGTACATGAAATTCCCATTATTGAAATCATGTAATATTAAAGCCTGTTGCAGTTCATTTTGCGTAATCTATTTCACTTTCCAGCGTGAAACTTTATCTTGTAACGAACATGTCACCGTTAATATGATTAAAGTAGCTTTCGGTAAATTTCGATTTACCATATCTGATCCTATAACACGACAGAGATTTGACACTGTCGTTCTAAAAGCCTTCATATATTAATCGTATCACGTAAAATGCATTTGCAAGCGAATTTATTTGCAGCGCTCATCAAGAATTCTACAATCTTTGCAATATTCGAGCAAAATGGGATCGTTATTTGTCAAGTGAAATTATTAGAAGCACTTAATTTTGTGACGCAGACAGAAAAAAAAACGGTATTCCTGATAAAGTTCGAGTTTCGAGATAATCTGACAGTTTCAAATGCTTGATAAGTGAAGTACACGTATCTAATAGTACAAATAACAAAAATTATTTGAGGATTTAGGTAATATAGTGGAACCTCGATCTACCGTTCCCGCAATCCCCATTCGATTGATTTTGTCCCGATTTTTTTCTATAAAACCATTATTTTTTCCCTCATCCTTATATTTATGCATCTGTCGTCAATAAGTGTCAGTTACATTGCTTTATATTATCGGAAGTATCGTTTTTATGAAATACAACAGTAGTGATTAACACATTAACACATTGTCTGCGGGTACATTTCGCAGTGGAATTGTACCGGGAACGGGTGTTTTGCGCGTAAATTTAGTTATTCAGTTAAATGTCAATAGATCGAAAATTATTTAATTTTTAACCAACTTTTCGAATTTTATATTGAAATATATAAACGAATATATAAATAACAACCTTAATATTTTTGTAAACAAAAAATATATTTTTTCGAGGATAAATTTATAATAGTATCTTAACTATGAAAAATCAAATAGAAATAGTAGTATATAGTTTTAATATTTTCCCTTCTGTGGTTCCGCATCGACTAATGTAAAAACTAGTTTTCATTTGTCTAAATTTTTCCAGAATATGTAGTAGACAAGAACATTCGGCTTCGTTATTCTGTATATACCGTTATTTTTGTACCCACAAACAAACCATGTTGTTACACTAACCCGTACTAGTACGTGACCAGCGCTCAAGTATCAATCGTCAGAAAACGTGCTAGTACGTGTCCCGCATACAATATGTTAATTGCTTTCTAGCTTTTCTGTTTAATAGAATGAGTATTTATTGCAGTTGTATCTTTAATCACGAAAAAAGAAATCGACTGGAAATTTGTGCTCGTGGAGACTTGCAAATGTTGCTCATAAACATAGAATTAAACAAACTCATATCAACACATCAGTCTCATCCATTATGTTTAAAGCACTGCAGAATAACGCTTTAAGAATATAAAACACATGGCAATATTTTCAACATATAATAACTTAAATATCAGAATATTTTATTTACATTCGGCTTACAATACTATTAAAAAATCTACGTGAAAATTTTAAGTGAAAAGTGACTGAGTTTTGATATTATATGGTTGGAGAGATTTCACTTGAGTTTCATGACAACCCAGATAGCAAATTTAGTTTGCAGCAAACTTGCTGCAGTCTTGCAAGACAATTCAGCTTGGGTTTATATATATATATATATATATATATATATATATATATATATATATATATATATATATATATATATATATAAAATTATATTATATATAGTCAGGATTTAAAATGAGTAATTTAAGAGATTTTAATGGGATTATTTTAATATAACGCGCCTCGCGTTACTAGTCACATAAATACTTGCGCAGTGATATTGAGCAGAGAGCGATAAGCAATTACTATAGTCGGTTTGGCTCTCGAAATAGTAAATTTTGTTTGCAGTAAAATGAGACGCCATAGTTATTAATATATATTAATATATGAATATAATATTATATATATATTTATATATATATATACCATGACATATATATATATATATATATATATATATATATACACCGTTATTTTTGTACCCACAAATTGTTACATTAACCCTTACTAGTACGTGTCCCGCGCTCAAATATCAATCGCCAGAAAACGTACTAGTAGATGTCCCGCATACAATGCGTTAATTTAAAGATAAAACATGAAAATATTTCTTTTCATGTGTACTGGAGTTCGTTGCTTTTATAATTTAAATTTCTAGTAATATTTTTAATATTATTGAACTAATACTATTTCTCCTTAAGGAAATATATTGTAACAGTTCTCAATGAAATTGAAATCTGACATTATATTTTCATATAAGGGTCAGTTCCATCGCTTTATATTACCAGAAGTATAGTTTTTGTGAAATTTAAGAAAATGTCAAAATCAGATTTTTGTGTAAATAAAATGTATAAAGGATGTGAGGAAAGCAAAATTATTGTTGGTGTACCAATTAATCTTTTCTTGACCCCTTGGTCAGTGGTCGGCAAGTGCGGCTCCACAAATATCCACGGAAGGCGCAATAATATTTTCATTTAAAAAAAACTTAGTAAAAATTACATCTTATTTTGATAAATAAAAATTCTTCTATAAATCGAGAACATGTCTAATTTTCTTGTTTAAGTTAAAAGACAGATAGGTAAATAAAATTTTATATTGTTGTACGTAAAAATACGTAACGAACATCGAGTTTAATTTTATTAGTTTTCGTAAACGTAAACACAAACCACGTACAAGCTACCGGCTAAAATTTTTCGTATGTTTTCGGCGTACTCCGGTGTGATACAAAGGTACCACAATCATGAGCGCGCATACTTTTTCTAAAGTAGTGGGGAAGGGGGTTATAAATTGGCATCACAGACCAGTAGTTGCAGTGTGAATAGTTTTGTCTTATGTACCGTGTCTGCCATTTTTCCGTCTTATTAAGAAGTTGTATATTTCTATCTAGCTGCACATCTTACAGGTATTTTTATACGATTTTATTACACCTGCTATATATGTTTGTGGTTCTGGTACAAAATTTGTAATCGATTTTTCGATAACTTCTATTTGTTCAAATGTTGAAAGTTTTCTTTCATTTTTAGTCATATTAAAAGTTTTGTTATTTTGATGATGGAAAAAATTATTATTTTTTCTTTTTAGTGCAGTTACATATATTAATAAAATTGTATTTTTTAAAAAGATTTTTTTAATTTTTATTTTCATCAATTTAATAATGATAATAATTTTGTACTGGTGGCTTTAGAAAAAATATATTTGGAATATTTTTATTACTAAATAATTACAATAGTAATTATATTAATAATAATTTTACTAAACAAGCAGATTTGGCTCCCATTTTTTTAAAAATTGTTGTACTGTTTATAATTGGCTCTTTGGCTAATAAGTTTGCCGACCACTGCCCTAAAACAGTGGTGCGCAAACTAGGGGTCGCGACCCCTGTGGGGGTCACCAGAAGTTTTTGGGGGGTCGCCAAATTTTTATGCACAACGTATTACAAGACGCTGTTAGTTTAATTAACCACATTAAATGCAACATCCACACCAGCCGTCTCTTTTCAATACTTTGCAATGAGATGGGCTCAACGTATGAGAGATTACTGTTACACACCGAAGTCAGATGGCTTTCATGTGGGAAAATACTACGACAGATATTTGATTTGAGAAATGAAGTGTACATGTTTTTAATCTAAAAGAAACATAAATTGGCAAGTTATTATATCAATAAAGTTTGGCTACGGAAGCCGAGCTATTTAGTTGATACTTTCGAAAAACTTAAAGACTTAAATTTGAGCTTGCAGGGTGAGAATTCAACTATCATAACTGCAGCCAGTAAAATTCAAGCTTTTAAGAATAAGCGTAATCTCTGGCAAACTGAATTGAACAAAAACAACACCGATATGTTCCCTTGCTTTAACGATTTTATCAAAGAAAATAATATAGATGGTTGGATTCGTGATCCATTTTACTTTGACATATGCAGTTCAACTCTTCAAATTAGTGAGAAAGGGCAACTGATAGATCTCATTAGGTATTATACTCTTCGAAATCAATTTAAGACTCAGCCTTGCCAAAAATTTTGCCTATCCGTGGAAAAACAATATCCCGTTTTATGCAAGAATGCCATCAGAGTGTTAATATACCGCTCGCGTTTAAACCCTGAAGATGATATGCGAATTGCAATTAGCAACATACATCCAAACATCGATGAGATAATTAGAAACTTGCAGCCACATACATCTCATTAAAGGGCAATTTACTGATTTTTGTGTTATACAAAGAGTATTTTCTTAAAATTATAAATAAAATTAATATGAGTCAAATATGATGATGTTTTTATTCGATGAAACGAAAGAAATGCGCGAAATATACATCGTATTTCTGAACATTTATCTCTAGGGGTCGCCAAAAATTTTCTCTCTACAAAAGGGGTCGCAGTCGAAAAAAGATTGCGCACCACTGCCCGAGGGGATGCTTTTTAATGGTGGTAAAGATTGGAGATAAAGGAAGCAGACGTTGCTTCCATGGAATACTAGGGCAAATTAACAACAAGAGCAGCTAGACAAAAGTCTAGCAATCAGTTTTTCACTCCTCACTACCTTTGCATGTACGTGAGAAGAGAATCTATCTTTTGTCGTAATTTATACAAAAGCTTGCTTTCATAAAGGCCGTACACGAATCACAAAGAAGTTGAATGCGGCTTGAAGAACTCACGTTTACCACTCGTGTTTCCTCAATTTTCACTGAATTGACGGCTCTAAGCGTAATAATAAACACATATGTTAACTGGCACATTTCACGTAAAAGTTACATACATGACAAAAATTTCCTCACATTCTTTCAATTAAATTCGCGCACTCAAACATAAAAAAACATGGGTTAGAAAACACATATCAAATTATTTTAAAATTTTACAAACTACAATACTGAAAAATAAGCAATAACTTCAAATGTATAACTTTTTTCACTTAGTGACTACGAAAAGATTTTTATAAAATATCTCACTACTTTTCGTAAAAAATATCCTTTTAATTAATTCGAAAGTGCTACGAGAATAAAAAAAGAAAATTAAATTTAAAGACATAAAACAGAAAATTACTTTAATGATCCCACCAGATATAAATAACTATGACATTTCTTTTTATAAAATAAACTTTCAGAAGACAGCAGTGATTTATTTAACAATAAAACACGAAAATAATTGTTTACATGCATACTACAGTTTGTTTCTCTTATAATTTAACTTTTTAGTAATATCTAATTATAACATTATTAAACTAACAATATTTATCTTTGAAGGTTACATAGAAAAAAAATTCTTGTTTAATTTTAAGTCTGAAATTATATTATAAAAATAAGTAAAAGTTAAAAGATAGTTAAAATATTTATGATATTTTGCGCAACAGGAATGCACGGACAATGTGAACTATAAAATATTTTAATAAATGTGACATCTGGTGTATGATAAGAACTTTAATTATAAAATTAATGTTTCATTAGTAACACTAAAGAAATTACATTTGAGACAAACACCTCAAGGCGAAAAAACTGAAACCAAATTTAGTTGTGAATGCAACATTTTTACATTTTGAAAAAATGATTAATTTTTGCAGGAAAAATCGTTGTGGTATGTGGAGTTTAAAAAGATTTTTGTGCTTTTTCAGATTCGTAGTGTCTTCAGTTACAATTTCTTTTGCGATTGCAGTATTAACCCTTACCGCTCCGCACATTTTTGTACCACTCCGGTACATTTTCGCAGCGGAACTAGTGAAACGGAGTCTTATTTTAAGTGAGAAGAAACACACGAGCTAGTGAAAGTTATTATTTTTTTATTTCATACATATGCACTTTCTTCTTGCAAATGAAAGAAATTTTAAATTTCGTAACTCACCATGGTGTCATATCTTTGGAAACAACCTCCCATATGCATCCTGGGTTTACTTGGGTAGTATAATTTCGGAACCACTACTTAAAGTATCAGAATTATAATCAACATTTGTCTTTCGCAATGTCTTTTAACTCTTGAAAATCAAACACGTATTCACTACCACTCAACTCTAAATTCTCATCATCATAATTATTTTTCTCCATGTTGATAACCATAAAAATGGTCAAACAATGGTTTAATCGTAACAGTACAGAGACTGAGCACGTTTTAACTACAGATAACAAATGTCAACGCAGCATCTTAAACGTAGTTATGCTAAAAACATTTGGCTCCGCAGCGGAACAAATGCCTGATAGCCCCGCATCTGAGCCAACGGAGTTAGTTGTAAGGGTTAAAATCCTGAATATACTATTAGGCGGAACATAGGCCAAATGGGTAAAGCGCTGCTCTTCTGTATTTTGTGTACCCCAATCTCATTGCTGGCATGAATGTTCTTAGCCATTCGGAATTAGCTAAACGCAGAAGGTTGCGGTATTATTAGCCCACGTGTACCAAAAATGTACACCCCAGAGTTCCAAATTAAACCAGCATACTAACTTTGAATTTAAAGTATAGCATCTAAAAAATTGCATCGGCGTAACAGCCACTAGGGGGGCAGGGCCTACAGTACTAATCTCCGTTTCCAAGACCAAGGACAAAGCATATGTTCTGGCTAGGTGGTTAACCTTAAATTATAGTATCTACCCTAATATAACAATTTTTAAAAATAAATCTACAAGTCCACAAATTATAAATAAATGTGATTTAATAAAAAAAAAACATTGTGCGTTTTTGTTAGGTTTGGTTTGGTTTGGTTTGGTTTGGAGCGCTACGGTCTACTTTTTGCAACACGAGGGCTAATGAGACCGGGACCTACTGCTTAATGCCGATTCCGAATAGCTACGAACATCCATGCCACAGTGGGATTCGAACCCACGAACTCCGGTTTCGAAGGCCAGCACCCTAACCATTCGGCAATCGTTCGGCGCATTTTTGTTAGGAGATCCCCGAAATAAACAGTGCCGTCCCTCAACTCCACTTACGCTTTTAAAATTGAAAAAAAAGGTGGAAATTTCTATAAGTTAATGTAACTTCAGACCTGCATCTAAAAATATATCTTTCTTAGGAAATATATACTTCAGTTTTAAAGTTATATCGGATTCAATTTTTATCACACGGAGATTTTGAAACTGCAAACGAAGTGATATGGTTCGTAACAAAAATTAAGAAACACAAAAGAGAAAGTTAACCAACATTGCAAGATAACTGCATTGTAATAACATTAAATGAATTTCAACAGAACTAAAGTTTTAATATTTAATTAACATTTTTATATACATTAAGATAATTGTTTTGAAACTTCTAATAATTTACTCCACAACGATTTTTTTTTAAAACCGTATTTGTGCTATAAGTTATGTAAGCAAGTTAAGTAACTCATTTATATAAGAATATTTTCCAGTGTCTTTTAATTACTAAGTAGTATTTTAAACCTTTTCTAATTATTTAGATTATTTACTAGAAAATAAAATGGAATAAATCAAATATGTTTATAACGCATTTTAACATATTATGTTTATACATAATTATTTTAGAAGCGAATATTTTTTAAAGAGTTATATCAGCTTACTGAGCTTTAACGATTTTTATTACTTTTATTAGGTCAGGCGAACCAAATTTTTAGCCAATATTTTATAATAAGCATATAAATTAATACGATCATTCTAGGTAGTTAAAACCGTTATCATTCTAATGCTAAATATGAATCTTAGCAACTTTAAATTCAAACATGTCAAGCATTTGAAACTAAAATGGCTCTACTATGTGCTATGGATGCGTTTACACTGTGACCAGATACAAGCAGAAATAGTCTTTTCTTGTAAATCATGGGTTTATATAAAATAAAATAGTTGAGCTCACAGATTTAGCATCTAAGCTTATGTATGCACAGACTCAAAGACTAAGGTTAGTAAAGTGTTTCAAAATGCTCTTTCTTCGTTATGAATATACAGGCTTGCAACTGCTGAGGTACTTTCAAAAAGGTGAGAAAAGTGACAAATAATACAGAATAAGTGACCAAAAAGTGACTAAATAATGTAAATATATATACATATATATATATATATATACATACATATATATATATACATATATATATATACATACATATATATATACATACATATATATATATATATATATATATATATATATATATATATATATATATATATATATATATATATATATATATGTATATATATATATATATATTTATGTATATATATATATGTATATATATATATTTATATATATATATACATATTCATATATAGGCATATATATATGTACACACACACACACACACACACACACACACATATATATATATATATATATATATATATATATATATATATATATATAAGTCACATTATTATATAAATATATATACTAATTACGTATGCCTGTAAAAATTTTATTAAGTATGCTTAATAAAGAATAGTAGTAATGTTGCAAAACATATGATAAAATATTTATTTCGTTTGGTTACAAATAAGAATTGCGTCTATTGATTCATGAGGGGTCAGTAAAAAATACTTCTAAATGCTTCTTATGGGGTCTCTACATTTTACAACTTTTTTAAACTTCAGAGCTCCAGAAAAAAAAAATATATGTAATAAATTATTTTCCTCTAGTCACAATAATTATGCAGCCCCTATTGTTTCTACTTGCCCGGGTTCCAGGGCCAGGAGAAAGCTAATCCATTAACAGTAATAACGAACGATGCAGTCTGGCCACATTGAATAGAACGGCACAAGTCTAATTAAAACTTTATTTTAGAGCTGCTAAAACGGACATCTTTACTAGTTAACGACAGACAAAGAAAAGACAAAATAATCAAATGATTCATGCAAGACATGATTTTAGCGTCAAATACAAAAAAGGTTAAAAATTTTGTTTAACACAACTCAACATTGCTTTTTATTCAAGAATATCTATCAATTAGATTTGAATACATACAATACATTAATTTTATAATCACAATTTTCTGCATATATAAATGATGTTTTGAAATATGTACATAGCTAGATTATAGTATCTAAACAAAAATAGAAGTAAAAGAAAAAGAGAAATGTGTGCTTTGACGAAAGTTACTTTAATGTATTAAATGTACATTTCAGTAAAAATGCACATTTCAGGAACTTCTTTACGAGTGTTTATAATCACTAAATTCTGGAAACCAAATGACTAATTACATTTTAATAAGAAAATTAAAATTAGAGCATCAATTTTTTGGTCTTTTATTAAAATATTTTGTTATTAATTCAATTTTATTTTTTCAACAACAGACTTTTGCTGTGATACACCATGAAAAAAGTGACTGTTTACTAAAAGAAAGTGACTAAAAGTGAGGACAGTGACGGAATTGCAAGCCTGATATATTCTATTTTTAATTACGAGGAAAAATAAACTTAAGAGTTTTTATTTTTTCAATACGGGAGTACTTGCCTTTATGGAATAAAAATTTTGAAGTACAAATTAATACAAAGTGATATAGAATCCACTAGAAAAATTAATAGAGTTTGTTCAAAAGTAATTTAGTTGTGTTAACGTGTTGTATTTTCTTGAAACTAATATCAATTTGTGGATAAATAAAAAAAAAATATTAACTCCAAAAATTATAGAAATCAGATGAAGGGGGGGGTGTAGATATATCCATAAAACTACAGTAGCTGTAGGTACAGTAAAGAGAAACTTTACACATAAAAACACAAAAACATGCATTTCTTAACCATAATCTAAATTTTTAAACCAAGTGTTAAACTGAAGCACTTATACAGAAGAAAAGGTACAGGAGTATGAAATTATTAAAGCAATGTTTAGATACAGGAAAAATTTTAAAAATCTCTTTAGCAAAGGTGAATCCTATCGACGCTGCATTAAAAAAATACCTATTTATAATTTTAAAATCAAATCCTTGATTAAAAAAACGATTTATTAATTTGAAGATCTTTAAAATTATTCCAACTATATATATATGTATATAATTTTTCAATCATGATTGCCGTTTGCGTAGATATACTGGTTTTTTAAAAATCTAAAGTAGTGACATCTATCGGAGGACGAGAACATCAAAATTCATTACATAGAGATTTAACATTATAGAAAAGACTGTATAAATTTTGGTGACTGTACAAGTGGTGGTTGATTTGCATAAAGAACAAATATACAAACAGATATACCAGGGGTGGCCACGCTCCTTGATAGTCCGAGCCATTATTCAGAATTTGAAATTTTTCGCGAGCCGCAATTAAATAGTATTTTTAAAAGGTGTGCTAAAAAGGTATTATTATTACTATTATTATTATTTTCAGAAATTATATTTATTGGATGTCTTTTGGAAGTTCTTCGTTCTTTTGAATTGTCGATGATTTTTTTGCTTTGGTGCGAATGTAATTTACAATGTGTTACACTGTTTTCATAACATCGGGATATTTTAAATATTTTGCAACAAGATGTTCTCGGTGAATTATGCAGTGAATCGATATGAATTGTGGAATTTGAGAATCATCTCTTGAAAGCGCAATAAGAGATTTTTTTTACCCAGAATTGCCGGAGCTCCATCAGTTGTAATATTTTTTTTTAAATAGCACACAAATGAAAAGGGAACTCGGGTACATTTATCGAGAGCCAAAAATAATTCTTCAAAAAGCCGCATGTGGCTCGCGAGACGCAGGTTGGCCACCCCTGATATATACATAAACTCACTTGTTCTAGAGATTGTGCATAAAACAGTATTGCGAAGTCTATTTTTATAAAAACATAATTATTGCAATATTTTTCCCTTTCCATGTAATTCCTTGCATTAAATATTGAAGAAATATGCTTATTTCCTTTAAAAATTTATAGGATTTAATTTAATACTTGACAAAGAAGGTAATAAAATATATATTACAGTTAGCTAAATCCAAATTCAATAAATTTATTTCCTAACAACGAAAGTAACTTCAAATCTGAATTCAAATCCTCCAAATTTCCAATAAATATTATAACGAGCAAATTTATTAACAGATGCTATGTAAATTGTGTTTGAAAACCTATTTAGTTAAACAGAAAGCTGTGGTATCGAATAAAAATCAATAGTCATCTATCTTAAATTTCATCTTGTGAAATTATCCATTAGAGGCAATCAAAACCTTTGAATTATTAAAATTGTCGAGCAATATTGACGAAGAAATGGTGACGGTTTCAGCAGTTTCCCAATTAATTGATAATTTGGGGCAGTTATAATATCCGTGCGTTGTTACTAGACACTTCTGAATCGGTATCATAGATTATCTGAGAGAAACTGGAGGTTAAATGGAAAATATATTATTGGTTTCTGAATAGTTGTCAGGTTGGAAGTGGGCTTTGGACGTTGTGAAATGTACCTCATAGTTTTGTCATAATATGCAGGTTGAGTACTCGGAAATAAATGATGAAAATGGAATTAGTATCTAACCATGATATAAGCAATCAGCTGTGATAATTAGGTTATGAAATTTAAAATAATTCAATAAGCAGTACGATTAATATATCTCTAGATTCAAGTATTATATAATTGTACTTTTAACAATTTGAAAATAATTTAAAGTAAAAAACAGGACATGTAAATGCGAAAAATATTATCTCAAGTTTTGATTTTTCCAAGTAACTATGCACATATTTATGTTTTTACAAATTGCAACACATAGTAGAATAAATACAATATAACTAACTAGTTTTTATTTAGATTTTTATACAAAAATATCTTGATGAAGTAAACAAATAAACTGTAATATTAAATAATTCCGGTATCGAATTGGTACTACGCAGACGATGTTTAAATAATATAAAGAAATGAATAAATCAGATATTTAAAGGAATGACGTCATAATGACAAAAAAAATATCACTTTCACCTATTCATTATGTGATAAATTGAAAATTTTAATATCCTGCTTTTAACCGAGGTAAACTGCGTTTAAAACAATTACTTGGGATGACGTCACATTGCTAGAAATATTGCTTCTTTCACTTAGTTATCATGCGATAAATTAAATATTTAATCGTTTGCTTTTAACCGGGGAAAATAATGATTGGAATAACTTTATTTTAGAGCTGCTTAAACAGACATCTTTACTAGTTAACGACAGACAAAGGAAAGACACACAAATCAGTCTGTTTGAACGAATGTGCTCCCAAGAGCGAAGACCGACAGAATTTTCCCATTTAATCACCGAATTTAAGTGAACACCGAATTTAACACAAACTGAAGGCTAAATTGGAATCGGGTATTACAATATATTCATATATAAAAAACACATTCAGAAGGCCAATATTGACTAATGCTGAAAGGGAAATATAATTAAAAAAATCCATGTATTTTTATCACTTTATTAGTATCCCACAAATGTTATGCTTGCTACCGTAATAGATAGTCAAAAATCTACGGGAAATTCACAGGAAATTAATTTTTTATACCACAGGAATCATTTTTAAATAGTCCATAAATCAAGAAAATATAAAAATTTATTTCCTTTACTTCCTACATAATTTTGTAACATAAAATTATTTTTCTATACATGATATAATAGTTTAAACCGAACTTTATATAATTTTCCTATAACCCTAAAAATGATTCAAGAGGTATAAAATATTGTAGAAGACACGTATCATTTTAAAATGTTCCATAAATCTAATAATTATAAGCATTCATTTCTTTTGATCATGTACTATTCATCTTCTAACCATTCCTACACAAGTTTCTTCTATAATGTTCGATTTCTATACAAAATATAACAGTTTAGTTTGAAAATTTACTAGTCAGAAATATATATATATATATATATATATATATATATATATATATATATATATATATATATATATATATACATATATATATATATATATATACATATATATATATATATATATACATATATATACATATATATATACATACATATATATATATACATATATATATACATACATATATATATATACATATATATATATATACATATATATATATATATATATATATATATACATATATATATATATACATATATATATACGTACATATACATACATATATATACATACATATACATACATATATATATACATATATATATATATATATATATATATATATATATATAGCCGAACGATGGCCGAATGGTTAGGGCACTGACCTTCGGATCCGGTTGGTTGATTGGGAGCACTACGGTCTACTTTTTGCAACCCGAGGGCTAATGAGACCAGGACCTACTGTTTAAAGCAGATTCCGAACGGCTACGAACATCCATGCCGCAGTGAGACTCGAACCCACGAAATCCGGTTCTAAAGGTTAGTGCCCTAACCATTCAGCCATCGTTCGGCCCTTCGGATCCGGAATTCGTGGGTTCGAGTCCCAGTGTGGCATGGTTGTTCGTAGCCGTTCGGAATCGGCTCTGAGCAGTAGGTCCCGGTCTCATTAGCCCTCGTGTTGCAAAAAAGTAGTCCGTAGTGCTCCCAACCAACCATATATATATATATATATATATATATATATATATATATATATATATATATATATATATATATATATATATATATACATACATGCATATATAGATAGATAGATAGACAGACAGATAGACAGAGAGAGATGCATAGAAACTCAAACCTTAACCTCCAATATATGAGAAAAAAGAATCTTTAACATCAGAAAATTATCTTTTCTCCCAATTAATAAACCAGAATTGTATACGAACAGATATATAAAATTAAATTTATCACACTGAACTCTGAAAAAAAAAAATCAAAAAAAAAATTAAAAAAGGGAGACAAGAGAGGGGCTCACAAAAATGACATAAAAGCTACAGACTAGGAGAAATTTCATTTCTCAATTACAAACGTAATTCAAAATCGCTTAAAAACTGTCATCTTAACAAATAAGTCTTTTCTCTGAAACAAACAGTTAATGAATTTTATACTCATTTAGTTATATTTAGTATTTAAACGAATATAATAGAACTTACACAGTTCTTTGAAAAAAAATGCTTCTTTTACGTGCTATCCTGATGCAAGCAAGGATATCTTGTATTTGGTATTAATGTACTGACAACCTTTAAATTTTACACGCACGTATAATCTGCCATCGTAAAATGAGTAATGAGTTCGCTACATCGTAATCATTCTATTCTTATCAGACACAATACTGGGGGAGAAACAGCCGAATTTTATTTTTATTTCGATTAGGCGTCACATCAGTTGCTATTATATCCTACTAATGACAATAGGTCAATAATTTAGTATTTCAATCTAAATACTGTAACAAAAGAAAACAATTTAGTGGCATACATTAAGGAAACGGGAGCAATTTTTTTTCCACACAGGCACACAGAATATTGCCGACTACGCATTTGTTCCATATAACACTGCTAAAAAGTTGGTCAATTTATTCTAGGAGTAATACGTAGGTAGATCAATTTAGAAAGTTCAAGAAGAAAAAATACACATGTCTTTAATAATTTGAACGTTTCACAAATGAAATACTGTCAGAAAGGAAAACTAACAATCTACAATAAAAGAAAATTGTACAATGGAATCTTCATAAGTTATTTTTTTTCTCTTTTAAAATACTTTTAAATAAGGAAGTAAAGAAAATCTAAACGTGGAAATATAAAATACTTTTAGATATCTTTAAAAAATAAACTCGTAAACACCTGATTTCTCAATTAAAGAATAAATGAATAAACAATGCTTTAATTAACTCACATTAATTTAAAACTTAATCAGAATATTTTAATAATACTACTATTTACTTTTTCTTAGCAAACAATTGCCTCAAACTCTAAAATGATTAACTTTAGCATAGTAAAAGTTTGTATGAAAGTAGAAAATCAGAAAAAGAATATTTCCATGAAGAACTTACAATTTTAGGTTTAGAAAAAAAGGATCAACGAAATTTTATTACGCTCTTAGAAAAAAATTATATTTGAAAAAATTGAATTTTAAATTTTAATAGAGCATAAAAAGCTGGTAAAAATCTTCATTAATATTTTTTCTAGCAAATACAGAGATTTTCATAGTTAATAGAATGTGAATGCCAAACATCTGAATAAAAATTTATTTATAATAAACTATTTTTTTTAAGTATGACTCTAGCACTAACATTAAAATCCTCTATATAATAATAGCCTAGATTCAATAGCCTAGATTAATAATCCTCTATATAATAATATTAGATGAGTTAGGGTTAGCAACGTTCGAAATCCCCCCCTCTTTTCTAGCCTTTAATGCCATAATTTCAAACCTCTTTTTCCCCGATTAAGACCAGGCGATTTAATTTATCAATCTGTCACATTATAAATAGGTAAAACAAACATTTTTTCTAGCATTATAACGTCATTCCTTTAACCATCTCATTCAATCATTTCTTATTTTAAATTACTTAAATACTTAAGTTTTATTAAATACTTAAATTTTACTGTGGCAACAAATTTGCGAAGAACTTAGCGATAACTTCGACGTAGCTGAGAAAAATTTGAATTATCTTTCTAAATGAATTCAACGTAATTCTAAACTACATGCACTGTATCGGGAGACTTTAGAGAAGTATAAAGATAAACAAATTATTGAGCGTGTACCAGATAATTCTCAGACAAAAAACAAACCATTTTTTTACCAGCCTCATAGGGTACATCACAATTATGGAAAATTAAAAATTTTATTGATCCCGTCATATAACGGGCTATATGCTAGTTTATAATAATTAATTACATTAACCGAAAAAAATGAATGAATGAATATGAATATATATATATATATATATATATATATATATATATATATATATATATATATATATATATATATATATATTAATGTGTGTGTGTGCGGGGAGAGAGTGCATCGCCTGTTAGAACAATTTAATTAAACTTTTCAGTTCCCAACCATTCAGCTTTTCCTTATTATTTCCTTATTAAAACTTTGCTTAGTAGAATATTGCAGTAGAATCGTACTAAAGCTAGTGAAAGATTGTTTAAAAAAAATCTGAAGTGTACTTCATGACTTATTTGTACTATTCAGTTAAACATAATATGTGCTGCACATCATTTAAACTTATTTTATTAGAATGTGATATACAATTCTCTAAATATTTAGCAAAGTATAAAAAAATAGTAAAATATTTTCTTTTAACAACATGTAGCAATATTAATTTAACAACAAGTAGAATTGCATTCAACACTGTAAAGCTCAGGCACTGCCACGTGGCGAAAACCGGTAGCGTTTTAATATTTGTTACTCCGCTTAATGTGCTCAGTTTGGGTCACCGTGATTTTGATAACAATAACCGATTGGTAACAATAAACGATATACAAAATTAGATAATTTTACCCACCCCCCTTTAATTCACACGTACTACATTTCAAATTAAAATGAAAATACTCACCTTATATTTATGTACTGTATATTATCCTTTAAGACATAAGAATTGTTTAAATAATAACAATAATTGATCAATTGTTGACTGTCTACAATTCTAAGAAGCTCACTGATAAGTGTTCGTAATCATAATGTTTTTTAAAGTCATCGGAGCGGTGTTGTACTCCACGTTTCAACACTTTCAATGCAATTCAGAAGCTGAGAAATGTTTAAGTGCACTGCAGCATTGCACTGACTCATATGTGGTAACCTGTCATAACGATTTAAAATTTCGATATTTAGTTTTAATGTTAAATCATTTCGCTTTCTGCCTTCCATATCGAAAAGCTGCATGTAAGCGAGCAAGGCATAAAATGTGATCAAGCTCCTTCTCAGTTCCGAATAGAATTTGTTGCTTTCTGCTTATCTGACAACTATTGACCACCAGCAGGGTTGCACACCCTGGAAAAATTCCAGGAATGCGAATCCCCATTCCTTTGTTTTTCTCACTTTCCCTACGTGGAAGAGGGATAATTCTCGGAAATTAAAACAAGAACGAAGAGAAAGAAAAGAATTGGTTCCTTCTGAATGGATTGTGAATATTCCTTTGCCAGTTAAAATGAGGTTCGAAAACTGATAACATTAACCGATGTAACGATCACATAAAGCAATAATTTTAACATACAAAAGAATAGAGAAAATCGGAACCAAGTGATTTCGATAAGCGATTGATAACATTAACCGCGATCACATTAAGCGAAATCCACTGTATTTAGTTTTTTGTTGTACATAGTACAGATTGCAAGAAAACTAAGAGGTGCAGAGCTCGATGTCACACTCATAAATACAAAATTTTACCCTTCTACGAATAAACGGTTTTGTGTTATACCCATCAGTGTTAATATCCCTTTCATTAAAATTTCTCGTTATATAGAGTACAGATTTGAATATAAAAAAGGGGAAATTAAAGAAGGGTAAAAATAATTGTAAACACAAAATTTCAAATTTCTACGTCTGGTAGTTTTTTTTTATTATTATTATTTACGATATAAGTACATATACACGTAAATACGTATAGAAATCACAACGAAACTAGTCAAAGTGGATATTAAAAGTTTCAAAGTTAAAAGTTTTCTAGTACGCAGGTACAGAACGTATATCTTAAATTAGTGAAAATGCATTCAACCATGGTCAAAATGGATATTTCTGATGAAATCTGTGTATAAGAAACTGAAATTAAGAGAACAATGCAACTGAAAAATTGTGTATAATTATAAGATGTACTGGGAGGAAATACATCAAATAAATCCAATTGAAATATCCAATTGAAATACAACTTTTTCTTTATAAAACAGAAAAAAAATGTAGGTAAAATCGAACATCAATGAAACAAAAATAACAATTCGCAGCAAAAATAAATAAATAAATAAAAATGCGTGCTTCGGGATGTTTCCAATTTTTTCTGAATCCCATACATTTCGGAGTAATTTCCTTTAGGAAAATATCCTCCACAAACCAGGATTTCATGTTTGCTGGTAATACTCGCATCATAATGGAAAAAGCGAGAAGTGATATAAATGCTAACGAGCTTTAGAAAAAGATAAGGAGCATTTGCCATAACTATACACGATACAACCATCACATGCGAAGAAGACAACGGATTTCGACGCAAAAGAATATTACCAAACTTCGAAAATTTTGCAACAAATTCAATCCATGTTATTTTCGGATATTTCAGTGCAGGTATAATAGCAAATAAACAGTTGTTAAAAAACTAGAAATTATTAAATCATGTAAAAGATTCACACATGCTGAAAGCACTTCATGTGCTAGTAAAATCTTAACCATTTTATTGCTATGAATTATGTGTGAAGTTTTCGCAACCAGAGTGAATCAAGCCCATTTTTTTCATTTGCAAAATATAAAAGCGTCTACTAGAGTTAATAATTTTTTACTTCATACATATGTATATGTTCGTGTAGTAGAAAATACTTATTAAGCATCTTGTTTAAAATTAATTAACATTTTCAGGAAATAACAACGACTTAGGAAATTTAGGACTCAATCTAAGACATGGTTCATATTAGTTGAAAAAACCCTCATGTGTTAGAAATGACATTAAAAAAACTCTAATACTACACTACATTTCAGAAACATTATAGAATTATCAGATTCAATGTAAATAAACTCATTTATTGCGAACCCTATTTTAACAAAAACCTGATATAACGAGAATTTTTTAAATTTGTTGTTTTGATGTTAAAAGTATACAAAAGTATTTGATTGTGAACATAACTCGTTAAGGCCGGAAGGGCCTTTTTGGGTGAGCAACAGTATATTTTCTCTGTAGAATTAGAAAAAAAAAAAAAAAAAAAAAAAAAAAAAAACCGGTTTAAGGCCTTTATAAAAGTCTGATTACGAATATATCTCGTTCAAGCAGCTAGGCTATCTTAAGTGAGCCACAACTCATTTTCTGTGTAATATAATAAAAATTTTAAGATAAACCTGGTTAACGAGAAATTTTTAAAAAATGGTTGCTTTGATGTTAAAAGGCTCTTAACTTTAACTAAAGTTAATTCTTTAACTTACTGCTGGGATTATTTTATTCCGAGGAAACGGGGGGCTTTTAGCAAAATAGACCATGGGTCGCAGTGCTGGTCCTCTTATGAGCTGTCCCAACTTAAATCTAAATCTAAAAGGCCTTTATAAAATTATTTGATTGTGAATATAACCATCAGACCTTCTTCGGTGAGCCACGGAACATTTTCTCTGCAGAATTTTTTTAAAAAATCTTCACAAAAACCCAGTTTAGAGAGAAATTTTAAAAAACGGGTTGTTTATTGTTAAAAAGTATTTGACTAACGGCACCTTTTCTCTGTAGAATAAATAAAAATTTAATAACTAATCTATTATATAAAATAGCTTGTATACAGACACACAGAAACAGAAATGATGAAAGATTAAAAAACAATGGCTCTAATTTAAAATGTCAACCGACCGTGTTTAAAGGGTTTCAACTATGAAATTAGGTTACCACTGTCTAAATTCCAATTACAAAGAATTCTCGAGCCAAATATAAAACGTATATGCGTTCGTCGAAACAAGCTAAAAAATCTTAAATTACCTATAATATTTGAATATTTTCAGTAACTTGTATAGCCATAGTACATATACATGAAATGTGAATTATACAGGTAAGTAAAAACTAATCAGTAAATTTTAAATTTTATTTAGAGAAAATCTTATATACTTGTAGTCTAAAATGAATTACTATCTGCATGTATTGTTCCGCTATTCACAAAATATATATAAAAAAACAAGAATAAATTAATACAAATACACATACATACATGTGTATGTGTGTATATGTATGCACGTATGTATGTATGTATGTATATACAGTGGACTCCACTTAATGTGATCGCGGTTACTGTTATCAATCGCTTATTGTTATCGAAATTACTTGCTCCCGATTTTTTCTATTTATTTGTATGTTAAAATTATCGCTTTATGCGATGGTTACATCGGTTAATGCTATCAGTTTTCGAACCTCATTTTAAATGGCAAAGGAATATTCACAATGTATTCAGAAGGAATCCATTCTTTTTTTCCATTCGCTGTTTGAATTTCCGAGAATTCTCCCCTTACACCTAGGTAAATGGGAAATGAAGAAAGTAGTGGGTCATTACACGTTCCTGGAATTTTTCAGAAATACGCACACCCTGCTGGTGGTCAATGGTTGTCAGATAAGCAGAAGGCAACACATTCTTATCGAAACTGAGAAGGAGCGTATGCACATTTTATGCAGCTTACATGCAGCTTGTCGATATGGAAGCCAGAAAGCGAAATGATTTAACATTAAAACAAAAGATCGAAATTGTAAATCGTTATGACAAGTTGATTATGATTACGAACAATTTATCAATGATCTTCTTAGAAAAAATTGTAGACAGTCAACAATTGATCATTTTTTTAATTATGTATACAATTCTTATGTTTTAAAGGATAATATACAATACATAAATATAAGATGTGTTCTTTAAATTTGTTTTCAAATTTAGTACCTGTAAATTATAAGGGGGGGGTAAATTTATCTAATTTTGCATATCGTTTATTGTTATCAATCGGTTTTTCTTATCAAAATCACGGTGTCTCAAACAGATCACATTAAGCGGAGTCCACTGTATATGCTATGTATATATGTATGTATATGTGTATATTTTTGCATATATATATATATATTTTTTGATATACAGAAAATAGCTCTCTCTCTCTCTCTCTCTCTCTCTCTCTCTCTCTATATATATATATATATATATATATATATATATATATATATATATATATATATATATACATAGAGCTATTTTCTGTATATCAAAATATATACATATTAAAGCAGCTTCTTTACTTGTAAACTTACATTATTTTATTAAATTGTCGGGGAACAAAAAAAAGTCTGCGAAAAACTGTTTAATAACAGGGAAATGCTTACTTCAGAGCATTGACTTTTCCCCCATAAATTTCCTGTATCCCGGAGATATTCCTTACGAGACATATCATCTACAGGCAAGGATTTCTTGTTTAGGTCATTTAACAATATTACTAGCATCATAACGATGAAATTATATAAATGCTAACAAAATGGAGAGAACATCATCTATAACTATACATAATACAATCATCGCATGTGATAAAGAAAATGAATTCGGGCGCAAAAGAGCATTATCAAACTTTGAACTCTTTACGAGAATTTGAGTCGCTCTTATTTACGAGGGACGCAGAAGAGCAGATATTTGCGGGGATGAAGTCAAAGCTTACACGTCCGTATCGAGATAATATCCAGCGCGGGTGTTGCGAAATGCATCATTTGGGTGGTTGCGGCATTTAGATGCGGTTCATTACTTCCGAGAGGTCTGGGAAAAAAAGATAGGTCACTTCACAGAGTGCATCCCACCAACACTCATTACAATGCCTTATTGGTGGTCACGAAACAAATATTAAAATAACTGCTGCCAGGTCTTTTCATTTTGTTAAGATGTGAGATATTAGTTAGGTACTCGTAGACCATATCTCCTAAGTGTTTAGGTAAACGTATGCCGTAGGAATAGGATAATACAACACAATGTACTTTACTCCCAAATGAAAGAAATAAGTCATTAATAAGAACTGTATGTAAAAACATTTAACACCAGAAAATTTTGATTCAATTTATTTCAAAATGCAAAACTAAATAAATGAGTTAGAAAACATACTTTGAATACTTACGTACAACAATATATTTGAAAACTGATAAATATCATCCTATATACAGGGATGTAGTGCCCCTTCAAGCATTTCGTAGCAGTTTTCGGAGCAGCAAAACTTAAAATTTGTATCAAGCGAAAGCATTTTCGTAGCAGCAAAAATGTTGATTTGGAGCAGGAGAAAGAATTTTTGTAGCAGAAAAAAATGTTGATTTGGAGCAGGAGAAAGAATTTTTGTAGCAGAAAAAAATGTTGA
>CM063506.1:34776308-34793808 GCA_032207245.1 Pardosa pseudoannulata
TTTTATTTTTCGCAGAAAACGAAATAAAATACAATTAAACTAGCCAATAAAAGATAGTGAAAGAGGAGTATTAGATTCCTACAGAATAAGGTAAAATTTTGTACTACGACAAAAGTAACTAAAAGGTCTCTAAAACACTTCTAAACGTTCAGATGTACGATCTTAAATCAAAATTTCAAACACACATGTGCTTTACGTTAATTATTCAAAGATAACCAACGACGACTTCATAAAAAAAAATATTAAAGATGCCTACAATTTTTAATACAATTTATTCTATACACATACATATATCAGAATGTGTTTGTTTGGGTGTGTAAAAATAAAATTACTAAATAGAATGAGTTACCTAACAACAAAAGTAGGAAACTATGTTAAATTATCTAAAGCGATCCCAATTTTAATTCTCACTTTCTACAGACCACCCATATTCTAGGCGACGTTCTATTCTATACATGGGCTAATTATATTTTTATAAATCCGTTGCAGTAATTACCGAAACTTCCATAACAAAAATTAAATCCAAGCTCAAAGAAACCAAACTGAACATTTCCGCAGACCCTAGAAAATTAGCAGAATTAAAAAATCGTGAAAAATCCAAGGAGTAATGTAAGTCCCAACTCCAACCTCGACGACAGAGAAAACAGCTGAGACCTTTCCTTCAGATAAGAACCTTAACGATGAAGGTATATTTTTAGAACATGCTCAGATCTACCCAGGACACTGTGAGGTCTAAAAAGGGGGGTTGGGAAATTAAGCGAGTTGTGAACAATTTAAAAGGGAACTCTTTCGTAATAAACAAAATAAATGAAAAATAAAACCACGCTCGCGTAAGCTCTTAGGATAATCCGGTCAAGCGGAAGCATATTGGAAGAATTTGATAAGTATGCAAAGAGATAAAGACAGTTGGCGCGAAAACATGGAGCTGTCAGCAGCCTCCACGCTTACCTCCCGCACGAAGAAATGAAAATGGCGTAAGTGATGCCTAAAAAGGAAATTATACTTTGAAATAAAGAGATGATTTAATAAGAAAGACTGCTTCTTCCATCCGAATTCCACTAGATACGACATATACAGTGTATATATATATATATATATATATATATATATATATATAAGGAAAAAATTCTCAGGGGTTTTCAAAACTTAAATCAAGGGTACAAATTGCCGCGTCATTTTTCATTCCCCTTTTTTAACCCATAACCTAAATTGACCACTGGGGCTACAGTTTACGCCCTAGGAGACGGGGCCTGGCCAATTATAAACCTACATGGCCCTAGCGGACAATTTAGGAAATTTCCAAATAAAAAGGAGATACACGCTAGCGGAGACAGATTTTTCTAGAGATATTTTCCCACAGATGTTGACCCAGGTGTTACGTGTCTTGTACATAGAACTTCATGCTAGCTGACCCTTCAGTTTGTCCCTATGATGAAGTGGGAACCCGTCCTTCAAAGTTATCTTAATAAAGGTCTTTAGCTGAAACGGTATCATTTTTATGGCCATGACTGCAACCCCCCATCGAGAAGTCAGTCTTATTACATACATACATACATATATACATATATATATATATACACATACATGTATACATATATATATACACATACATATATATATACATACATATATATACATACATATACATATATATATATATATATATATATATATATATATATTATATATATATATAATTATAATTCCAGAAATCCAAGATATTTACTATTAAACGTAGAACACGATTGGAATTAAGAGAGTCTAATAAAAATAATACAAGGGATTTTCAAGGAAACCACAGACACAGATTGAAGATTTTAAATTTATATACATATACGGATGTATGAGAGTGAAATTGCATATACGCAAGAATCATAAATTTAAAACTTCTCATTCAAGAACTAAATGATATTCTCATCATGGCCACCACGTTCTGTATCAGCTAGATGATGGTCAGTGAGGAAAGAATAATCCAGTTCAACAAGCGTGAGCAATGTACTTGTATGCCGTCTCCCTACGCTATGTCACCTACAGTGATGAATTTTTAAAACGATCGCTGATACGTGAAAGTGGTAGCAGAATTTAATCAGATACAGTTCTCAGAAAACTTTGCCTTTAGAAGATTAAATGGAAGAAGTATAACACGAAACTCGGAAAAAAAGAAGATAATACGTTTAAAATCAATGTCACTACAACAGATACCGTGTATCTACGAATGGTATGATTTTTAAAGGCTCTTTTTTTCACGATCAGTGACACGCTCTTAAACAAAGAAAAAAACACGAAAGAGCTTTGCTTTTATTTGATTTTAAGGAGGAAATCACAGACAAACTGTGTGAGGGCAAATATCATACAGTTAAATACAGTTACATAATAGACGGTTGACAGTCAGTTCGTCAATCATTAATCAGTTTGGAGTAAGATCATTAGTTATAATAAATGTGGTACTTATTTTTATACAGATACACACACATACAAAAATATAAAAAGTGTGTGTGTGTGTGCGTGCTTGCGTGTGGAGAGAGAGAGAGAAAGAGGGAATAAGAGTGAGTAAGTAAGTAAGTAATCCTGAAATTATAAAACAGCCGGTTACATTTGACTATTGCCCATATCCGTTTTGCTTGTGCGGACCACTGTGCAGGAAGAAAGCTATGTAGCTAGACAATCAATGTTGCAGTTGGGCTACATTGAAGAGAAGCATAATTTTGAGAACTTAAATATTTATAGAAGTGCTGCTAAAAAGACATCTTTAACGGTCAACGACAGACAAGAGAATGGTACGAGAAACACTGCTGGAAAAGAGGTATACTTCAGAGCGAGACAGATTTTCCCAAGGGCAAGAAACTTAGTCATCGAATTTAACTGTTAGATCACAGGGAATAACTGAGCCATTTACCGGCGACAGCTGAAAAATGTGTTGAATGGACAGAAAATTTATATCTATTGCCCAGTAAACTTTAAGAAATGTATTGGAAGAATTTTAAGTAGAGGAAACTCCTTCGATTACGACATATTGTGGCTAGGAAAAAATATTTTAAGGAATTACAATGAGAGAGAGGAGGTTTTAAGTATTAAAAAAGGTGTAAAAAAGAAGCATATTTAGTGTAATGAGTATTTACATATTTAGCGAAATGATAAATGTAAAAGTAAATGAAAATCTCAAGATCTATTTGGTATTCCCCTTTTAATAAAGCGCTTGTTTCCGAAATAAACACATTTTTTTACCCATAATTGGATAATGCATGGTTCTAACAGAAAGTTATTTTAGGAAATATGAATATGTTTTTAAGTTACAGTTAAAAAATAGTTTCTTCGTTAAAATTTATAATTAGTAATAAATACTTATAAAACTATGCAGTTTATGACAGCCAGGAATATTTTTTAATATCCCAAGAAGCGAATGATTAAATGAATATTAACATTATATAACTGAAACGCCTGTCTTCCTCTCTAAGAAAACTATATTTTTAGTTCTTCCAAATTTTTTTACTTCTTCAGAATTCGAAAGCTTTGTAGCTGTTAATACTTAGATGGATAAATTCGGAATTTTTCTAAAGTTTCTTAGCAAATTAACTAATTGAAGCATTAAAGTAATTATTCATGTACGGAAAATTTATTCACATAAAACGTGCAAAAAGTATTAAATTTATACGGTTTGAACACGAAACGAAACAAAATAATAAGATAAAATTTTGTTAGTTGCAGGAAGTTTGGAATTTGGCATAATTGAAGTAATTAACGCCAATTATGCATTAGAATTTGTTAAAAAAAACAAAGAATAGCAAATAATCAATACTTTTTATGATATATTTATTCCTCCGGTTTTATAATAAGGATTACGATTTTAGAAATAATTTAAATATAAGTAACACATGCGTACATGTGTTACTTATATTTATAAATAATTAAAATATTTATATAACAATTATATTTATATTTTTATTCTACTAACTTATAAGTAAAGATGTAAGGAAAAGTAACTTCATCGGGAAGATAATGTAGGTATTTTATATAAAACTCCTAAGACAACCCGAGAAAATCCTCAGGGGTTTTCAAATCTTAATTCAAGGGCAAAAATTCCCGCGTTCTTTTGCTTTCCCCTTTTTAACCCCTAACCTAAATTGACCACTGGGGCTACAGTTTACGCCCTCACAGAAGGGATCTGATCAATTACAATTCTACATTTCCTTAGCGGACAATTTAGGAAATTTTCAAAAAAAAAGGACTCGCAAGCAGTCGGAGGCAGATTTTTCCCACAGATTTTGACTGAGATGTTGACCCAGGTATTAAAGATCTTCTACATATAACTTCATGCTAGCTGACCCTCATTTTATCCTGTTCCTATGATGAAGTGGGAACCCGTCCTCCAACGTTATCTTAATAAAGGTTTTTAGCTAAAACGGTATCATTTTTATGGGCCATGACTGCAACCACCCATCGTGAAGTCCGTCTTATTACATGCATTAATATTTATATTTATAAAATCTTGATGAAGATATTATAATTTATTATCAAGATTTCAAACATTGGTATGAAATTTCGTGTTCAAAACATGTTTATAAGTTTTTTGCAAGAAACTGAACAAAATAATAAGACGAAGTTTTGTTAGTTACAGGAAATTTATACTTTATCATAATTGAACTAATTAACGCAGAGTTTATATTAGGGTTTGTAAAAGAATAAAAGATCAATATTTTTAATAGTATGTTCTTTCCTTTGATTGTATAATATTTAAGACTTTATAAACGATTTGAATATAACCCTTAATTTGACAAGATGTTTTTCAAATATTTTTTAATTTTAATTTCTGTTATTTTCCCATGTCTGTATATACATTAGAATCTCTGTAACCTAAACAAAAAAATATATAATTTTCCATTTTTGAGATAATTAATGTCCGCTATGGCGAACACTGACAATTATATTATATAGTAGTTATAAATATACATGTCCGGTGTAACGGACTTAGCCAAATTAAGGGATAAATAACATACTTGACATAAGTCTTGAAAAATTTGGTTAATTTTTTTTTACGTATTGAGCCCACAGATTTTGACTGAGATGTTGACTCAGGTGTTAATGGTCTTCTACATATAACTTCATGCTATCTGACCCCTCATTTTGTCCTGTCCCCATGAGGAAGTGGGAGCCCGTCCTCCAACGTTATCTTAATAAAGGTTTTTAGCTAAAACGGTATCATTTTTATGGGCCATGACTGCAACCACCCATCGTGAAATCCGTCTTATTACATACATTAATATTTATATTTATAAAATCTTGATGAAGATATTATAATTTACTATCAAGATATAAAATATTTATCAAGATTTCATACATTGGTATGAAATTTCGTGTTTAAAACATGTTTATAAGTTCTGAACAAGAAACTGAAGAAAATAATAAAACGAAGTCTTGTTAGTTACAGGAAATTTATACTTTATCATAATTGAACTAATTAACGCAGAGTTTACATTATGCTTTGTAAAAGAATAAAACATGTCAAATAATCAATATTTTTAATAGCATGTTCTTTCCTTTGCTTGTATAATATTTAAGACTTTATAAACGATTTAAATATAACCCTTAATTTGACAAGATGTTTTTCAAATATTTTTAAATTTTAATTTCTGTTATTTTCCCATGTCTGTATATACATTAAGATCACTGTAACCTAAACAAAAAAATATATAATTTTCCATTTTTGAGATAACTAATGTCCGCTATGGCGAACACTGACAATTATGTTATATAGTCAGGGTATCTGCCAAAATAAAATTTTTCTAATCCATGACATTTCATGACTTTCCCTGAATTAGCAGATCATTTTCCATGACTTTAAAAAGGTTTCGTTAAAGTACATATGAATAAAACTTCTGATGTACATACAAATAAAATAAATACTTTTAGAGAAATTACAGGAATTTCATTATAAAAAAGTACTTTATAAATGTTAATAAACTCACATACATAAAAATAAATTGTTGTATCTACATACCTAAGTTTAATCATATAGCAATTTTTCAATCAAAATGTTTTCAATTTGAATTCAGGGTACTTTGGTATTATCCAGGTGACCATGAATAATAGCCAAATATAACTCTATAATGTTTATATATAATATCCCTAGAGATAAACTTATATTTTGTGCAAAAATCTTAATTTTTATTAAAAAATATTAATTATTATATTAATAAAATTTTAATCTACAATTAAGAAAAAACCAGAATAATATACATTTAACCACCCATTAAGCTTTCTTGCTTTGAGTTTCCTTCGTGAACAAATTTTACTTGGCAATATGGTCAATAGGATAATACATAAATACCAAACTCAGTAACTTCAGTCAAATGACAAGTAAAAATAGAATTAAACAATTCAATGCACTTTTTTTTAATCGGTAGTTTAGCGGATCCATGACTTTCCATGAGTTTTACTCATTTTACTTGAAAAATCAAGACTTTCCATGACAAAATCAATCCATTGTCTAAATCCATGATTTTCCATGACTTTCTCTGACTTTTCAGGTGCGCGAAAACCATGTATAGTAGTTATAAATATACATGTCCGGTGTAGCGGACTTATTAAATTAAGGGATAAATAACATACTTGACATAAGTAAGTCTTGAAAAATTTGGTTACATTTTTTTTAGTATTGAGCAAATATATCCATAATTAAATATTCTTTACAGCAGAACATTCATAATACTGTAGGTACAGATTAACCAATTTTTAGTTGTTTTAAATTTTACATTTGACACCTAATGTCCAAATATCCCCGTATGTTCCCTACCAAATATATTCCCCTAATGTCCTGTTTATATCTGTCCCCTAACGAACCAATGTCTAATTTTTTATAGTAATGTGCAATGAAATAATTCCATTACTCATAATTAAAGTTTCCAAACACTTTATCAAATAGCTCTTGAGAAAAGAGAAAAAGGTAGGAAGTAGTCCAGTTATTGTGACCGGACTGTGTGAGTGTGTACGTATGTAAACATAAATACATAATACATGTATCTGCAATGTCATTCTTTAGTCCACTGACTCGGAAAATCTAAATAAGAATAGAATCCCATAACGAAGAAATGAGTGCATACAAATTGAACAGACACTATACTGCTTTAGTATAAAGAATAAAATCAGGTTGTAGACTGAAACGTGAAATATATTAGCAATGAAGTCAGCGTTAAATGTGAAACAAAATTAACAATAAGTTTCTATTATTATTTCTTCCATTCTAATCAGTAAGGAGAAATGCATGTCAAAGGTGATGATAGCTCGGAGTTGAATGTCACACCGGAAACGTTTCAACACAATGCGTTTTTCTGGTCACGTTCTTAAGCAATTAACTTATTCACAAGACACAAACAGCGAACTCGAAGTAAATGAATATGCTGAATAATAATATTGAAGTTTAGCTTTTCAGAGAGCAACACAAAATATCCATATGTAGTGAATTCCAAAATACAACCTCAGTTGCTTACTTAAAAGAGAAATAAATATACTTTGGAAATTAGCAATACAATGTACTCCATTTTTACTGTCCTAAATGGGATTAGGGTTAAGGTAAGAAGGGACCATCTAATGGACTGATTTACGGAAAACTTATTTGATAAAAAGTATGTGATGCGTGTGTTTGTACCAGGATTGAGCGATTTAAATCAGCCCGATTTAAATCGTGATTTAAAACACGATTTAAATCAGTTGATTTAAAAAAAAATCATCGATTTAAATGAAATTTTAATAGAAAGCTGTTAGTAATAAGAACAATAAGAAAATATTGACAACCCAAAGTTCCTCCCAGATGGTTTCAGGAGGCTGCTGCACCCTGCCTGTCCTTGTATTATTAAAATAGCACCCTACCTGCTATTCATTTCTTCTCTCTTATCTCTTTCTTATCTCTATCAAATGTTGTTTTTGTCCTTTGTATTTAAAAATTACTAGCACTGTAAAAATTTCATTATCATACCTCGAAAAGAATGCCCTAACTTTTTAAATATTAAGTGCCTCTAAAAAATAAAAACAAATGCACCCAAAATGTAATAAGTATTATTCCCCCCCACTTTTATTTATTTATTTATTTTTATGAACCTGTGAAAAATTCTGGAATTCTGAAATGACAAAGCAGCTAAACTTGTTTTTATTTATAAATCATTTAACATTTAACCACTGTCACAAAATAAAAAGTTGGTTGTAAAATTTTCATAAAAAATAAATATTATTGTGATTACTTAGCCCTTAGTTTACCCTCCTCTTTCTAATAATTGTATGGTTGAAGGAGGAAAATGTATCAATTAACATGAAGCCTCCTTTATTTAAATTATGATATAGATAATTAAAACAAGCAAAAAACCCTACATTGCAAGTAATTATTTTCTACTGATTTATGAATTATTCTTTTATATTTTATATATATTCATTTATTTTAGTTATATGTATTTAGTTATATGTATTATATGTATTATATATATATATAAAAGAATTAATTGATTTAGACATCTAACTTGAACAATTTAATTTGCTTGTATCAAATATTATACTTAAATATATTTAAATTTCAAAAATCCTATTTCAATAAAAAAAAAAAAAAAAAAAAAAAAAAAATCTGATTTAAATAAAAAAAAATCCGACTTTTTGATTTTTTTTTTTTAAATTGTGATTTTTATCAATCCTGGTTTGTACACTTTAACTTATCGCCAGTCCAGAAAGAATGTTAAAATATTAAAACAACAGAGAAAAATTTTATTACATTACAAAGGACTTGCTATAAGGTTACATCTATGTGCCTAAATAACCGAAGGTGTAGGTATATCAGAATTCTTTTATTTGTCTTAGATAAAAAAAATGCCCACAAAACAAACCAACAACAAAAGAAATTCAGATATTTTATTTTATAAATTATTAAAAAATTTGGAAGCAATATTTTTAAAAATCCAGATAATAAATTAATTTATTGTCTATTCTCTAAATGAAAGTTAATAAGAAACTACTTTAAGACGCCGTATTGTTCATGAGTTATACCAAATTAAAATGTATTTAAGCTTTTAAGTTGAAATTTTAAAAACTTCAACAATTTTATATGCAGAGTAATTTATGTATAAGCATATATCAAACATGCCAACATTCACGCACTTGTGTCAGGCGCAACAGCATGGCTTAAAATTTTAACATGCTAATTACAGATCATACATAAGTACATACCTTATTGGTTTCTAAATTAAAATTAAAATTAAAATATTTACACAATAGTAAATTGTAAAAGGTAAATTAAAATTTATGCATTTAAAAATTTATGAGTAGCTTTTTTTAGCTTTAACAACTTATTTTTCAAAACAGTTTTTCTTACAGCAACATTAACCCTGATTCAAATATTTCCATTTTTCTGTCATCAAGGATTATAGAGTTTCTCTACTCAAATCTGACCTAAATTCAGTTTGGTTTTTCCTCACAGTATTGACAACTTTTATCATGCTGTGTGAAGAGTAATATTCAACATAATTTTTTTCACAAAACTTTGTATTTAATTGCTGAATTGTAATCTTTTAGCTGTTGAATAGATTTGTTATTTTCCGGTTTGGTTTGGTTTGGAGTGCTACGGTCTGCTTTTTGCAACACGAGGGCTAATGAGACCGGGACCTACAGCTTAAAGCGGATTCCGAACGGCTACGAACATCCATGCCACAGTGGAATTCGAACCCACGAACTCCAGTACCGAAGGCCAGCACCCTAACCAATCGGCCATCGTTCGCCTTGTTATTTTCCGGAGAAATCAAAGAAGTTTCCGGAGCTATCAAATTTTGTCCTTTCTCCGGAGAATTCGAAGTAGTTGGTACCGGGATCGATACCCGGCGCCTCCACCAAATTTGTCACGAAGATTCGAATGAACACACCGTTTAACTTAACAGAAGAATTTATTGAAGCTAAGTAGCAACTTTACAAGATCGAGAAGTTGCCTACAACTAGTGGGTATCAGCCTTTATACCCCAACAGAATATTCGAGAAATAACTAATTTACATACTAAAGAAAGATCTAGAATTTTCAAGAACATAAGGAAACAATAAATAACATTTTTAAATTAAAAATCCGTACTTCGGATAAATCGCCATGGCAAGCATCGAACCCACAATCATCGGGTCTGGATCGCGTGCTTTGACCATTCGACCACTGAGCTTGCTTACTAAGCTTCTTTATGCGGCAATATTTCAGGATGTAATTCATTATTAAGAGATTATAATTGATAAATTATAATTTTCTGCTCTTTTAACACTCAGATGCACAGAAACAATTTTCCCTTTATTTTCATTTCAACACAATTCTTACTAGATTAACAAGCATTAAAATGATTTGTGCGTAACTCGTTTTAAAAAAATATCAAATGACATTGTTTGGGCTTTTAAGGTTTCTACTCGAGTTACAATTGACTCAGATCCAATTTCAGAACTATTTCCCCCCTTATCTGAAATTTACATAATAGTCCTGACAATTACACTGACAACTGTAATCGCCCTTAGATTCTAAGGGATGATAACTGCTGTCTATATTAGATCATTATTACAAGGAAGTCAGTTGGTGGTATTTTCCAGGTGATCGTATATACAGGTCTGTAGACAGGTTTAGTTACATACGAGGTGCAGATTAATTTCTTATTCAATTGACTGAAATTTCTAGAAAGCGAAAATATATGGACGGGATTAAATGTAAATCGCCAGTACAAATATATATCTAACGTTGACGTATACAGAATTAATTTACTAAGTCGCCAGAAAATCTATGTTTAAGGGTAACACTTGTAAATGTTCAAAAATTCAATTTTTTTATTTATTATTTAATTTGATAGAATGATGTATTGGGAATGCTTTTAAATTAAGTCAATGCGTTAATTACAACTGAATTTAGAGTTAAAAATGTACTGCAAATGTGTAACACATGTTTACAAATTTTAAACTGCTTTTTCTCAAAACTATTATTTCAAATCTCTTGCGCAATATTACTTCAAAACTAAGAAATAAAGAATTCAAAATTTTGGATATTTGTATAAAGAATAATACAGTATTGTCTCTACCTATTCTCAAATAAGTGCTTTTAATATTTTTTTCATCCTTTTTTTTATTTTTAAGATTTATCACAATTTTTCATTTTTCAATACAAAAATTTAAAGGAGTAATTTTATGCAAATTGTATAAATAGGTAATTATAATGATAATAAAGTAAGTGTAGGTTATAGAATAACCTCTTCAGAAGACTTATTTTTGAATGTAAGTGTATATGTGCAAAAGTTTTTATAAAAATCTGCACACTGTGTATCCATATCAAAATGGCAGTTTGAAAACACCATATGTTATTTAATATATAAAAAATATACACTTATTTTTTTCATAATGGTTAGTAATTTTGGAATAATTTATCAAGAAAAAAATATTTAATAAAATATAAAAAGAGTAACAAAAGAATGACATTCCTTAAAAAGTCATTATATTTATTATAAGTGATATCGAACTTTTAATTAATTCATTATATTAACAGAATTTAGCTACATATTCTAATCACTAGTTGATAGCGCAAACAGTATAATTTCTGAGTAATATAGTCAATCTAAACGCCCACTTTAACATTACAATATCATAATTTGATACAAGATTATAAAGTGTGATATTAAGTATAATTCCTTTATCCGAGAATCGCGGAATCATTTGAAATTAAAAAAAAATAATAGCATATTAAGTTACTATATTCGTGTAAGATCAAAAATAAAAAAAAAATTTTACCATCAACAAGCTTGTACTACGAAAATATAGATATACTGTACCGAAATATTTTATACAGTTTTAGCAGAAACAATAAAGCTATACCTTTATAGTAATTATTTATAATCAGAAAAATATAAAAATATAAAGATTAAGTGAAAATATAAAGACTTATACAAATTAAACACTTTACATTTCCTCTTTTGTACTGCAACTATCTGAATTTAATAATTAAATATCAATTCCAAGCAAATTTAACGCCAAAGAACACATTTTTAGAATAATGATATATCTGGAAAACAAATATTGGCTACTGAAAATACATTATCAAGTACATGTTTATTATTCCAATGAACTTGTATATAAGTAATTATAATATTAGTAGAAGTAATGATAAAATACGATTTAATAATAGCTGTTCATTTTCTAATATAAAAACATGTATGAAAGAAGGTTGCAAAATACCTAGTCGTTTGTAATCTTTATCGGAAATCTACCATTAAATTTAAACTACTTCGAAGCAAAAATGACGGTTTAACTTCAACAAACGTTTAACTTTAGAAGAGTAAATATTTGCTGCAGAAGTCCGCGAACATATTAAACTACTTACTTGGAAATAGTAGGTGGCAGACACTGCAATTTATTCCGTAAGTCATCCCCTCGTACTGTTAATGTGTAGTTAAAAGCTTGAAAATAGACAAGAAATGAAAACTAAAGAGATAAATGCATACATGTTACAGCCAGATAATGAGAACCATCTCCTATCACATCTTTTAATCTCAAATGAACCATCATAACAACACGTTTAAAACAGAAAGCGGAAGATTATTCATAAAATGGGGATGAAACAATTGTTTCGCTGTGAAATTATGAAAACGGTAAATGAAATTCAGCGGAAATTAACACACATAACGTTTCTGGTGAAATGGAAGAGATTCACATTTAAACTATTCTTATTAACAACTAGCAAGTGTGCCCGTGCTTTGCTACGGTGAACTTAATGTATTAATTTTAAATAAAGATTTTCGTGCATAATTCTCTAAATTCGTCACAGTTCAGTTCGAGTCATTGGCATATTTATATATTTCTATTATAAGCGTATTATAACAATATTCAGTTTTTATAATCGAATTTTTGTCTCATATTAAATTTTCTCAAACTTTTTTATGGTAAAATATAAGTTTAACCCTAAATTACATTACTGTATTACTACTGTACGTTGATTAGCAACGTTAATAGATCTTGTCATAATAGGAATGGTAGAATAGGAAGCAGAGGTTTCGGCAGCAACAGTGCTAATTTTGTTGGTATTAATAAATGTTGTCCAAAATGAAGGAAATTTATGATAAACCACATGGTTTTGTATGAAACAGAAACACACATTCATAGTGACAAACATATGAATACAAATATAACTATATAAAATTACTTTTTATTTGCCTATGAGAGTTACTGAAATTTGTACCTTTTTGTTGTTAGAATATTGCTGATAAACATTTCATTGTAACGTAAAAATGAACCAAGAATTAAATTTAAAATTAGTTCTTATATAAAAATGCTATAATTTGCGTCACATAGAAATGAAAGGTAATCACTTTATATCTAAATTTCCAGGTCAAATCGAATGGATACTACGCAGACGATGTTTAACATTGTCTGTGGAAATAAATAAATGAGATATTTAAAGGAATGACGTCATAATGATAAAAAAATATTGTTTTCGCCTATTTATTATGTGATAAATTGAAAATTTTTTAATCTCCTGCTTTTAACCGAGGAAAATTGCGCTTAAAACAATTACATGGGATTAACGGAATGACGTCACATTGCTAGAAATATTACTTCTTTCACTTAGTTATGATTCGATAAATTAAAAGGTTAATCGTGTGCGCTTAACAGGGGAAAATAATACTTGGAATAATGACATGAAATGCTCGAACAAGGGGGAAGGAATGGATTTCGACAGTTAAAAATTTTCAAAAACCTTCCGAGGAATGTACCTAATAATTACCCAAATTTTCACGGCGATTGGATGTATAGTTTTTGAGTCTATCGAGTACATACACACAGACAGACAGACACAAATTTATATATATATATATATATATATATATATATATATATATATATATATATATATATATATATATATATATATATATAGATAATAAATCTTTCAAAATAGAACAAACAACTGAAAATAATTTTTAAACCCTGGAGATTATAAACTGCGTCTTTACAGAGTAAGAAATACGATTTCCATATTAACTATAATTCCTTCATCGGAGAATAGCTTCAATTTCGTTATTTGAAATTAAAAAATAAATAACAGCATATTAGTTACTATATTCATGTAAAGTCGAAGATAATTCAAATTTAGCATGAACACTCTTGTAATATGAAAATATAGATATACTGTACCTAAACTTTTATAATAATACACACGTATCGGATCAGGCATGCACGGGAGGTGAACTTAATACCCCGATGAATAAATTAAATCCAAACTTAGACATTCCGGTAATAATCGGAAATACGAAAATTATACACCTTATGCTATCATAATCTTTACATATCATGGTGGAAACGAGATATCACACTCGTATAAAAGAGTTACGAAGCTTTAAGAGAACGGCTATAAATAACCCTATTATCGCGATGCTTGACAACGCCGACTTGATATCATAATTTTACAGATAAGTCATGTTTTTAAAAAATAAATTTAAAATGTCAAGAATAATTTTAATTATATTACCTAAAAGAAGTAATTTCCACTGTTTATAAAAACATGTGCATATAAATATAACAGCAGATGTAAGAAATTATTTTTATTAAAAAAATCTTAATATATCCCAGATTATTATATCAGTTCCTATGACAGTTCGTAATATTTCTCTCATATGCAAATTCCCTTCTTTATAGTTGACGACTGTGGGTTGAAGGTGACAGCTGAAACGAGGCTAAGGATTGTGATGAAAACAAAATTAAAGAAAACTAGAAGCGAGAGAAAGAGTTTACGAAGAGGCGTACGTAGTGAAGGCTGAATGTCAATTTGTGGAAATATCCAAATTGTATGAACCATATATTAGTCAATAATGTCAATGAGAGTAATTCTAAGATCTTAAATGTAACTCTGTTTTTTTTTTATACCTCCCACTACTAATTGGAAACTTTCAAGTGATTTATAACAGTTACTTGTCAAAAGAGAAATAAGTACTCAGAATTCAAACACAATTTGTGTTCAACTAAGTACTACATCATCGCTGCAAACATTTTGCTCCTTACAAATGTTTATAGGCTATCGCAGTTTTTTCTTAACTTTGAAAAAAATATAATTCATACATATTTTGACTGAATATGGTTTGATGGATTTTCATTTTCATTGATTTAATAGATTATGTTGTTACGTGAAAAAATAAAATTTTAATATACACACTTAACTTTTAAATAATTAAAGCGTAGAATCATAGTTCAATATGGTATTTTCTTTCAAAGAAATAAAAAGGCAATTTGTCGCAACGTCACGAACTACTATAATGCCCTTCCCATTCATTTTCATGTTTACAACAGCCAATAGACAAACAATAAACTGCCCTTCCGTCTGAAACTAAAGCCAGAATTGTCATAATTTGAGAATTTGCCCTACTGAGTGAAATCGCTTATTCATTCGAGTAGCATAATTTACAAAAATACATATTTCGCAGGAAACGTATAAAAATGTACAGAAAAGGTATGTGTAAGGTAAAATGTACTTTATATTCATCATGAGGCTTATAGCTCTGCAAAATATCCCTTCTGCTAATTTTGAAGAATGGAAAACAATTATAAGCCTCTGTATATTGACATAATGCAGAATATAAAATCAGTATATGTTTTTGTAACCAGTGTTTGTAATATCTGTGCTCATAAAGCCTCTTCTTTTTGAAAAAAATCAATAAGTTGATGCTGTATAAGTATGGATATATATAAGTTTGTGAATTTACTTATAAAACAGACGAACACTTAATTGGCGATAATCAAGAGAAGATTGTCTTGAAATATTTGTCTGGAATCGATAAGTACTGAGAATAAGCAAGTCATTTCGAATTCAGTGAGCAGGAAAATATTGGCTAACAATTTATTTACTAGAGTTTATTTTAACTTCCGTAAAAATGAAAATGAATAGCAATAAATTTATTTTGCATCAAACCTTTCAAGAATCTTTAAAACAATATTCAACCCCCGCCCCGCCCCCCCCCCAATTCAAAATAAAAAGTATTTGCTATTTGCCACGTATCCACTAAGAGGTAAAATGAACGCTAAGGGGTCAGTAAGAACCAAAGAACCACTTTGGAAACCACTGATCTATATAAATAATGAAGATAATAACAATTAAGAATTTATAAGTTTGATTGGTACATAAGAGTTTTTTGAAAAATAATGTTTAAATTTGTCTTAATTTTAAACACAGGAAAGATAGAGAAACGTGAAGAAAAAATCTCTAAATGTATGTGTATGTATGCCCTAGAAACTAAATTTTTCTTTTATTCCTACAAGCCTAAACATTTAAATGTATGAGTAAAAACACGAAGAAATTGAAAATTTACAACAATTTAGTATCTGCTATGTTATAAATAAACTTTTATTCTTCATATTACTGTCATCGATGTTCAGAGAATAATAAAAAAAACTATACTTTAAACTGATATTAAAATTAGCTGCAATTTATGTATTTTAAAGGTTATCTTGCGGGTCAATGCAATTCAATTTTTTTTAAGGGGAGGGGTATATATATTTTATTTTTGTAAATAATATTATTTGAAATGACTAAACTAAATAATTTGTCTTATTAAAGAATTAATAAGATTTCTTAATTTAAAGAATTAATAATAATCTTTAAAAAATTAATAAGAATTATTAATTATACTAAAAAAGCAGAATTTTTATTTTATGACAAACAAAAAGAAAGGCTACTAAAATATTCTACGGCTCAAAAGATACTATGTTCCCTTATAGCATTTTATAAAAATATTTATATTTTATAACTTTTTATTCAAATTTCTTTCTTGAAACATGCTACGCATAGTTGGTATGTTTTATTCAAATTTCCACCTAATTGCATTACAGAGCCCAGTTACTTCGTTTCCAAATGTACGTGAGGCTAATAAAAGCTTCAGTACACAGAAAATGTGATCAAGATTTCATATGTTTGTTTCTTTCTATGGCACTGAAATAAATAACATTACAGTACCAAAGCTTTATTGCCCTGAGAGAGCTGACTTCAAATGTTGCATTAGTAAACAGAGATGGAACTTCGACCGGATTTCAATACGTTTATCTGATGAACTCGATGCTGAATCCTCCGAGAAAAGGATGCTTGAAGACAAAACAAAGATCTGGCATGTTTATTCAGATTTACATATCAGTAAAGTTTAAGACCATTAAATGTCACCCCCACTACTTCCACAAGTGCATTACGAGGGAAAATTACGAATTACTGCTAGGAACATTAAAGCTGCAAAAAATTCAAGATCGATACCTCAGTATACCACTTTTTTATCCAAAGAAAGATATTATGGGTTTAAAATAGTTACACGGCTGATACTTTAAAAACATCGGAGACGCAGACACTAAAGGAGGAGAAGTATAGACAAAATGTGGGAATTGCAGTGATAGATAGTAGGAAAACGTGTTTGCACATCAAAAAATTAGAAAGATATTATGGGTTTAAAATAGTTACACGGCTGATACTTTAAAAACATCGGCAAGCAGACAC
>CM063506.1:34798808-34831308 GCA_032207245.1 Pardosa pseudoannulata
CGGAGTATCACCGCCGTATAAAAAGCATGTGTTTCAGGTGGCTGACCGAATGTAAGCACGGTGATTGTTTGTTTTAGTTAGCTGTTGCAAGTGTGGCTTACAGCAGTGCTTTACTTTACTTTGTAAGTAACATAGTTACGTCTTGTTTAAATAATAGATAATTTTAACGAAGCCTTTTTGATATTATATTTTTATGCTACACCTAGTCACATACATCAATTCCATTGCTATCATTTATATTGTCACGTGGATACAAGTACAGGTGGCACACAATGAAGAGTCAATTTTAAGAAATAACCCCGTTTATTAAATACCAAGCTACCTAAGCTCGTACTAAAACAACAACTACCGCTCGCAGTTTTAACAGAGGCTTTTATAGGGTAACAGAACCTTCTAGATTTATTTTAATGTAACAGAAAATTTGCATAATTTAGAAGTCTTCTTGACTACTTAACAAATCGAACATAAAATTACGGAAGCAAATTTGTCCCGACTCAGGATCGAACCGGAGACCTTTTGGTTCATAGCTCAAGACTTTAACCATTGTGCACTGGAACTCGGAAGATTTCTTTGAAATGTGGCAATATAAATGCGCTCTGCGTTACTGGTAAGAAGGTAACACATTTGAGATCAAATCAGCAATAAATGCCACACACTCATTTATGACGCGGAGTGATCTGAGATAAATTAATTTATAAAAGCGATAGAAAAGAAACAAAGAGAGAGAAACAGGAGGAAAGAAAAAAAACTGGACATTATTTTGAATTAACCTTCCATTATAACAAAGTATGCATTATCTTTCATATTTTCATAATTTCATTTCCTTCATAGTTTTTATAAATTAGCCCCAAATCTAAATCAAAATTCGATTTCTAAATAACTACATTCCAATTTTCTAAAGAATCTCTTATCAACTCATTTAGAAATAAGCAATTGGCAAGAATAAAATAGATGCATCAAGGCTAATAAACGTCCTTACGTTAAAACTAAAGAAATTCTTTATATAAAAGAATCATTTTATATCCAATATAAAAAAATGACCTTCTTAAAACCTCTCGGCTTTTGAAGTTTTCTGAAAGTATTTCAGAAGTCTGATAACAGATATAGTTTTATCTATACCTACAATAGTACTTCTTAGATACTAAGTAGTCAATAACAGATTCTTGCAAAATATGATTCTGTGAGTCTGTCTTCAATAAAAACAAGTGTTCGTGAAAGCGTAGAAAAACGAAATAAATGTTTTGAAGTAAGAAGAAGAACAAAGGGCTTCATTTCTTTCAAGTCGGGGAAGACAAAAGACAAACTATGAAAGGGTGGTTAATGTCCATACTACTTATTCTCTATCAACTGCTTTAACATACTGCTAATTTAATGAAAAAAAGAAATAGAAGACATAGTATATAGAAAATTATTTAAAAGAAACGGATAACATTACAGGCTTAATGGTATTTCGAATAAACTGAGATAAGTATTTTGGGAATAAATACTCATACAAAAAGTCGAAAATTTGTAATATTCGTAAAGCATTTCTATTGCTTTTCACACAAAAAGCTTTTGTACATCCAAATCGAAAGTCAACAATCGTCAAAATGGAATAAAAGATGCAAGATTTCATTACCTAAGCGTCAAATCTTGGCTTCATATCACGAGGTAGATTTTCTCAAGCATAGCTTAAGTTCTGTGCCTAAGAGAAGGGTTTCTGCGTCCTTTCTGAATTCAAATTTATCTCAGACGCTCTATGTAAATATCCAACAAGTACTTTTACAAAACAATTATTTGATTAACATTCGAAACTGTAACCGACATCCACTGACAAAATAAGACCACTAAAATGCCCACTACAGATTGAAAATTATTCGTATTTTAACTAGTTTTTTTTCACCTGATAGCCTCTTTTTTGCAGATTGGTCTGTTTTGCTTTCCATAATATTTCTTTTTACACAAAATATTGAAAACATCAGTTTTAAAACTACTGAGAACCTTATTTATTACATAAGCAGACTTTCTTTTCCGTTGTGGAATCGTACTTTTAACATTTTTACTTCAAACAGTACATTTCGACAAAACACTAAAAACTGCCAATTCCTAATTTTTCCTCTTCCTTCTAGATATAAGTCAGGTATTCAAAACAAAAACCACTGTACTACTCCTAAAAGAAAAGTGGTCTTAGATTTAGGTAACACTATGATTGCAGAAAATCGCTAGGCAAAAAAAAGATATTGTCTGTTTTTGTTTTATACAAGAATGAAATTTAAAGGAATGTTTTATTTTACATACGTTCTATTAGATTTGCATGTATGCTGTTTTTATTACGAAAGAGTTAAAATGTGGAGTGATATTATAATTTTGTAACACATTGTATATACGAACATACAGTAAATGGACCTTTTTTAGAGCTCGTACTTAGTCATTGCTCAGTTTAATGTTGCGACCAGTAAAACATAATTATAAACATGAATGAATTTATTAAAATATTTCGCCACGTCCCAGTCAGAAAATCCAGGCTTCCAATGGCGATAAGATGAATATTTTAAGAACCTCGGGGATAGAATATTATTAATAAATACAGTTATTTATGATTATAAAAGATTAAATTGTTAAATTTTTGGCATTACTCAAGCTACATAATAGCATATATATGTGGTGAGGTGATTTAGATCATTATTTTAATTGATTAATTAATATAATTAATATAAATAAAACAAGAAATGAAATGCTTGGGATCTAAATCTGATCTCATTACATCTTTTGTAAAGGAGAGAGGGACTCCGGAAAAATAGCCAGTTAAGAGTTTGGGAGTCGGAGAGCAGATTTTGAGGACCAAAGGAAGAGTTGGGTCCAAGAGAGACTCAGAAAAACTAACGAGGACGACATCTCGCAACGACCAGAAGTGTTCCAGCGCTTGCGCCTTTTAGAATCACCCCAATTATCTAGAGGGCCCCAGATCAATGGTGAGGCTGAAGTCAGCAGTGTCTACATCCTTACTTTAACTACATTAATTAATTTAATTTAATACTTTTCTAAATTTAATGACAATTAAACCCCCGCCAACCAGCGAAATATTTCTAGTTCCACTACAGTCTTAAAGAAAGAAACAATAAACAGAAAGAAAAATAAAGGGGAAGATTCTTACCTAAATATTTATTTTTTTCATTAATCTACGTATTTAAAATTGTAGTTTGTTAGCTTACTCTGAACTCGTTCCCTGTCTCTTTCCTGTGCTATTGTTTTTTCGGAGAAGACTCATCTCCTGGAAAACATCATCACTGACATCCCTCGCTTCAAAAAAAAAAAAAAAAAATCTGCATTTTTTCAGTGAACTCCAACATTGTAGGACAAGTTGGGGGTGGTTCATTTTCTTTATATTCATCAGTGTCCTCATCGCTTTCGTCATGATTTTATACTGAATTCGCTAGTACTTCAGTTACAATATCTTCGGTGGTCAGTACATCTGCGGTCATCAGTTCGTCGTCGATGGATACATAGATTTGAAATTCTTCTCTGGTCATTTCGAAATTTGCAGTTTGTATGAAATTGTCAACCTCTTCTTCCTCAGTGAATTGACCATCTTGACAACTCTCCAATCCTGCCTTATGGAAACGCTTGATGATGCATGTTGATCTATCATTTTCCCATGCATCGTTCATCAAACCTATCGCTTCCAGTACGTTGACATTGGTATTTGATGCTGTTCCACTTCTATCTCTTCTGTCAGGAATCATCAAAATCAGTTGCTTACGGAACTGGCACTTCAAACCTCTTATAACTCCTTGGTCCATAGTCTGGATAACAGATGTAGAATTTGGAGGCAAAAATTCAATTGCACCGGATTTGTGAACCATCCCTATTGACATTGGAATGCTGGAGGAATTTTTCCTACAAAAGTATTAAACCGCGGAGAAGAAAAAAAAAAGATAAGACAGAAAGACTAAAAAGATAAGAAAAAAGATTGCAAGACAGAAAAATATTGCTCGCTATAACCAGGACTTGCTCGTTAAAAGCGACTTCTGTTCAGTAGACTTAACATTGATCCAACCAAATATTCTCGCTTCCCTCAGTAAATCCGAGTTCTCCTTAAATCCGAGCTCGTAATAAACGAGTTCGACTGTAATGTTAAATCTTGAATAATGTGGCACCTAGTAGAAAGTTTGGAAAAGCAAATTTTATGAAGTTTGAATCAAATTTTTGTACATAGACATGTAAATAGCCTAATAATAAATTTGCTTATTTTTTATTTTAAACTATCAACCTTGTATGTGTTTATTTTAAGTCTGTAAAATTTGATTTTAGTAACTCTTAATTTAGCTTCTTAGTTTTTAGAAAAAAAATAAGTCTGTAGTCTCTCAGAACCTGTGGTTAAATTTAAAACTAAAATAATCTACACAACGCAGGACAAATAAAATTTAGTCTTTAACTAACAAAATAATAACCCTATAAATTTGATCATAGGTAATTACCTACATCTAATGAGAGCTACACGACAATATACATTAGTAGTCTTTAAAAATTAATGTTAAAACAAAGCAGCAACTACAGTATTTGTTACACAGTATATTAGTATTTAATTCCATAAACAGAAATTCGTCTCCTTTCCTAAAGAATAATGGCAATAATTTAATTGTTTTCGCTGTTTGAAATATGCTTCTGACCTAAAAATTGTTTCTGAAAAGTCTGCCACTTTTCAGAAAATATTATCTTATAGATAGTGTCTTTAATACTTTTAATACTTTATTTTTCCTCTTATATGTAATGTTGTCAGATCTTAACCCGTAATTTTCCGATCGTGGACCAAATTGTCACACAAGAGCCAATTTGCTGCCGACAAGTGAGAATATAAACTTCCTCGCTTGTGAATGGGAAAATGTTTGCTCTGAAGGAATTAGTGATTTATTTTCCGCACTTGCCTTTCTAACCATTTTAACCTAAGTTCTCCTGTTTGCTTGCAGCCTGAAAGCGGGAAACTCCATAATTAATTCCATTAATCTGAATTCCTTTGGTGTTGGGAAAGTGACATTAAAACAGAAATTAAATGTAAAGGATATAAAGCATTCAGTTCACTGTACTGTAATAAAATACAGATAATTAAATCAAAAGAGAAGACATACCTCGTAAAAAGTTACGCTGGAAAAAAAAGATAATATCACAGGTTTAATGGTGTCTCCCCCCCCCATTACCGGATATGTGTATTCTGGAAATAAATAAGCATACTCAAAGTAAAACATTTCTATGACTTTCACTCAAATGATTTTTCGAGATTCAAATCGAATTTAGACACTTACAATACACTTTCGACAACATCAAATTAGATTAAAAAAGGCAAGATTTCATAATCTAAGCGTCAAGTATTGTTTTGATATCACCACGTAAAACAGGTGAAAAAATACATGAAAAAAACCAAAGACAATGTAACGAGACTGCGAGAAAAACTAAAAAATGCAAAATATACAGGAAAGAATCATTATAAATTTTAATATTTTTCCTTATAATTACCTTTGTAATTATAAGGGAATATTATACCCTAATATTATATTAATATTATTTATACATAATATTAATAAATAATATATAGTACATTATAATAATAAATAATATAAATATATAATAATATACTAGATACATATACTATATATATGCTATATTATATTATATATATTATATTATATTATATATATATATATATATATATATATATATATAATATTAATAAAATATATATTATTAATATTATATTATCCTAATATTATATAAGGGAATATTATATTATACCCTTGTATTTCCCTTGTAATTACAAACAAAAATTACAAATAATATGTCATGATAAAAAAAGTTGCATTTTTATTTTATAACATTGTCTTTTCACAATAGGTAGTGGCACGATTGTCATTAAGCTTTTCTCTGAAAAAGTAGAATTGGCGTCTAAGTAGCATTAAACTTTTTGTGTGGTCTTATTTGCTATTACCAAGCAAATAATCACTGTCCCGCGGGAATAAATACTCATAATAAAAGTCGAAAGCTTCTTATAATATACATTGATCATTTTTATTACTTTTCACATACAGGGTGTTTCAAAAATGACCGGTATATTTAAAAAATCAATAAAAACTAATCGTACAGTGCAAGATACTTTATTGAAATATGCTTGGGACAATAGTAAATTTTTAGGCAGACAAACTTTCAAAATTAGTAACAGTGTTCTACAACAGATGGCGCTGCTGTCTGGAAAAATCTAAACAGCGATATTTTCCAGATATCCACCATGCGCAGCAATGGTGGATATCTCAACATTGCTGCGCATGGTGGGTGCGAACGAAACTATCAAAAACCCGTGTAAGCGTCTTAGGTGCGATGGCTTCACATGCAGAACAGATGTACTGTTACAGTTATTCAATTGTTTCTGGATAGTGGCAGTACACCTGGTCTTTTAAGAGTCCCCACAGAATAATATCGCAGTTTAGATTTTTTCAGACTGCAGAGCCATCTGTTGTGGAATATTGTAACTAATTTTCAAAGTTTGTCTGTCTGATAATTTACTATTGTCCCAAGCATATTGCAATAAACTGTGTATTTCTATCACTGTCCATTTAGTTCTTATTGATTTTTCAAATATACTGGTCATTTTTGAAACACCCTGTATATAGTTGCCTTACATCCAAATTAAAAGGTGACAATTATCCAATAGAAAGATGCAAGATTTCATTCTCTAAGCTATATATATCTTGGCTTCATCTCACCAAGTATAGCAGGTTAGAAAAAAATACAAAATATGAGACTACGAGACTACGGAGAAAAACTACGAGAATAAAATATTAGAAAATATACATGGTCATCAGAAAAAAAAAATGCAATTACTTTATAATTTCAATAAATACAAACAGAAAATCCCAAATATGTCATTATTGAAAAAACTGCTACGATTTTATAAAATTTCCTTTTCACAACAGGTGGAGGCATGATTGCTATTAAAGAGGAATTGACGTCTAAGTAGAAGAAAGCTTTCTGTACGCTCTCATTTGCTATTAGCAAGTCAATAATCACTGCTCCGCGCGAACTTATGAAAAGTAATCTAAACGAGGAAAGCACCGACATCTCAGTATGAGATGGTGGTACAACCAGTTACAGGAAACTAGATACAGTAGAACCACGACTATCCGATCTAATTCAGACCGCTAGTACCTCGAATATCGCAAATCTCGGTTAATAGAAACTGTGTATTTTATTTTTTTTTAGTAATTGTTTTTAAAGATACGTACTAAATTAAATAATGAAAGGTGCAATTTCAAAAGTAACACAAAATTCCAGAAAACATTTTATTATATAAAGTAGTAATTCCAGGGAGAACCTGGTTGCCCAACACGGTCACTAGAAACAAAGCATTGTTCTGTGTTAAATTCTCAGAATGGAATGTTTCTTGGACGTTAAGTGCTTTGGGGGGGGAGGGACAAAAGAGACTGTGACATGGACAATGAACTAAATACGTGGTCTTTTACACGGCTTATTCAGGGGGGGGGGAACTTTGTTTCTTTTTTAGACTTTATATTTAAAGTTAAAATATACACATATCTAGCATATCAGTTTAAATTACTTTGTTGTGAACCTTTTTAAAACAAAAAATCTAATCATTTTGATTTACTTCGATAGTAACATAATAGATATATTAGAGCTATATTTTAATAGCTATGAAACACTTACGAAACTATTGATCTTCATATTTCATAACACTACACATATTATACATATTATATAACTATTATATACACACACACACATATATATATAGATATACACATATCATATGTGTATATATATATATGCATATATATATACATGTGTATATGTATATATGTATTATATGTATATATATATATGTATATGTATATATATATATATGTATATATATATGTATATATATATATATATATATATATATATATATATATATGTGTGTGTGTGTGTATATATATATATATATATATATATATATATATATATATATATATATCGTTGGTTGTTAAAAAAATATCTTGCCGGTGAACAAAATCCTCGGGTAATCGAATTTCTATTGTACCTGCGGAAAGGCCAAATTTTATTTAATCCCTACAACGGTACCTTCGAGGTCATCTGATTAAACACATTCGACTTTTTCCTTTGGGGATATGTTAAAAATCTTGTGTTCATACCAGCTTTGCCTATAAGATTGCCCGAACATAAACAGTACGCATCCGTGATGCTTTACAAACAATTAATAATGGAGCATTACAACGTTTTTGGCGAAACATGATGGAATATCGCAATGGTATTATGCGGATGACTAAAAGCAAGACCTGATTTCCGACAGGGCAAACGGGGCAAGCGCCCGGGCCCCGAGTCAAAAGGGGGGACCCAAATTAACTGCCATTTTAAGATAAAAATATGATGCGTAGGTCTAAAATTCACTTTAAATCATCAATTTCTTCTTTTAGTTTTTGACTTATTCAATATCAATAGAGACCTTGTTCACAAATGCAAGTACTGGCAAAAAAAAATGTAGAACACGCAGCTTTATTCGGTTTTAGGCAGGAAAATTCCTCGGGTAAGGACTTACAAAATTCTAATATACGTCTTACCTTCCAGGATTTTTTTTTTTTGTAACTTTTTTTTTATAATTTTATTTATTTCATAATTTTTCATTTTGTTTTAAACTAATCTTATTTTACTAACTACATTGGTGGGTCAACTTTAAAGGCTCTGCGAGCCATAATTTAAACATCACTTCATATTAAGGCTCCTCCACACTATGGTCCACTACAAGCCATCACCACCGTCTGGAGGGGCTTTGGCTTATCGTGGCCGATGGCGGCAGAAGATAAAATAGCCTTGGCGGACGATGGCTTCCGAGGCGGTTTTTCTCCAAAGATCAAAGGCAGCCAGATGCGCTACTAAAGTGCGCAGTAGACCCTATGGACAAATCAATCCGCTCAGCTTATTTAGTGGCCCAGCCTGTGGATGCGACCCGTGAACCATCGTTCAAGGTCACCATCAGGAAGTGGTGAACAACTGCCCATAGTGTGGAGGCTACATTACAATCACCCCCGAAGCCACTACCTGTTTACAGCAGAGTGAGGGGGGCCCCGGATGAATTGGATTGCCCTGGGTCCCCATTTCTGTAAGCAGGCTTGCAACTGCTGAGGTACTTTAAAAAAGGTGAGAAAAGTGACAAATAATACAGAAGAAGTGACTAAAAAGTAACTAACCATAAAAAAGCGATTTTTTTTCTCCTCTTGATTACAGGTGCTATTATTAAGATTCTTCTATTTATGTGAACTCTTAAATCAAATGATTCATGCAAAACATGATTTTAGTGTCAAATACAAAAAGGTAAAAAATTTTGTTTAACACAACTCAACATTGCTTTTTATTCAAGAAAATCTATAAATTAGATTTGAATATGTACAATACACTAATTTTATAATTACAATTTTCTACATATATTAATGATGTTTTGAAATTGTACATAGCTAGATTACAGTATGTAAACAAAAATTGTGAAGTAAAAGAAAAAGAGAAATGTGTGCTCTGTACTTTATATATTGTTACTTTAATATATTAAATGTACATTTCAGTAACTTCTTTACGATTTTTTAAAATCACTAAATTCTGGAAACCATATGACTAATTACATTTTAATAAAAAAAAATAAGATTAAAGCATCACATTTTTGGGATATTTTATTCGTCGTTTTGATTTCGATTCGGTCGTGTCGAGTGATCGTACCGCTCGCACTAAGAACTAAATACGGTTCATTACATTGTCGGACCTCGTGATACACTATGAAAAATGTGACTAAAAGTGACTATTTTCTTTAAAAAGTGACTAAAAGTGATCAATTGTAAAAAAAGTGATTAAAGGTGAAAAAAATGATGGAATTGCAAGCCTGTGTAAGTCAGGCCGTGAGTAAAGGAAGTCATATTATACTATTGTTAAACAAAATTTAATACTTTCTTTACAATGATATATAAATTCCTGCTTGTACTTACGAAAAATATATAAAAATTTGTAATCAGATGATTCTTTAATGACAACTTGTGTAAGTTTCTTTAAAAAGGAGAAGGAAAATAAAAAAGAACTATGAAACTGCATACACTAAATTAGCATAAATTAACTACAAATAAAGATGGATTCATGGCGTCCAAGTTTAAAGAATTTTTTCAATGACGTTCTTCAGAGATTTCAAAAATCTATTGTAAGCTTACACAACTCAGTTCGAAAAATAATTATATAACTTCAGTTTGAATTTCAGTTAATTTTGATTTCGCCAAATCAATCAGTAATATTACAAGATTTAAATTAATATATAGAAGAACACTGGAAATAAATACAAAATATTTTTTCTGTAATTACATTTTAAACACGAACTGAAGTATAACTGAACTGTCTCTGGGGTACAAGAAAGATGCCTTTAATTTCAACCTTTAAATAGAATGAAATTTAAATAATAATAAAACTGAATTCGTTATCTTGAAACTGAATTTAAAAAAAAATCTTTTTAAGAGCTTGGAATGGACTGCAGTAAATGGGCATTTTTACATAAAGATTATTTGTCGAAGCAGCAAAAAATAGCAGTTTCCCGAAGCTTTTGTATGATTCAAGGTACAGTTAAAGAATATGAACAGCTGTCAATTCTAGATCATTCTGCGTTTACAGGTAGTTACACAGGAAAACAAACCGCTAAATAAATATGGAACAGCAGGAATATGACAGTGTCACGCGAATTACTGGAAATCATGGGGAAGAGAATGAACTGACAAGAATGGGAGTTTTCAAATGAATAACAGAAAATAAACAAGAAAAATGAATTCAGAAATTTTCTTTATATACAGTTCTTGTACGTGATTTCTACTACATTTGTAGTAATTTAACACTCTCATTTGATAAAAATACTTATATATTTTATAAACTGTGTTCAGTTTTAAATTTTAAATACGTTTACTTTAGAGAACTGTTATTATCACACTGTTTTAGTAACTTAGTACTTGGAGATGCGTGCTATGAGACATTGCTAAAGAATTTACATTTAGCTTATAATAACCGTCTACGTCAAAAATGTCATTTTTTACCAAAAATCATATTTTTTTATTTTTCTATAGTAAAATTTCAACTTTTAGTCTTCTAAATCTGTCTTTGTTTTGTCTCTACGGTATTTTAAAGAAAAGTTACAGCTGTTTAAACATCAATGACAGCTGTCAAAACAAAACGGAAGTAGCGGCTTCGGAACCGGAAGTTGCGAATTTAAAGCCTTTTAAAGAGCATTTTTTGGACAAAACTTTTTAAATTTTCATGAAGTTTAAACATTTTTCTAGTATTTTTAATAATTAGCAACTTGGAAATTAGAAAGTTTTGAAGCAAGAAACTGTAGGGAATTTTAAACATGTATTTTAATTTTTTAAGAGTTAAAGTTGCTTTCATAAACTTCAAATGTGCTTTTCTCAGAACGGTATTTTTAATAAAATGTTGAAACTTGAAATGTGATTTCTCAAAAAGTTCTTAAAATATTGTGTTGAAAATTATTATGGATGCTTTTGATAGTATTTACTAGTGAATGACCTAAAAGCTTTAAATTTGGATAATTTTTAATGATGTTACATTCATATTTAGCTATAAAGGTAATGAAAATTCGTTAAAATTTCAAAGTGTGTGATTTTGAAGGACCAAAATTTTTTACCAAATGTAAATTAAGCAAAGATTTTAGGCGATTCACTAGTCCAGTGCATGAGAAAGCGTTGCATAAAAAAATATTGAAATAATTTAATTTATTAAAAAATTAGACCTTTTGAAAAAACCCGATTTTTTTTACTAAATTTTCTTCATTTATTAAAAATTTTATAAAAATTTCTCCAGGAATAAATTTTTTAAGTGCAATTCTCTATGATAATATAAAAAATAAATCTAAAAATGTAAAAACATGAACTAGTTTCTACGTTTAAAGAAAAAAGTTCTCCGAACGTAGACGGATAGCTTAATATACTATCTCTTTAATTTAAAGGTGTACTGTATTACATGTTTCATTAGACTCAACCCTCAATTTTTCCAAAACTTCAAAATGTCTCATTTTTGAATGGTAGGAAAGTTACTATATTATGTATTGTTATCATAACGGTGGTGTACTGCATGTGTGCAACTACTGTATTACAATTAAACAACGTTACATAACAAATTTTCAAATAATATATATGGCGTTGAGGGAACATGATGTCAACATTTAACACCATAATTATACACCTATTGAAAAACTAAAGCTAAATTTTAAAATATATCATAAGTGACCTTATGTTGTTATCAATACAAAATTTTTCACATTCGTGTATCTAATACAACGAATGTCATAGGTAAATGTATGTCTTGTTTAACAGTAACATAAAATTCAGACAAAATGAAGCAGTTCGCCTTAAGAATAAGTAAATTCCTAAACGTTCATACAATTTCTTTGAAATAAAGAGAACATAGAACAGCTATAAATGTTCTGAGATATGTATATGTATCGTATATAATGGGAAAGCAATAATGGATGGTATAAACAAAAAGTGATAAACCTTTTTAGCATTAAAGGTATCATTTCATTTAAATTTGGCAATAAAAAAGAAATCCACATAAGTTTATATACCTATAATTATGACTTTGTGAAATTATTAAGTTTTAGAACAGTTATATCAAATTGCATTACATAGAAGTAAAGCAAAAAGCATTAAGTCACCTTTTATTATTTAACAAAAAAAATTGCAACTATAAATATTCTTTTATTCACATAAGAGTAAAAACATGTCATAATTATTGTTAACAGTTTATACTTCAAATAAAAAATATGAAGAAGCCTTTTTAAATTAATAGCATAATTTATAACATATAAAGAATTAACTAAAATTAATAACATATAAAGAAGCCTTTTAAAATATATCATAAGAGACCATATGTTGTTATTAATATACAATTTTTCACATTCGTGTATCTAATACAACGAATGTCATGAATTCTTGTTTAACAGTAACATAAAATTCAGACAAAATGAAGCAGTTCGCCTTAAGAATAAGTAAATTCCTAAACGTTCATACAATTTCTTTGAAATAAAGAGTACATAAAACAACTATAAATATTCTGTAATATGTATATGTATCGTATATAATGGGAAAGCAATAACGGATGGTATAAACCAAAAAGTGATAAACCTTTTTAGCATTAAAGGTATCATTTCATTTAAATTTGGCAATAAGAAAGAAATCCACATAAGTTTATATACCTATAATTATGATTTTGTGAAATTATTAAGTTTTTGAACAGTTATATCAAATTGCATTACATAGAAGTAAAGCAAAAAGTATTAAGTCAACTTTTATTATTTAACCAAAAAATTGCAGCAATAAATATTCTTTTATTCGCATAAGAGTAAAAACATGTCATAATAATTGTTAACAGTTTATACTTCAAATAAAAAATATGAAGAAGCCTTTTTAAATTATTTATTAAATTATAATGCGGTGGAATATCAAAATATTAAATTTCAAAAATCAACATAGCAACTATACTATTCTGTTAATTTTCAAATTGTAGCTTTTACAAAGGCAGCACGTTCTCCATCAGTGATATAAACTATTAACTTTCATGCAAAGACAATATTGAATATGGAAGCATCAAAAGGAACACATGTACGTGTTTAGCAACCAAAAGTACTTCGTTCAAATAAGTATTTTTGAATAAAAACATGTTATACATTTTCTCAAACAATATTTTTACCCACGAGAGTTAAATTAATTTACCAAGAAAATCTGAAATACTCCTAGCAATTTTATATGAATCCATAGTACAAAACAAAAATGCCTAGTTTATATTATTTGTTAATCTTCATGAAAAAACAAATGGATTTACATAAAGTAATTTTCTACCGAAACATTTTTATTAGTATCTACAACTCGTTTTCATGACCGAGCACATAAATTCTTACTTCAGGCAATCTTCAATGGAACGAGATGAGAGAAACAGATACAAAAATTTCGTTTTGGGAAAAAGAGTAATATGTCTAACAAGCTACGATTCTAATCAATCAGACCATTACCAAACTCGAAGAAACGTATTTCTCCAACAACTTCGATCTGAGAACAACGATTTACAAGAAGAAAAAGAAATTGAAATATTGTTCATAATTTAAGAAAGATTTATAATAGACTATAAGATTTTTAGCAAAATAAAAATAATAATAATAATAATAAAGAGTATAAAAAGAAAAATATAAAAGACTTTTTAATGGCTTAAAAAGTTTGTTTTAATATTAGTGAACATATTTTTTTAAATTGGTAAATCCAGGGTTGGCATGATTTAAATCAGTTGATTTAAATCATGATTTAAATCAGTTGATTTTAAAAAAAATCATTGATTTAAATCATTTTTTTTCACTTCTCTTAAAACCTACATTCGAAAGACAGGAGAATTGGGAATAAGTCAGCACAGAAATACCAGTAAGTAAATAAGTGTAAATAGATAGCATGTTTTCTAAGAATTTAGGGGTTGTTATCAAAAAGTATGTAGTAGGGGTCGGTACGACTAGTTATGACTCGTAGAATTCATTTTATGTAAATGGGGGGTAAAGAGAGTTTTACAGAACTTGAAATCCAGTTTGTCTACCAAATAACAACAGCCGTCATATTATCTGCTAGAATGGAAAGACAGTTTTCTTCTTTAGGTATTTTTCATTCTAACCTTCGTAACCAATTAGGAGTGGATACGACATCGAAACTAGTGTTTTTATTGAAACAGTTAAATCCATAATTCGGTGCTTAAAAAATATTGAAATAATTGTGAATTTTTTTAATAAATAGTTTGCATTAAATGAATATTTAATTTGTTCTTTAAATTTACATCTTATTTAGTTTGCACCATCCAATTACAAAATAATGAAATGTATTTAGATTAAAATTTATGTATTTAATTTTAGGTAATCAGTGTGTCGAATATACTAGATAGATAAGATGTTACTTATAACAAACTATTCCATGTATATTGCAAAAAATATAAAAACACAACAATAATTAAAATTAGAATTCAGAAAAAAAATCAAATAAATCTGATTTAAATCAAATAAATCTGATTTTTTATATTTTTTTAAAAAAATCATGATTTTTTTCCAACCCTGGGTAAATCTATGGAGTAGTGATAAAGAAACGTTAACACTATTTTTTAACATAAGCAGTAAGTGGATAATATGGGTAAATGTTATATAGTTATACGAAAAAAAATTAGTTTCAATGGTCTATTTACTGGTAATCCAATAATTATGTCATTTCAACCAACTGTATAATAGAACAGATACGTATAGCTGCAATAAATATGTGTTTCGTGTATTAATACTTAAAAGACTAATGTAAGTATGGAAAAAAACACTGACACAGAAAGTTCAATAAACTTTTATAAAAAATCTTTTTTGAAATTACGATCAGCTCATGGCTCATATACTGATTGTGCTTAAGAATTACGAACCTATGGAAGGCAGTAATAAAAATGCACGAAATTACTAGAAGCTTTGTCTTTCTTCCTATTTCGAAAGTAAAAAGCAATTACAACTCAAGCTAGGTTCCCAACACCAATACCAACATTTTATAAAAACAAAAATACGAAAATGTCGATTATAACAGAAAAGTCCACAGAATGAAAATGTTCGATCAATGTCAAGAAAATAATATCCGTATCATCATTTTTTGGAACCATACAGTAATTCAGATGCTCAACACTGTAGATTAATATTAAGTAAAATTAATATTTTTCTTTGATACATTAATTTGTACTAGCAAGCGACTCAAATAAATAAAACATGCTTTTTTAACCACAGATATAAATATTTTATTGTAAAAATATTCTCAAACTCTCCAACTTTTTATGAGTTACCAGCACTTCAAGTAAAAACTATGGTTTCATGCAATCTCTAGACTAAGGTCCAAAAATATATTAAAATTGCCTCTCTTTATATGCATGCATGTATGTATGTATAGTAACCTAAATGAAAATTACGAGACTTCATCATGATGACAGAAAACCATCTATAAACTAAATTTAAAAAAAGAAAGAAAGAAACTTTACTCATAAATAACCAAAGGTAAAATATTTATAACTCTCCCTAATTTTGAGTACCAGATGTTTTTGTCGGCTTGTCAGTCACTTTTTTCTGGTTTAAAGAGCCAAGAAATAAAACGACAAAGTTGTTGCAAAAGATCGCGTGCATATATAGATGCGCGTCTATTAATTATAACTAAATACTGTGAATTTGAATTTAGAACTTGCAATACTCAACAATCATCAGCCAGAAATCAGGCAGGATCCTTAAATTATATTAAACTTCATGTATGGTTCGTAATTCCTGCAATAGCACACAAAGTATTTGTTGTATTTTAAATAATTAAAATCTAATTTTTAAGTCTCATGCCATAAATTCCAATCATGTAACATACTTTGTTTCTTTTATTATTTTATTTTTTCTATAAAATCCTAAATTTTCACATTAGGAAAGATATTTTACGCATATTCATTCATTATAGTATGAGGATTTTCAGTATTTTCCACAACAAACATTATTATGTCTTTCGACAAATTCATACTATTTTATTAATAAATTAATAAACTTCGACGTTGATAGGAATAGTTAAGACAATACTTCATTAAAACTGCTATTTTATTTATGCTATATTATTATTATTGCTATGCTATATTATTGCTATATTATATGCTATATTATAACTGTTATATTATTTCAAACTTGGCAAGTAATAAGGCTTTAAAAGTGTTTAGCTTATTTCAACATTTTTTCATTTATTTTTTGCTCTATTTGTTTTTACTTCATCAGAAATATGTTAGGACTTGGGACATGAGGAGATGAATTGAATACGTGATATAACAAATCCATTACACTGCGGATCTATCAAAAGTGTTCTGTAACTCATAATCAATCATCAGTTCTCGGTACATATCAGGTCATTTAAACTCCTTAACAGGAACAACTGATATGTTAAGGGGTTCAAAAAGTTTTTTAATCGATATAACGTTCAAAATGCTACTTCATGAAAACTAGTAGACGTAGAATGACTTAAACCGTTTATTTTTATTATGTGAAGAAGAGTGACATTTACTTAAAAACAATTTGGTTCATTCGCCATTACACAAATAATCATTCAACTAATTAATCATGACTTCCAAAAAGTACGAAATTTCTTCATGACCTTTACTCTAAAAATCATCTAATAACAGTTACGAAAAATATTTCTGCTACAGCGGTATCATGTATTATTAATTAGTATCAAATTTAATTAGTTTAACTTTAAACTGTATACTGTATTTTTGACCATTTTATTCACTCTAGTTTAAAATTTTATCCCCTATATAATAATAGCGTAAGTTATATGGACGTCTTTCCTCGAATTTATGAAGCGGTTGGACCTGGAATAGATAGAGGCATCCATAGTTAGAAAATTCATAGCGAGTAATGTTTATCTTCTCCTAAACTATAGATCCAATTCTAAAATAAATTGGTATAAATATGCTTCATATCACAGCGAAAAATACTGCCTTCTTTAAAACATTCGAAATCCACCCCGTCCCCTCTTTCCAAGCTTTAAATGCCATTATTTCAACTCCTACTTTCCCCGGTTAAGAGCAGGCGATTAAATTTATCAATTTGTTCCATAATAAATAGGTAAAAATAACATATTGTTTCTAGCATTATGACGCCATTCCTTTAAACATCTCACTGAATCATTTCTTATTTTAAATTATTTAAATTATGCCTTATTTTCATACGTTTTATCATTGAACCTATATATTACGTAAATAATTATCTTTTCTATTTGGCTTAAATAATAGATTAGGTACATATGTGTTAATTTTAAATTGAATCGATTATTTTTTGTTGCAAGATAATTCTCAGCCAAAAAACAAACCATTTTTTTTTACCTGCCTCATAGCGTATTTTACAATTTTGGAAAATTAAAAATTTTACTGATCCCCTCATATGACAGGCTATATGCTAGTTATCATATAGCGTTAAAATTTTCTAGATTATTAATCTATAAGTATAATTTTAAGCTAAATTTTAATTTAATTCCTGTTACAGACAATTGTGTATTGCAAAATTAAATCTAAAATATGTATTAAAATTTGTATATATAAATATAAAACCATTCATGATATAAATAAATTCGAATATAGTCCTAAATAGAAATTCAGTCTAAAATATGGCAGATTAGGTAGAGTATACAAAATTTTAAAAATGTAGCTGAAATACAATTTCTTAAAACCTTGCATGGAAAATTAATATTGTTTTCATGTTTTTTAAAAGTAAACTTTTTTATAGGTTTATTAATTATTTCTCTTAGATATATATACCAGAATACCTTTATAAAATACAATATCCTGTTAAAAAGTATAGCAAAATTGTTATTTTTTTTATTCATTGATTTTCAGACTACAAAGTGTTTCGCGTTGCTCTAAATATCGTGATTTTTATAGAGTTCAATGTGATCTCCGCACTTAAGCATTTACAATTTAAGATATTTACATAAATAAGAATTATCACACTTCAACACCTTAATCCTACTTATATTTCTAACAATTATAAATCAGTCTCGTATATAAAAGGCAGCTAATCGTCTGTAACAATCGATAGCTAAATCACATACCTCTTTTTGAATATTAAATAACAACCGTCAAAGGAAATGAAGTTTTTAGAATCTTACTTCAAAAATCTCATTTAGATACAATGGCAAATCTTTTAATCCCCAGGAGCTATATTAAAGTATTTCTCTTAAAAGCCGGCTAAAATTAGCTTTAAGGAAACGAAAAATATAAACTGCTGAAGAAGCTAGCAAGCAAAATTATTCTCTTACTTTTAGATTTAAGTTTCTTTTCTCCCTGTCCTCTTCCAATCTTCAGCGATGGGACAATCATATGCTTTTTAAAACGCCGCTGCAAGGATAGGAAAAAGTATTTTAAAAGAAAGTAATCAAAATTTCACACACAACATAAAGAAGCTATATAAAATATTAGCTAACATTCTCTTAAGAGCAAAAAAGTTTTGGAACTGTAGAATATAGAATTTATCAGACTTTTTTTATTTCTCGTACAAAAATATTTTGAGTAAAGCGCATTTAAAAGTTTCTGTTGTTACAAAAATGATAAAATAATAAATTTATCGAGAAATATGATATGATGGGGCCGATTTGGAAAAAAAAGAGTTTTGATAAAAAAAAAAATTTACATTTAAGAGCGACGCCCCACGGATATATGATGGATATCGGATAACACTTTATGCTCGACCGTCACTTAAAACAATTAAACATAATCATTCTACTTCTCAAAATAATAAATTTATTGATAATGATATCAGTATATTTGTAAATAAAAGATCATTGTTAAGATAAACCTTTCCTGAGTAAATATACTTAGATTTTCCATTTCAAATATGTAATTTGAGCCTCGGAAAACATACTTAAACATTATTATTTGAGCATTCTGTGAAGCTGTAAAAAACCTTCAGGTTTAAAAGTGTAAAATTTGGAAGAAAATTATGACCATACATATATATATATATATATATATATATATATATATATATATATATATTATATATATATATATATATATATATATATATATACATATACATACTATATATACATATATATATATGTAAAATAAAAATTTAATATTTTAATCTTACACTAAAACTACTTACTCTATTAAAAAAACCACCAAATCCGCAATTTCGTCATCCTTTTAGTAGCCTCTCGGCATTAAACTCTTTTGTTCCCTTCCTGTTGGCGAGATTAACTCGCCAAACTATTTTGCTGATTAAGCGCTTTTCTAATTTGCTGATTAAACAAACTCCTTTCTCACATCGGTGGCGTTCTCAAGGTTATAAAAGGCTGCGTGACCATCCTTTGTTGAATTTTTTCTGTGGACGCTGTTCAATAAACATAATATTCCAATTCTCCTGAAAAATCACAATCTTTCTCGACCACGCTATATCCTCGAAGCATAGCAGGCGACGTACACGTTTCATACATATATAATATATATATATATATATATATATATATATATATATATATATATATATATATATATATATATATATATATATATATATATATATATATATATATATATATATATATATATATATATATATATATAATGTTTCAGGTTGATAAGAGGTGAAAAGTGAGAGCTTAGAATAAATTGTTACAGGAAGCATAAAAAACATTTCAATTCCTTGATATTATAAATTGCTTTGAAAGATTTTTCTTTAAATATACATAATAAAAAGCCCGAATTTAATAAAAGTTTATAGGAATTTAACTCCTGTAATTTTGGTTACCCTTAAAGGGTCGTGTTTCAAATTTACAACTAAAGTAAACATTATTACAGGGCAGACACTTGCTAATAACTCATCAGGAGCGTTAATTTAACACTTAAGAAGAGGGGTATAATTAAATAATATATCATCATCACATCTCTCTCTTGTCATTCCTGTTTTAAGACATCAAATACAACAGAGTTACGTGTATTTCATAATTACCAAAAATTCAATTAGAACTTGAATTGCATTGCGTTCGTTTCTGTGACCCTTTTTATATGACAGAAATTTCATTGTCTGCGTTAATCCTTTTACGTTTCTGGTTATTATTTGATTAAACCTGCGAAGCCGACAAACGGAATTCCCTTCCTTTGCGATTTCCTTTATTTTACCTTTTTCTACCCTTACCTCACACACATCGCCTGGCGACATTTTCCTTTTCTGTCATATTTGCACTCTAGAGATTACACAAAGACGGAATGTAAGAATTCCCAAACATCATTTAGCGATATAAAATATTTGCTATTATTCTTATCTAAGCTGTTTTCTTCCATTTATTCATTTTTTGACGTAATTCATTCTATATGAACAAAAAAACTCAAAATTCAGAATTCAATTTTAAATAAACAATGAAATTCTCCAAAAAATGTATGACACACATATGGGTACACAGTAAATTCTGACTTGAACACCTGTCATTTATGCTTCTGTTGGAAATAATGCTAAATTTCTCTCAATGAGGAATTTTCTAATTTCTAATTTTTATTTGAAACAATAGAAGACGAAAAAGTGAGTAGGACAGTATCTATTTTTCTTTCATTTGGGGACCTAATTAGTAATTTCTAATGGGTTTTATAGTGGACTCTTTAACGTCTCTCAAAAACGATACTTTTCATCCGCTGAGTTTGTGACGTCACAGTTCATGAATACACCGCCCGCCTATGTTGTTTACATGTTAAAAGATGACTTTTAAAATTTGTTTCTCTGTAAATTATCGCATATAATAGAAATTTTTTTATTACGTCTGGCATTAAAAAATCATATTCTAAATATTGTATTGTGCCACTCTGTAAAAATACAACTAATTGCAATGAGAAGATATTTTTCAGCGTTCCCAAAGATCCAAATACACGTGAAATCTGTACAAAAGCGATGAAAAGGGATGAGAAATTAAAGCACAAATTATCACACAAATCATATCTATGGGTTTGTGAAGGCCATTTTTCGGTAAGTAAATGCTTGCTTCTGTTAACTGTTAAACAAAATCGGAATATAGTGCGCGCTTACAAGCAATAAGAAAATATTGGATATCATGAACTATGACGTCACAACCAATCACGGAGCGTTTTGATGTCACGTGATTTTTGTGTAACTTTAAAATTAATTTTTAAAATAATAGACCCATTTTTTTGCATTTTCGAGAACATTTTTGGAATTTGCAAGTCCTCAATTATCAGAAAAATACTAAGTTGTTCAAATCCCCCCAAATGTGCAAATTCCTCATTATACGACTTTCACTTACATTTTTTACACTCGTACAACATTTTTTAAGGTTAAGAAATGCAACTTCATCTCACTTTAAGACTGACGATTTGGTACTAAGAATCTTTCATGATTTTACAGGTTCTGTGATCAATCGAAGACCATTTCTCGTCTCTATCTATTACGGAGAATAAAGACTAATGGTAAGCTTAAGATTGGAAAGGAGAGAAAATCACACGATTTCACAGACAGTTCACAGAATAGTTAAATCATAGTACAGTTTGTCCATTTTGAAGAATCGACTGTTACACCACACTCTGAAAATTATCAGAATTTTCTTATAATTTTAAATAAAATGCTAATTCAGTTGAACTTAAGCATTTAATATGTCATAACTCCTATAGTTAGGTTTAAAAATTAAAGAAAAATAAATATTAAAAAATCATAATGGTACAAGAGAAAAAAATTGATATCCTTGAATCTCAAATGAAACAATTTATAAGAGATGGAGCGCTTAGTATTTATCACTCATTTATCTGATTATTTAAATCGTACTTTTCATATCACCAAGTCTACAAAAAAGTGTCTAAAAATTCCGAGGATACCCTGAAGAGGTCGATGAGGAACATAAAACAAAGAGCCTCGGATATTTATTTATAACGATACCATTTTCCAATAGCTGTAAATATGGAATTTTAGTTTTAAGCAGTACAGAAAATTAAATAGCCCTCTCCAAAGTTAGGTATTTACCTGACATCAAATACAGTAGTAATTATTTGGTTAGTACAAGACTAATAATTATTTCATTTGCATTACGTAAATTATTTTGAGTTAAAATTTAACCCACGTTCTTGAGAGGCTATAGACACTTTTTTATGGCATAAAGACCAACGATACCGACAAAATCAAGTGATTTAATAGTTAATCAAGTAATAAAAATTTATTTACTCTATTATTTACACTTAACATGCTACTCATAAATAAACATTTGCAAACTCAAATGTGAAATAGATCATTTCACACACTAAATCAATCCCGGAATATAATTTTAATTAAAACTTATTATAGTTGAAGAGAGGGCCCTGATAATTTCATAAAAATCACAAATCAAAATTAAAGGAAAAAATATGATGCTTGCAAATGAAATGGAAACAACTAGTTAGCAGGTGAGACCGTCATTAGTACACAGGAGATTGATGTCATACGTTGAATCTTATGCAAGGGCTCAGGGACGCAGTGGCGCTCTCGGTGGGCAGCTGAGCTTAAAGAGGAAACTTTCAGTCCTCTTCACTAACTTCCTCGGATGGCACAGTTGATCTGAGTCTCTTGACCACTAATATATTTAGTCAGAGAATTCCCTCTCTCCTCCACATTCTGCTTTCTTTTCCTCGGCTTTCTCTATCTGCTCTCTCTCTTTTTCTCCTAACCTCCTCTGTCTGCTCTCTCTTTTTTTTTTCTACTAGCCTTTTCTTCTAGCTGCTTACTCATTTTATTTAATTGATTACGTCCCTCCTTCCGAACGCAAAACTCCAATTGGCATCTTTTGGCTTCTTTACTTCCTGCCTCAGATCATGCTCCACCCATGATCATAAAATCGCCAATTTTGAGTACAGCCTCCTTTCCAATCCTTATTTTATCCCTCGTTTATCCTTATTTTAGTTTAGTCTCTCACAAAGCCTTATTTTACCATAACGTCACTCTTGCAGACACCGCTCTTATCTCTCTCTAGCAATCTTAGATCTCCCTGAAGAGCCATAAACCATCCCTTATCTTTTATCAGACTTCTTTTGATCCTCTCTTTCCAATTTCCATTGACATGTATGAGGCTTCATTCCATATACATCAATTAATAGCTTACCACAAAACTTCCTTAATTTTTTAGGATATATTTAATCGCCTTATTATAAATGGTATGTAATAAAATATATGAGGTTATATTACAAAATAATCCGGAATATGCCTAAAATTTATCCCCTGCACTATTTTTTTCTATGCAAATATCTATTCAATGAATCCCAAAAGTATAGACCTAAATAAAGTATTAAAGCACTAGCATATAGCCCATCATATGACGGGATTAGTAAAATTTTAATATTCCAGAACTGTTAAGTACCCAATGAGGCAGGTAAAAAATGGTTTGTTTTTTGGCTGAGAACTATCTGGTTCACTCTCAATAATTTATTTATCGTCATACTCCTCTAGAGTCTCCCGATCCTTTAATGCAGTTTAGAATCACGTTGAATTCATTTAGTCAAACCGTGTGGTTATGTATAATAAACAAACACACAAAAGAACAAACTTCTTAATTTCCAAATATATATAAATTAAAAGTTAGATATTTATTAGTCCGTGAAATAGACTCCTAGACTTACATGAAAAGAATTTATTGTTAATACCGGTGGTAAAAGTTTCATTGCAACAAAAAATAATCGATGATTAAATTTAAAATTATCACGTATGTACCTAATCTATTATTTAAGCCAAATATAAAAGAAAATCATTTACGTAATATCTAAGTTCAGTGATCAAAGATATTAAAATAGTGTAGACGATATTTAAATAGTTTAAAATATGAAATGATTAAATGAGATGTTTAAAGGAATGACGTCACAATGCTAGAAAAAATTGTTATTTTTACCTATTTATTAAGTGATAAATGGATAAATTTAATCGCCTGCTCTTAACCGGGGAAAATAGGGCTCGAAATAATGGCATTAAACTCTCGAAAAGGAGGGAAGGGTTGGATTTCGAACGTTTTAAAGACGACAGTATTTTTTGCTGTGATATGAAGCATATTTATACAAATTTATTTTAGAATCGGATCGATAGTTCAGGAGAAGATAAACTTTATTCGCTTTGAATGGATGCCTCTATCCATTCCAGGTCCAACCGCTTCATAAATTGGAGGACAGACGTAGAGATAACTTAGGCTATTATTATATAGGGGAATCATAATAAAGTCAAAATGAAACCGCACAAAAAATACCACAGATACTATATGCAGTCTTAATTTCCCTAAAAAGTAAGAAAATATTTATAGATATATTATTGATCGATTCAAAGCATATTCTGCCTCGACAGCTAAAATCATCTGAACGGGAAAAATAATTATTCCAACACCTGAATTTAAATAATCTACTTTAAGGATCTCAAACAACAAGGTAATCATATTGCATTAAAATACATAAAACCTTTAATTATCCGATTTTATCTTTAATCAAAATTTGTTCAATTTACTATAAAAAGAAAATGTACTTTGATAACTAACATATCAAATTATTTTAAAAAGTCTGTCATCCGTTATTGAGCAACGAAGCGAATTTCGATGATTTCCTCCTGTTCATGAAAATCTTTTAAAATCAATATTACTTTTTCCTTAAGTTCAAACTAGAAGGAAAAGAAATAAGACTACGACTTCCTGAAGGTTCGTTTGAGATTTTCCCTCAGATAATAGAATTTAAAATAAAAACCCCTATTAATTTACTACTCGAAATAGTTTATGCATTAAGGAAATATCCAGTGCCTTAAGTCACGATAACATATTATCGAAACATCTGTAAGACACATTTTTTTAAATGGCCAAAAAAAAAATCTTAGATTGCTATTGTTGAGTAGAGTGAGCCTTCGAAAACCATATTTCGCCATCTCGAGGTTTATCAAAATAGAAAAAAAACATTACTAGTCTCTATCCCATCAGAATGACAATCAATGAAATAGTATTTAGATTAGTGTTGGTTAAATAAATTTGTTAAAGTAGTGGTTCCCAAACTAGCTCTTAAGACCCCCAGGAATCCGTGTTACATCAGACGGGTAGGTGATAATACAGTGGACGCAACTGCATCGGAAATTCAACTGCATCGGAAAGGAATAGAAAAGATTTCAATAACTACATTGAATTCCCTATCAAAACATTTCTAAACAGATCACACTTGTGTGGATGAGCAGTACGTCGCAGGGGACTATTCAATTCCCTCTGTTAGAGAGGTGGGTGTTACTCGATTATTCCCAAGTTTACTGAACTACATTCTTTTACCGATTCCGTTCTAGACCTTGAAATTCAACTCCCGAGATATGCTCTACCTAATGAAAACCTGATAGTGAAAATTTATTAAACCATATTCTCAATCTGTATTTGAAAATAAAATGTAAATAAATGCATTTGTAAAAAAATAAATTAAATTAAATTAAAATCATTCCCTTGACAACATTACCTCAAACTATTGAATATGCACACGAACAGTGTGGCACACCCTGAAGGGTGCAAAGGGGCATATGCACCAAGATTTCTTTTCGAAGTATTTCAGGATAATTCTTTTATTATACGTGTTCTAAACATGAAAACAGGATTTTTTTTCATGTGTATTTTTTTTTAGTCTGAAGAAAAAAATAGAATCCTACCAAAAGAACAGGAAATTTTTTCCTAAGTTTAAAAAGGTGCCTCAGGGTCAATGTTCGTTGGAAATGAAAGGAGGCGCATTTATATAAAATACAGTGGACTCCGCTTGATGTGATCAGTTTGGGACACCGTGATTTTGATAAAAAATAATCGATTGATAACAATAAACGATATGCAATACCTTATATTTATGTACTTATAGTACTTATATTTATATGTATTTATATAAAATACAGTGGACTCCGCTTGATGTGATCAGTTTGGGACACCGTGATTTTGATAAAAAATAATCGATTGATAACAATAAACGATATGCAAAGTTAGATAAATTTATCCCCCCCCTTTAATTTATACCTTATATTTATGTACCGTATATTATAGTTTAAAACATAAAAATTGTATACATAATTAAAAAAAATGATCATTTGTTAACTGTCTATAATTTTTTCTAAGAAGCTCATTGATAAACTGTTCGTAATTATAATGTTTTTTAAAGTCATCGGAGCGGTGTTGTATTCCACGTTTCAACACTTTCAATGTATTTATCATTTCAGCAATTATAGGTGATATCAAGAGATTATTCATCTGACTCATCAGTTCCATCATTCGTCTATTTTCCTATGACAATCTGACAGAGTTCAGATTCTGTTAATATGGAAGCTACTGGAATGTGTCTCCGTATTTTCATTTTGTTTATTTCTTCTAGTAAAATCATCACGAGTTTTCAAAATTTTGCACTGTAGAGAATGAGAAATGTTGCGCTGACTCATTTTTGGTAACCTGTCATAAAGACATTAAAATTTTGATCTTTTGTTTTAATGTTATATCATTTCGCTTTCTGACTTCCACATCGACAAGCTGCAGGTAAGCGAGCAACCGGAATCCCCACTCTTATGTTCGCTACCCATTCCCTTAGGTGGAAGAGGGAGAATTCTCGGAAATTCAAACAACAGCGAAGGGAAAGGAAAGAATGGGTTTCTTCTGAACAAACACATTGTTAATATTCCTTTGCCAGTTAGTTCGGAAACTGATAACATTAACCGATGTACGGATCACATAAAGCGATAATTTTAACATATAAATGAATAGATAAAATAGGGACTAAGGGATTTCGATAACAATAAGCGATTGATAACATTAACCGCGATCACATTAAGCGGAATCCATCATATTACTTGGCTTGGCTTGGTTTTGGAGTGCTACGGTCTACTTTTTGCAACACGAGGGCTAATGAGACCGGGACCTACTGCTTAAAGCCGATTCCGAACGGCTACGAACATCCATGCCATAGTGGGATTCGAACCCACGAACTCCGGTTTCCGAAGGCCAGTACCCTAACCATTCGGTCATCGTTCGGCGTCCACCGTATTACAATAAAGATTAATTTTAGGGCGAGTGGGCAATGTTTGAGGAATTCACGAAAGACTTGATATAAAATAAAATACGACCCATTTTCATTTTTACTAAAGTTAAATAAATATAAATAATTAAACTGGCAGCCATTTTTAGGTGTGCTCACCTAAAACAAGACAAAAGTTTTTTTTTTGTTCATTTTAAGCAATATGACAATAGAAAAAAATTCGAAAATGTCAAGTCATTCTTTACTTTCTTATTCCCAATTGGGTGATGAACCCTTGTGTAACTAAGTCCTCAAACTCAAAAATGATACCAAAGCAACTTATTGAATTATTCGCAAATGCTGAGCTCTTTGAATAAGGATACTATAAATTCTAATAAAGAAAAACAGTAACCGATTTTCAGTCTTGCGTTATGACTAACTGTACAAAAACAGTTTTTAGTCTTCCTATTTAGTAGAACACGGATTTAATGTAGTTGAGAGAATCACGTAAAAAGGAAAATCCACTAGAAATAAGTGTTTGCAGAGACAAGCTAATATTATTCAGAAACATAAAGCTAAATTCTTATTAACTCATCAAGCTCACCCACCTCCTTGAAAAATTATAGTTTTGTAGTTTAAGACACAAGGGAATAATTTCAATAAATATCATAAAGATCAAAATGCTTTATTTGTATTTTATACTGAATTTATATCAAAAATTCAAACTTAAAATTATAATATTATTAGTGTAGTTTTATAGAATTATTTCACTTAAGGGTACATGGCAAGGTGTTTGCTATGAGCAGGACTCCGATGACAAAAAAAAAGTTTGGAAACCCCTTATGTTACAGAAAAACCTATAAATAAAAGCTTGGAAACAATTTCAGTTTACAAAAAGCTTAATTTGTGTTGTAACGATCCGTTACATGACATGAGCGAAAGAAGAAAGGAAAGTGATCTTTCGCAGCGGACAATTATTGTTAGGGGTAGGTAGAAATACGTGGTCCGAACAGCCGTTTGTGTACCAGGTTTCCGACACAAAACAGAGGCATTCGCTTAAGTGGAGGTAAATTAAGAACTGTCAATACGCCGGAGCCAGTGTGTCTACGTTTTTATGATGTTTATTGCAGTCAAAAAAACTCTGATAATATTTATAAATCGAGTGACGATGGGTTCCTAAGTTATCGGTGCCGCTAATGGATTTAGGATGGTTGGTTAGTTAACTTAAAGAAGAACTTCGGCCACATCTGAAAACGTTTATCTCAGCACGAGATGCCAAAAGTAATTGGATTACTGAATCCTGTACACAACTGCATATAATTATTCCCATGAATAAAAATGTTTTAAATAATAGATGTATTAAATCATCGATCGTGTTGGGTTGAGATACCGGGTATTCAGTTGCGCTATCCGCATTTAACAATTTTATGTGTTCATTTTTTACCATTATGAAGGAAAACAAATTCTTTTGAATGTAGATATGGAATCTCCTTTTCGCATGATAATTTTTCTCGAGCGTAGCATTATCTAGGACTTCTATTTTAGATATCATATACGATGTATATCTTCATAATGTTTTTGCTTTTTCTATTATATCTTAAATATTTATTAGTTCTATTATATATATATGTTTTTTTTTTTTTTTGCAATATTTGTTTGTTTTTTACGTATCCTATTATGATTTTTAATTAGTGAATCTCTATAGTATTCTTCTTTATATATATTTTATATTTTGGTACTGATATATTTAAAAAAATATAATTTATATATTCCCCCCTCCCCTCCTTACACCCACCCCCCACACCCTAACCCCCCCCACCCCCCCCCCCCCCCCCAATCCCATCTCCACGCCCACCCGCACCCTCCCACACCACCCTTATTACCCCCCCCTCCCCCCCCCCCCATGCCCCTCCCCCTACTCTTTTTAAATTAATAATTATTGTAAATTCTTTTGCATTCTGTTAATTTTTATTTATTACTATCTTTTTTTTAGATTTTGGTGATTTTATTTTTGACTTGAGGCGTTCATTTTTTATTTTATAATGTCGGTATCTTTTCTTTTGTTTTTGTTATTTTTATCCTCTTTTCTTTTTGTTTTTTTCTTTCTTTAATATACCTGTATTTTCACGTTTGTATATTAAGTACTAGTGTTTAAAGAACACATACTTTTGTCACTAATGACAGTTACAAAACATTTCCTCAGATGCGAAAATGCGGAAAGAAAAATTGATTTGTCAGAAGTGAAAGGTTTAAAACAACGAGTACGTTAAGAACCATAATTATATGTTTGTCTGCAAAGTATAAATTTGTATGTCATATGCACATTCAGTGTATCTACCTCAACGTGCAAATGATTTAATACACAAGTATTCATAAAAATTTAAAAAATTATAATATAACATTATCGTTTTAATGATTACTTTCTTAAGAACAGAGAGGAATATATGTACCCTTCACAATACTAAATACTCTACTCTTTATTTTCCCGCAAGAAACTAAATACCGTACTGATTTTTCAAAATCAATGGAAACTCAAATGCTCAAATCACAACAACCAAAATAAAAAATTAAAGGTATGAGAACATTTGAAAAATAGTTTTATTCAAAAATTATAGCAGATACTATTCACATATTTCCAAGGATGAGTGTGTTTTATTTTTAATCTTGTTAGAAAATTTTATTATGTAAGCAAGAAAATGCAATTCAAATGAAAATGTAATTTCGTACAATACAAACTCAGTCGTATTACTCTGCTCGGAAACTGAACAACATGAAAAATGGAAAAAGGACAACAATGACGCCACTGTGTTCAAAAAAACCGTTTGAAGTTAGAAGTATGCACACGTAAAAATTCATTCTGGTGAATTTGAATTCACTCTTTTTCTAAACAAATACAAAATGTTTTGATTATTTTTCTTGCTTGGATGACTCAGTTATAATCTACAAACATTCTCGTTCTAGAATCCACAAAAATAACTGATTTTAGCAAAATATTTTCAGATGTAATTTTGCTGAAAATACTGCTGATCAAAAGAATATGGTTATTAAAGGAATCTACGAACTTCATTAATAGGCCAAGTCTTCATAGAAAAGAGTACATTGGTAATACGCGTTAATTTAATAATTCAAATAAAATTCATCGATGAATTTATATCATCATAACTGACGGAATCATCATTCGTATTATATAAGGTATTTTGAAGTTTAATGTGAGTATAGCTGAAACAATAAATAATGTAATATAAAAAATATGAAGTGAATTAAAACCCAGCTACCATTCTTCTTCTATAATCCACAAAAATAAATGATTTTAGCAAAATATTTACAGATGTAATTTCGCTGAAAGTACTGCTGATCAAAAGAATATAGTTATTAAAGGAACCGATTAAATTCATTAATGTGCTAACTCTTTATAGAAAAGAGTACATTGGTAATACGAGTTAATTTAATAATTCAAATAAAATTCCTCGATGAATTTATATCTATATCATAACTGACGAGTTCATCATTCGTATTATATAAGGTATTTTGAAGTTTAAAGTGAGTATAACTGAAAGAATAAATAAGATGAAACGAAGAACTACTCAGCAACACTAACTTTATAATCAACAAACAGTAAAAAAATATAATATAAAAAATTAAAAGTAAATTAAAACCCACCTACCATTTCTGAGAAACTAACTGACAGACATGCGAACATTCAGCACTTGTGTCCGGAGCAACAGCGTAGTTTGAAATTTTAACATGCTAATTACAGATTATATATAAATACATATCTTACTGGTTTCTAAATTAAAGTTACATTTAAGATATTTAAACAGTATTAAATTGTAAAAGTTAAATTAAAATTTATACACTTAAAAATGTATGAATAGCTTTTTTAGCTTTAACAACTTATTTTTCAGAACAGTGTTTCTTATAGCAACATTGACTCTGATTAAAATATTTACATTTTTCTACCATCAAGCATTCTAGAATTTGTCTACTCAAATACAGTTAGACCTAAATACAGTTTGGCTTTTTTCGCATAGTACGGAAAACTCTTTATGGATCATTACTGTCTGGAAAGAGCAATATTCAGCAGTATTTTTTGCAAAACTTTGCATTTAATTGCTGAATTGTAATCTTTTCGCTGTTCAAAAGTTTTGTTATTTTCCGGAGCAATCTAAGGAATTTACGGAGTTACCAATTTTCTCATTTTTCCGGAGTAATTCCGGAGAATCCGGAGTAGTTGGCAAGTATGAAGTAATAGAACATTTCGAATTAAAAGGTGAAGATAACAGACAGATACGTGGAAAGATTAGTATATATTCGTAAATTGGAAATCTAAGGAAAAACTAAGGAAAAAAGATTGAAAACAATAAATTGTATTCAACCTAAGGAAATGTATAGCAGAGAATATAAGTTTTAACCCTTTAACGGGGAGTGGTTTAGCAGCGAAACCACCTGTTAATACTTTTTTCTCTTCTTTTTAACCCCTTCCGGTAAAATGATGAGTCTAGCTCGTCATTAGTTTTTCATTCCATACCGCACAATGACGAGCTACACTCGTCATGCGATTAAAGTTACTGTTAAATATGATAATTAATTTAGTTTAAAATTTCTAGTGTACTGAATTTGGCAACACTTTTATCACTTGTGAAAATCACAAGTCACTATTGCATATTGTTTACTTGGTACAAGTCATTGCCAAATTAATGAGTCAGAATAAAAGAAAACCTACTAAGAAATGCCGTGTGTGTTACAAGAATCAAATTAAAAGCGAGACTACTTGGCGGTGTAAACAATTAAGAATTCCTTTGCACTTTGTTTTGAAAAGTACCACTATCTTGAAGACTATTATCTGTATACCTTATTAATGTTTTGCTTTGATATTTTCTTAATTTTACTGTTTCTGATATTATTTAACACTATGTAAAAA
>CM063506.1:34838808-34853808 GCA_032207245.1 Pardosa pseudoannulata
TGTAGTAACACTTATCTTGATTTAAATATTTCCATTTTTCTATTATCAGGGATTCTAAAGTTTGTCTACTCATACTTGACCTAAATTCAGTTTGGTTTTTTCGCACCGTACTGAAACCTCTTTAACATGCAACTTTACTGTTTGCAAAGAGTAATATTCAGCATAATTTTTTGCAAAAATTTGTATTTAATTGCTGAATTGTAATTAATAGTTTAGCTGCTCAAAAGTTTTGTTCTTTTCCGGAGTAATCTGATGAGTTTCCGGAGTTATACATTTTTCTCATTTCTATGGAGCAACTCCGGAGAATCCGGAGTAGTTTGGCATGTCTATAATATGCTCGAAGATCACTATTGGGCCCGTATTAGAAAATCCACTCATTTTTTTTTTTATTCAATACAACATACACTGTTAAAGCCGTTACTATTATATGAGATATTTTGAATTTTTTTAGAAATAACATTTTTTTTTTCATAAGAACTCTCCTTAATTTTTCGAAACATTTATAACAAAATATGACTTTTAAAGTTTACTTAGTTTTATTTTACAAAAGTATTCATTTAAAGTTTTATAATTTATAAGAAGCTAAATGGCTAAATTAATATGTTAAAACCAATGCTTAGATGTTATAAAATTGAGATTTTTTTTAAATTTATGTTTGCTGGAACAATTCTTAGTGTTATATTTTTATTTGGAATCCCCTAGGGTATAAAAATCCCTAACTTCATGAAGAACAGAAGCATTGTTCAACAATGATTCAAAAAATAACAGGAAGAATGATATAGCTTTATGCCAATATACGTATGGAAAAAAAAAACTCTAAAAGATATCTGTTAATTCGTTTGAGAATTTTATTATTCTATAAAATATGTTTTCATACATTCAAGACCACGATATATCCAACATAATTTTAAACACACAAAGATCAATATACATATTATTATAACAATGAATTCTGTATACTTCTCATTCAAAGAATTTTATATTTATTTTTCTCTTGAGCCAAAATACCGACTATTTGATTACCGTAATTAATTAAACATTCATTATATCTCATTTAAATATTCGTGCAATGTTACAATTTGACATACCTTCCATTATATATAGCGCCATACTCGAAACTGGGATTTTTGTCTTGGCCTCAATAAACTAAACATACTAGTTTCAGAAAGCTCAATATGCCATAAACTACAAAAATTAGAAAATGTAATTCAGGTTGAAATTCCCTTATAATTAATTAGCATATAACCCGTCATACGTCGGGATCAGTTAAATTTTTAATTTTCCAGAATTGTAAAGTACCCTATGCGGCAGGTAAAAAAAAAAAAATGGTTGGTTTTTCGGTTGAGAAATTATTTGGTACACACTCAATAATTTGTTTATCTTTACTGACCGCATGGTAGTTGCCAACTTTAATTTTTCTTGTCATATTAAGTAATAGGATCAACAGCAGGTTTGGTTTGGTTTGGAGTACTACGGTCTACTTTTTGCAACACAAGGGCTAATGAGACCGGGACCTACTGCTTAAAGTCGATTCCGAACGGCTACAAACATCCATGCCATAGTGGGATTCGAACCCACGAACTCCGGTTCCAAAGGCAGCACCCTAACCATTTGGCCATCATTCGGCAGGATAAACAGCAGATGTTTTAATGTTGATACTGATTATCAGGCGGTACATATGAATGACATCCAAATTTTACTGAATCGATTGCAAACCGTGTTGTTATGTATAAAAAACAGACACGAACTTTCACGAATTTTCAAAAAATATATAACTTAAACGCTAGATATTTATTAGTTCGTGAAATAGATTCCTAGACTTTTATGAAAAGAATTTCTTGTTAATACCGTTGATACAATTTTCATTGCAACAAAAAATAATGGATGTTTAAATTTAAAATTATCACATATATAACTAATCTATTATTTAAGCCAAATATAAAGGAAAATTATATAAGTAATATCTAAGTTCATTGATAAAACGTATGAAAATAATGCAGACGATATTTAAATAATTTAAAATAAAAAATAATTAAATGAGATGGTTAAAATAATGACGTCATAAAGCTAGAAAAAAATATTTTCATCTAATTATAATGTGATAAATTGAAGAATTTAATCACCTGCTCTTAACCGGGGAAAATAGGGCTTGAAATAATAGCATCAAACAATCGAAAAGGAGGTGGATTTCGAACGTTTCCTATCTCGTTTTCAATTTTGCTAACCTTAACTCATCAAGAATCCAATATCCATGCCCCTATCCATTCCAGGTGCAACCGCTTCCGATAACTTAGGTTATCCTTATATAGGGGACTGTTCTATTAATCAACATAATATAACAATTACTTGGTTGATTCAGCTTTAGCACCATTGAAATTTTGTTTTGAGCTATGGGAGAAAAGCAGGGGGGGAGGCACAAACCCTCCCATTGGTGAACGGCTGTATAGCATAATTAACATTAACTAGTAACGCAAACCACAAAAATGCAGTAAACGCAAAATACTACATAAATTTTTTCTTGTAGATTAAAGTGATAAAAATACAATTGAAAAAAAAAACAATATTTCAGAAAATTTAACAAGTGATGACGCTCTTTGTTAAAATATTTTTAAAACTTAAATCATGCATCAAAAACAAGATAAAGATTTGCTTTGTTAAATAACATTTTATCGTAGCAAATTACCAATAGTAGTAATCTAAAATTCTTTAAGCAATGTTTCACACCTTAATTACCAAATGCAAAATCCACGGTTCACTGCAAGAAAACTTCAGGGAATTATTGGTATGTAATTATGAGATGTTTGTCCCTTCCTCACGAAATCTAGATAATTGTCCTTTTCACGAATGAAGTCTTAACAGCATTAATTTTGTGGAACTTCATAATCAAGTCAGACGTGAAGAGGCCAAAAAACACTGCAAAGTTTGCACTTTTCTGAACAATCTTAAATGCATTTGCAAATATCATAAAAATCGACATTGATTTTAAACTTCGCTAAGTAGCACCTTGAAACACCAAATTTAAATTTTAAATGAAGCCCACAAAACGTTTGATTATTTTAATGCATTTCATAGCCTATTAAAGGGCTTTTGATTACAAATTAGTTTGACAATACGTGCAAATACTATATTAATGTAGAAAGGGAGTTAGAATCGAAAATCTGTCGAAAATTTCAAACAGCTGAAGAATATGTTAAACAGTAAACCATTTCTATTCACATTGACATTTTTTTTCAGAGCCAACTGGCTTTAAAAATCTTATTTAAGAAAATATAAAATCCTAATGGAAAGATTTATCCATTATTTTAAAACAAATTGCATAACAAAAATTATATTAGTTAAGTTAAAAACGTGTTAGGATTCAAAAGAAAAAATATGTTTTAATATTTGACTTTTTAAAACAAGCAAGATGTATTTTAAGGGGATATAATACCTTTCGAGACTTAAAATAGCTTCATTAATATAACTTTTATACCATTCACCATAAAGAAAAAAAGTTCTTGAAAGAATTATTTGCAAGCTCTTTGTTTCCCAAGGTAGTTCATATGCCTCTACACGACCAAGGATTCCCCGTTAACAGTGCAGTTAACTAACAATAAAAATTGATTTGGGTGTACGTGGACAACGTTTGGCGTCCACTAAATGTTTATTGTAAAGTAATTGCGACCAGTTTTTATATTTATAATATTAGAATAAATTAGTAACAACACTTCTTTTACGTTCACTTGAAACGAGTGTCGTATACTTCTTGTTAACATTTAATGGCTCTTTTTTCTTGATCTCAGACAAAAGTTTCAAGACTTTTTTTGTTAAAAGATCTCTACTTCACGTTGAGTTTGGGTTTTTGTTTTGTTACTTTTTGCAACACTAGGACTAATGAGACCGAGACCTAGAGTTAAAAGCCGATTCCGAAAGGCTACGAATATCCATTCCACAGTGGGATTCGAACCTACGAACTTTGGTACCGAAGGCCAGCACCCTAACCAATCGGCCATCGTTCGGCCTAATTCAAGTTAAATCTCTTAGCAAGTAAATCTACTAACTCATGTGAATCCATACTGATACAGGAGTAACGTTTTTTAATTGTTCACAAACGAGGAGCTGTTTGAACAATAACACGACAAATTCTGGTTAATAACCGATTTATAGTTTGCTGTCCAGAAGCTGTTAATTACTTTCTAGCCTTCCTACCTAATAGAATGTGGATTTATCGCAGTTGTATCTTTAATCCCGATAAAAGAAATCGACTGGAAATTTGTGCACGTGGAGACTTGAAAATGTTGCTCATAAGCATAGAGCTAAACGTAAAATCATATCAACACATCAGGCTCACCCATCTTAACCCTTTAAAGTTCACAATTAGAAATTCTTTGGCATGTAATAGAATTCGTATATAATGTTATCTATGAACCTTATAAATGCGAAATTATTGAAAAATTTCCTTCAGTGGTTCAAGATGTGAGAAGTGGTTTAACTGTAACCCCCCCTTGTACAGCGTGAAAATAATACTTCCCTAAAATTTAAATTATATTGGAAGAATAATGAATAATTATCATTAATATGATGCAATAAATAAATATATAAACAATTTATAAGTGTTGTTTCTTGTAAGTACTTTTATTTGGGATTGTAAAAGACGAAAATAGAATTCCTGATTGTTTCACGCAAAGCAAGTCTAAAAATGTATATTTGAAAGTGAAATATAAATTATGTACAGTTTTACCCTTTATTGATAGTTTAAAGTGCCAAAAACGTAGAAAATCTAAAAAAGTCATTCATATATCTTTAAACAGAAGAGAAAAAACAATTTTAACAGCTGGTTTCGCTCAGAAACCTATTGTCCTTTAAAGGGTTAAAGCATTGCAGAATAATGTTTTAACAATATAAAACACAGGTGAATATTTTCAACATGTAATAACTTAAATATCGAAATATTTTATTTACATTCTGCTTACAATACTATTAAAAATCAAAGTGCAAATTTTAATTTTGATATTATATGCTTGTATAGATTTCACTTGGGTATCATGACAACAGTGGCGTGCGGTAGGTGTTCATGCAGGGTGTGCAGAGAGCAACAACAACAATAATAATAAAAACCATAAAAATGTACATTAAACACTTCTTTAACGTTTATTATTCATTTGTACACAAAATACATACCTCTATCCGTATTACTAATAAAATAACGAAAAGCTTATATTTTCAGCAAATGTAGCACCACACGGCGCCCGCCGCTGCGGTGCCTCATCAGGATGCTGATTGGTGCCAACAAACCGAAAGTCTAGTCCACGTGCAAAAGATTTCCCTGCATGCTGGCGCAATAGAACGAACTGTTTCTCGTTCGTCAGTAGATTTAATTATATTTATTAATTGTTTTTAACATTTGGAAATTATATATTCTGCGATAAAACATCTTGACAGTTTTTAAAAACAAAACCAGGGATATGGTGTTACAGGTATAACTTATATACTGTCTGTAAGACACAATGAATCGTAAAATTTGGACTTATGTTAAAATTCGTTTCTTTTTTTTCTAACAAGACAAAATTGTTTTTCAGCGAATTAATTCTATAAATATAATACATCACCGAAATTAATTTACCACACTAAAACATTTTCCTTTATATTGATGAAATACTTCTTTTATATTTCCATGAAAACAAAATCTTACAATATATAAATTTAAACATTAACCGTGTGCAAAATCGTATGGCCAGTTAATCAGTTAAAAAACCAAAAGCGCTTCAGCACGTAAGTCCCCGCTCTAATACAACGCTTAATAAACAGTACCTTCGGATGATTCTGAATGCCAAGTGCAGGAAAAATAGCTGCACTTGCCTCAGTGCCATAGTATGCTGTTCTTCTTCAGTAGCTCATACATATAAAGTGTGATTTTCTATTAGGGCGCAGTGAGTACACATAAAAATTTCTTATGTTTGTTTGCTTTTGAACGCGCTACGTGGTGCAGCACCTAGTATCGCACGCACTGCGAGAATACAAGCAAGCAAATCAACATAATATTTGACTATATTATAAATAATATTTATTATATACCATATAAAGATAGGTAGACATAGGTGCAGAAAATTATTGTCTCTCATAATTTTGCTAGGGTGTGCAGTGCACACCCTGCACATATGGACCGCACGCCACTGCATGAGAAGGTGTTTGCTATGAGAAGGGAACCGTGAGCAAACTAGAGTAGTAAACAAAACCACTGGTGTAGTTTAATCTGTTCAGTGAGATTAAACAACTTCATTATAAAAAGTGTTAGCGAACGAGTAGCTATAAACAAGGGGAAAATTCTAGAACGTTGTATAAGTATGCAATTTAAATAAAAAGAATAAATGAAAGTGAGTCTGTCAGTACCTAAAAAACATTAATGAGTAACAGAAAAAAACATACTTAAAGCAATTTCTTTCTTTCAAATACACATGACGAAACTTCATACAACACGACCGGTAATAACTAAATACCTCATGCTTGACTGCTCCCTTTAATTATCTCAAATGAGAAAGCTATTTTTTAACAATAGAGTCTTTTGCAAGAAGAAATATCTGTGGTACGAACTTTCCTTTCACAGAATAGCAAATACGTACATTTTGGGGATAAAATATTAATTTTTGGCGTTTAAACAGAGAAGTAATACTTTTAAATAAAATGCGGTTATGAAATTAAAAAAGTTGGGGACATAAAATAAATTTTGTCTGTTACGTTACTCAAAAAGCTCTACTAAACATTAAAATTAATCTTTTTAAGGGGATTTGGTATCCTTATTATGACGAAAATATCAATTCTTCAAATTTTTGCTTAAAATATACTTTGGCACATATAGTATATTGTGACAAATATGTTTTTAGACATTATAATAATTAAAACTGGATAAAAGTGCATTTTTATCCATAGCACCCTTTAGATATTTATTTACAACACCTTCATTATTTTATTTAATTTATTAGATTTAAAAGCAACTTTTAAATCATAGAATGCAACATATAAACCAAAAGGTTTAATAAAAAAGAGAAGTACGTCTCCTACTTCTAAACTTAGTAATTTTGTTGAAAATAACATTTTTAAGCCTGAGAAAAATGAGACAGGATCTGTACATCAATGTAATACCACAAATTCACTTTAATACATCAAAATAGTAATGAGTTAAAAAATACAGTGGACTCCGCTTAATGTGATCAGTTTGGGACACCTTGATTTTGATAACAATACCCGATTGATAACAATAAACGATATGCAAAATTAGATAAATTTACCCCCCGCCCTTTAATTCACACGTAATAAATTTCAAAACAAAATGAAAAAACCCACTTTATACTTATGTACTGTATATTATCCTTTAAAACTTAAGAATTGTATAAATAATTTTAAAAATTGATCAGTTGTTGACTTTCTACAATTTTTTCTAAGCAGTTCATCTATAAATTGTTCGTAATCATAATCAACCTGTCATAACGATTTACAATTTCGATCTTTTGTTTTAATGTTAAAATCATTTCGCTTTCTGGCTTCCATATCGACAAGCTGCATGTAAGCGAGCAAGGCATAAAATGTGAATACGCTCCTTCTCAATTAAGATAAGAATGTGTTGCCTTCTTCTAGGTTTGGTTTGGAGCGCTACGGTCTACTTTTTGCAACACGAGGGCTAATGAGACCGGGACCTACTGCTTAAAGCCGATTCCGAACGGCTACGAACATCCATGCCACAGTGGGATTCGAACCCACGAACTCCGGATCCGAAGGCCAGCACCCTAACCAATCGGCCATCGTTCGGCTGCCTTCTTCTAATCTGAGAACCATTGACCACCAGCAGGGTGTGCGTATTTCTGAAAAATTCCGGGAACGTGTAATTTTCCACTCTTTTCTTCATTCCCTATTTCCCTAGTTTGAAAAGGAGAATTGTCGGAAATTAAAAGAACAGCGAAGGGAAAGAAAAGAATGGGTTCCTTCTGAATATAAAGGCAAAGGAATATTGTGAATATTCCTTTGCCAGTTAAAATGAGGTTCGAAAACTGATTCCATTAACCGACGTAACGATGACATAAATCGATATTTTTTACATACAAATGAAAAGAGAAAATCGGGAATAAGTGATTGATAACATTAACCATGATCACATTAAGCGGAGTCCACTGTACCACATACATATTATAATCTTACAATATTGCATGGACTGAGACTTATGGAAGAATACACTAAAAGGAAAACTGTCGAAACAAACTTTAGTTTCGTATTTAAAATGAAGCCTCATACTCATTCAAAGTGATCATTATTTGAAGAGTTCATATCATCCCATCACCCAGCGAACATCAGCAAAAATAGCCATATTTTGTCCTCATCTGAAGTATCATTACAGTAACCATCATTTTCTCAACTGGTTAAGTGCATTTTAATAACACAGAACCAAAAGCCATGAGTATGACCAATTCATGGATGTATATAACTAAGTAATGAGTTATAACTTAAAAAAATATATATAGATTATAAACTTACAATATTTCATGGGTTTACGGAAGAATTCACTAAAAGGAAAAGTGTCGAAACAAACTTTGATTTCGTATTTAAAATGAAGCCTCATACTCATTCAAGCGATCATTATGCGAAAAGTTCAAGAGCTCATATCATCACATCACTCAGCGTACGTCATCAAAAATAGCCATATTTTGTTCTCACCTGAAATATTACAGTAACCTGCATTTTCTCAACTGGTTAAGCGCATTTTAATGACACAGAAGCAAAAGGCATGAGTATAACCAAGTAATGAGTTATAACTTTAAAAAAATATATAGATTATAACCTTACAATATTGCATGGTATGAAATTTACGGAAGAATTCACTAAAAGGAGAAGTGTCGAAACAAACTTTGATTTCGTATTTAAAATGAAGCCTCATACTCAAATCAAGCTACCATTATGCGAAGAGTTCAAGATCTCATATCCTCACCCAGCGAACGTCATCAAAAATAGCCATATTTTGCTCTCACCTGAAGTATCATTACAGTAACCTGCATTTTCTCAACTGGTTAAGTGTATTTTAATGACACAGAACCAAAAGCTATGAGTATTACCAAGTCATGGGTGTATATAACTACCTCATAGAATATTAAATGCTAACAACCTATTCAAAAGCTGCTCAAAGTTATTATTCCGCTGCTTTTCAAGTTCAAATTCACCTAAGGCTATTCTTCTCACATAAGGCAGGAACTATAATGAAACTTTCTTATACTGACTACACGGTCATAATACAACAGTTCTTTTTCATGGTAATAAGGAACAATGCCAAAACAGAACCTGCAGCACAGATTTCGAGAGCAATGCGCAATATCTTAAATTCCTGCAGTCTTTTACATAATCAAAAAAAAAATTAATTTCAAGGAGAGCTCTTGTTTATGAGTTTCAACTTACAGGACAATAAGACCAAAATGTCATTTGACATTGTAGGACATATAATTTCAGAAATAATGCGAGGTTTAATTACAAATTAACATTTTATTAAAACTGACTCAATTTCTTTTCAAAAATTTGGATAGAAGTTTAAAAAAACTAATGTCAAAAAATAAAATTTTGAATTTAGTAATTAAAGGTTTTTTTTAAACGCTTTTCTGTTATAAGTAACTGAATAGAAAAATTCTTAAATAAATTTAAAGAAATTACTTATTAAAATATTAAATAGATAAAAACGTACAGGGATAAAATTTATGATTAATTAATCCTCTGACTGCTCAATTTGTGGACCGAAATCGCTTCAAAAATTGTGTATTTTTTGCCTATTTTAAATCTATATGCATTGGAGAATTCAAAAATGTTTTTAATTAAATTTTTCTAAAAAGGCTTTTATATATACATTTTTCTCATGAGAAAATAAGCTGTCAGAAAAACAAATTTGAGCTCCTATCACAAGAAAAAAAATATATTTCAATTGAATTACAGTTACTTTTTACTTATTACAAATATATTTAATATAACTATAATTCTATTATCAAGTATAACTATAGTTCTACTCAAAGGATTTTATTTATTACATAATTAAACGTCTAATACTGTATATAATTTATTTCCCTGGCCAACGGGAGAAAGAGGGATGCGCTCCTCAATAAAGGAAAAGAAAAGCGATCGACAAGTGATTAGATCGCTAATCTTCGGTACCAGAGTTCGTGGGTTCGAGACGCACTATAGCATGGACGTTCGGAATCGGCTTTAAGCTGTACGTCTCGGTCTCATTAACACTAGATTTACGGAAGGGGTCATTTTGACACCTAGCGAACTTTTATCTCTGACAGCTCTTCTAAATTTTTTTTTTTTTTTTTTCAAATATCTTAATCCTTTCTTGACTTTTCCTAAATCATTGTGATTTACGAAATAGTAAAGATTTCAAGAAAATCGTATTTTTATTTTAGCCCTAACAAATGATTATACCTAGAAATATGGCAGGCTATGTACTAATGTTGAAGACAAGAGTAAACTTCACAATGACTCTTTCAATATTTTATTAGCAGAACTGGGAGCATTCCTAGCGTTGTTGTACGTAAGGGGGCATTAGCCGCCAAGGGCTTACCAATTCTTAGTTTGTGGTCCAAGACTTGGGGACCAAAGTTTTTTCATGAAACTATAAGTAGAGATAGGTTTCCGGAAGTTATGAAATTTCTTCGTTTTGAAAATAAATTAACAAGGTCTTCTCGTTTGCAGTGTGATAAATTTACACTAATATCCGAGGTATGGAATACTTTTATAGAAAACTGTAAGCTTTGCCACAAACCAAATGAAAATATTACGTTTGATGAACAGTTATTCCCTACAAAAACAAGATGCCGTTTTTTTTTTTTCAGTATAAGCCTAACAAGCTCGATAAATTCGGAATAAAATTTTGGCTAGAAGTAGATGTTAGGACAAAATACTTATTAAACGGATTTCCTTATTTAGGAAAAGATGAAATGAGATCAAGTGATCAAAGTTTAGGAGAGAACGTAATAAATCGTTTAATTGATCCTACATACCTGCAAAGTCGGTATATTTTTAAAAACAAACAGTAGTTGTCATAATTTGCGTTATTTTAATTTATTTTTCACAAATATATTATATCATATAGAGAAATGTGCAGATATCTTATCAAGGGGTCAAAATGACACCCGCCGTAATTCTAGGTATACAAAGACCACCTTAATTCTAGTGTTAATCCTCGTGCTGGAAAAAAGTAGACTGTAGTGCACCAAACCAAACCAATAAAGGAAGAAAAACACATACCACCGCGGATTGAACAAATTTTACTACATTTGAGTTGCCCGTGGAAATCACGGGATGAGCAGTCAGAGGGTTAAGAAGTTATTTTTTTTCTCATCGTAACCAAGCAAATAAAAAAATGTAAACTGTGTTTAAATTTATACTAATCCATTAAAATTTTGAATACACAAAAAATACATAAACTGTGTGTTAAATGTATGTTTCTCTTAACATTACAACTTATCACACACTATTAAATAGTTAAAGGTGGTTAAGTATTTTTTTTTCATCACAATTATGCGATGGAAAAAAATCTAGGGACGGTAATTTCGGTTAAATTATGATACAGCCGGCTATAATTAGTCTTTACTCAGATGTATAAACCTCCGATACTCTTCAATTATTCATAATAGAAAATCGTAAAACAATTTCTGGAAATAAAAAATCTTGATTCGTGTACGTTAAAAATATACAATAAAATATATACTTATTTTTATTCCCGGTTTTCATTAAAATGGTAGGGAAGATATACAGCCGTCATCTTAAGACTACAAAAAAGAAATAACTTGTTTCACACGTACAGGTGTTTAAATAATCCATTAACGTGCATACCTACAAGTTGCATTCTTTTATTGTTTTTTAAAGGACATTGACCATTGTGGGATCATCCTTGAGCTGCAGTAGTAGTTTTTTTTTATTCAATGATTATTATTATCCTTTCACAAGTAAACAAAGGCACCTATAAGGTTTCATCTCTTTTATTTTTCTGTGCTTTCATCATAACACATATATACAAAAACTAAGCACAGATACAAATCGAATTAATGACACATATAGTATTTGCAGCAAAATGTAAAAATCAGAATTTAGGATATCAATAGTAATATAGTGAAAAATATTTTTCGATCAATTTATAGTTCCTCTGCCTTTTGTACGATGAAAACACAGTTTATGTAATTATTAAAAGACTGCAGCTGTTAGTAATGCGCAAAAAATATGTATTACCTACGCAAAATTCAGTGGACAATGTGAATTTATAAATAAAATCGCATAAGAAGTATTTAGTACGCACACACATACCCTTTTTCTTTGCTATCTTATACTTATCAATTGATTATCGATTGATCACTACTATCAACTGAGAATATGAAAATTATGTTAAAAATTAACTATAACGTAGCGTTCTACGGCCTTATTTGAATCTAATAAGCACGATCTAAAAGTATACGATAAACTTTTAAAATACTTTTTATTCCTACTATTTATAAAGAAATTTTTCATTAAACAATGTGAATTTATAAAAAAAAAATCGCATAAGAGGTTATAAGTACACACACGCATACCCTTTTTCTTTGCTATCTTATACTTATCAATGGATTATCGATTGATCACTACTTATCAACTGACAATATGAAAATTATGTTAAAAATGAACTATGACGTAACGGTCTAAGTCCTTATTTGAAGCTAATAAACACGATCCAAAAGTATACGATACACTTTTAAAATACTTTTTATTCCTTCTATTTATAAAGAACTTTTTCATTAAACAATGTGAATTCTAAAAAAAAAAAATCGAATAAGAGGTTATAAGTAAGCATACACACACACACACCATTTTTTTTTACTGTCTTATCAATACTTATCAATTGACAATATGAAAATTATGTTAAAAATGTACTATAAAGTAGCAATCAAAGTCCTTATTTCAGGCTAATAAGCGCGATCCAAAAGCTTACGATACACTTTTAAAACAAATTGACTTGAAAATTTAAAAATATGATCTTCTTTAACCTTATAGAGTCTTGTACATCCTACGCAAGAGTTATTTTAACAAGCTGTTTCAGTTAAAAAGATTTACCATATATTGAAATTACATCCAAGTCAGAAGGGGGTTCAGTTTAGACTCTCGATCAAAGAAAAAGATCTCAGACCTCCTGGGATCCCAAGAAAATTGCATTTCGAACGGAAATAGGTTAACGGCAGGATATTTCCAGAAAACGCTTTTAACAGACGCGTTCGTTAGGACAATGGCATGTGATGTCAATGGAATGTTGACTTTGTCCGTTTATGGGTCTCTACGAAAAAGAAACAGCGATATACCTATTCACTAGAAAAAAAGCACTTAGACAGTTTCAAATCACAGTACAAAGATAAAAGGATTTTTGCATAAGATATCTTTGAAAAATTATTTGTTAAAGGCACAATAATTGTAGAGAAATTATTCTACTATATTTATATGCAATTTTATCCATTTTATTAATTTAAATTTCGTACATTAAAAATAACGCTAATAACAGATTTACGAATGACCAGGAAAATTAATACATATTGGGACAAAATATAAATTTAGTGACCTCTCTCGATGTGCCTCTCAACTATAAACCTCTCACAGTTATGCGTCTCTTTTCTCTGGTCCTGAAGTCCTAGGGGAAGTAATGTTAAACTTCTCAGTTATATAAATTTTAGTTATACGCCTCTCTCGCTTGCACGAAGATTACTGGTATGGAAAAATACAAATTTCTCTCACTGCAATGACGACAATTTGGTCAAATGATACTAAGTCACTTTCAGGATTTACAGCCCCCGTAGCACAGTCAGTAGAGGCTGCGATCTCGTAACCGGTGGGTGGTTGACTAAAGAACTGGGTTCCACCGGGCGATAATGGTTTAAGCATGGTCGCCTAACATTTTCACCTGATCTCCCATGTCCAAATAATCTGTATCTACATTATAATTTATGTGATATTTGCATCCAGCTCTTCTTGTGTCACCCTTTTCTTATATATTAAAAGTGCGCAATGCTTAAAACATTAGATATAACAAACCATTAATGGTTCACTATGACTGATTTTTATAATTTAGAGCTGTTGCGTTTGTAAACTGTTAAGGGATTGATTGCCCATAAATATAAACGTCCGGTTTTCAAGTCATTTTCTTTAATTAAGTAAGAGTATATAATTCTATTACGATGGCGCACTGTGCATTGATTGAAGACGCTAGAAAAAGCAAGAAATACAATGTATGGATGGATTAACTTTGTGTTTTAGTAAATATCGCCAATATTTTCATCAAATTTGCCAAGAGGAACCCAATTCTTAAGTAATCCCCTGGTGGGTAACAAAATCAAGGATCGCGCAAGTCAAAGATCCGTCGTATTCATGAATGGCGGCTGAGGAAAGTAAAATATGTTCGTGGTTGCAGTATCCTAGAAGCTCTTAATAATATTGCTGGAGGTAGCAAGCCAAGTCTGAGGATTTAATGCTAGATCACTGCTTTTAAGATACGAGGACCCAGAGGGGGCAATGCTACTCGCGGCTGTAATATAAGGCAATTTAACGCTGTAGGGTACATCTCAATTTATGGCAATTCTGGCTTTAGTTTCAAACTGAAGGGCAGTTTATTGTTTCCTATTGGCTGTTGTAAACATGAAAATGAATGGGAAGGGCATTATAGTAGTTCGTGACGTTGCGACAAATTACTCTATTGCTTAAGCTCCTCAAGCTCCCGGGTAGTGATAAATAAGTAACAGCTTCTCAGATATGTTTGGCATAATGATTTCTGTCTATAGTATTGCCAGCTGCATTAGAAAAAAAAACTCCGGATTTTATAAAATCTGTCAGCTATGGAGCATAGTATCTTGTCTCCATGTATCAATGGAAAAAATAAATGGACTAATAGAGATACTGATGCTTTTTGTTAATAAATAATAAAGAGAGTGAGACAGTGTAAATTTCATTGTTTTCAGTTTAGTTTTCATATTTATCAATTATATA